>BTPG01000005.1:143419975-143644114 GCA_036245525.1 Semisulcospira habei | reverse complement strand
CACCAATGTGTGAAATAAGTTTGACTAAAATGGATCAAGGATAGTGCCAGAATAGCTTGGCGTCTAGAGGCGCCAAGCTATTCTGGCACTACTGTTGAACTAAAGCCATTGGTCTATACCCTTATCTGTAAGTACCATAATGTAGCTTGCATATGGCAGTGTACAAATTTGAAGCTTTTAGCCTCAGTATGATTTGGGTTAAGTGAGTGTGATTATGATATAATGTTAATGTCATACTCAAAGTATAAGTTTGTGTCTGTAATTCTAATGATGGTTTTGGCTTGTTTCTATTGATTTGGAAATGATAAGTGCAACTAAAAAAGTCCTATAGATGTAAGCTAACCGAAAACTATTGTTGATTTCAAATTTAATTGCCATTTTTACCCACCTTGCGCATGCAACCACCTGTGCTGTTTGCACTACCAGCGGCTGCATGCACAAGGGAGATTGATATATGTGCTCTTAACATTTCTTGCCAACTCTGTGTATTTGTTGAGAAATGCTTGACTATGTTAACTTTTGATAGTGGCAATTGTTTACAGTGATAGTCCTGTCTGACAGGTGACAGACTTTGGCTTTGCCAAACGAGTGAAGGGGCGCACCTGGACATTGTGTGGAACACCCGAGTACTTGGCGCCAGAGATCATCCTCAGCAAGGTTAGTCTTCCCCACTGTGCACAGTGTCATTTTGCCGACATTGAGCGCAGTCGGCCAGCGCTCGGCCATTAATGGGTAGACTGCAACCTACTTCCGCTCTATGCCTACTGGGTTCTTATGTTCTGTGAAATTGTTGTATAAGGTAGTGTGGCAGTGTTCTAGGATACTTCCACAGCTATTGATGCAGGGTGTCTAGAATGAGTTAATCATGTTGAAGACCATTTGAAATCTCTCACACTCAGATGTGCTAATGATTTAGTCGTTTTGACTCACATGTGAAGTAAAAGTGAGCATGTTTTGGGCCAGTGGTCATCCGTCCCTCATCCGTCCGCCGTCATCCGTGGTAAACTTTAATTTTGGCATTTTCTCGGAGACTATTCAAGCCACATTCTTCAAACTTGGCCCAAGGATACTTTGTGGTAAGACCTTTCTAAGCATACCAATTTGAGTGACCTCTCACAAAGGTCAAGGTCACAGGGGTGTAAATCAGGAAATAGGTCAAAGATAGCTATATTTTGACATAATTTATTTTTTCTCAAATACTATTCACAACTTCAAACTCAAACTTGGTACAAAGATACCTGATGGTAAGATCTTTATATACATACTAATTTGGTTGATCCCTCGGAAAGGTCAAGGGTCACAGGAGCTTAGGAAATAGGTGAAAAATAGCCGTAATTTGACGAAAGATGTTTTTTCTCAAATAGTATTCACAACTTTTAATACTAATTTGGATGACCCCTCAGAAAGGTCAAGGGTCACAAGGGCTCAGGAAATAGGTCCGAAATAGCCATATTTTAACAAAAGATGTTTTTTCTCAAATACTATTCACAACTTTAAACCCAAACTTGCTACAGAGATACCTGATGGGAAGATCTTTCTATGCACACTAATTTGGTTGATCCCTCGGAAAGGTCAAAGGTCACAGGAGCTTAGGAAATAGGTAAAAATTAGCTGTAATTTGACGAAAGATGTTTTTTCTCAAATAGTATTCACAACTTTTAATACTAATTTGGATGACCCCTCAGAAAGGTCAAGGGTCACAAGGGCTCAGGAAATAGGTCCGAAATAGCCATATTTTAACAAAAGATGTTTTTTCTCAAATACTATTCACAACTTTAAACCCAAACTTGCTACAGAGGTACCTGATGGGAAGATCTTTCTATGCACACTAATTTGGTTGATCCCTCGGAAAGGTCAAGGGTCATGAGAGCTCAGGAAATAGGTCTAAAATAGCCATATTTTGACATAAGATGTTTTTTCTCAAATACTAAAAACTTAAAACCCAAATTTAGTACAGAGATACCTGATGGTAAGACCTATCTATGCATACAAATTTGGATGACCCTTTGGAATGGTCAAGGGTCACAAGAGGCTGGCAAATGTGTGTAAAATGCTGGTTTTTGATAAAATTGTAGGTATTCCCAAATTTTTGCAAATTTTTCAACCAAATTTGGTACAAAAATAGCTGATGATAAGACCTTCCTATGCATACTAATTTAGTCGACTCATCACAAGGGTCACGGAGGGTTGACAGATGTGTGAAAAATGCTTACATTTTCGGAAAATCTGGATTTTGCTGCTGCAGAAGCCAGCCCTTGTCACAAAAGGTCACACATATTGACATATGTAAATCGGTCATACACGTGAGCCATAATGACTTTGCCTTTCCACACATGCGCTGTTTATATCACCACTGTCACGTGTGTGTGTGTGTGCGTGTTGGCTTTTAGCCTTTTCATTGTATCATCGCTTAGAGCTACTTTTAGAATAAGCGCATAAACAAATCTCCTTTATTATTATTATTATTATTATTACAGTACCGTGGTTAGCCCATTTAGCCCCATGGCTACACATCCCAAATTTTGGAGGTGTTACCTCACTAGTATGTACTAGTTGCATGAGATAGAGTGACCGTAATAATTCAAGGGTAGTGCCTGGAGGCGCCGAGCCAATCTGGCACTACCCTTGAATTATCATGGTCAGCCCATCTCCTGCTGCAGGGTTTTGGGGCTAAATGGGTTAAGATGTTGCATTTGTGCACTGGTCTGTGATTTTTGTACCTAATGGCCCCGGTGGTCCCAGTTGACAAACCAGCATAGGTTTGGTATAAATTGTACTGTCTTTGTCATAAATTGTGACCTGTTCCCACGAAAGGGACCATAAATCGGAAATTTTGAGTTTTGAGATATTTACACCATTACAATCTACTAGCAATACAAATTAATTTGATGCAAAAACTATTGTCGTAGACTTGTTATTAAGCGAAAAACATGGCATTTAAAGTTTATCACTCGAACTGACCCAAGATGACCCCCTGCACTCTTTTCGGCCTGTAGCTCCATTTGGCCAAAAGCGACTTAAGGTCCCTTTTGTGGGAACAGGTCACAATTGTAGGGCTAATAGTAATAGCGGTTTGGGTGGGGAATGCAGGACTTCTTAGTGTTAACCTTTTTTCTCCAATGCAGACTTCAAGTTCAACTCTTGCAGCCCAGACACAATACAAGAGAACATAGATTGACAGTACTAAACTGACAAGCAAAAGAAATAGACACTTTTGGAATCATTGGAAACACTTTGGTGTTTCTGATGATTAAAAAATGTTGCATTTCTTTTGCTCCTTAGTATAGTTCACGGGAGATGCCAGATTAACTTGGCACTTTGAGGCATTAGGCTATTCTGACACCACTATCATGGTCTGGTGTACTTGTAGTAATCTAGGGACGGCTCACAGGCTTGTGAGTTTTGACTTCAAGGTTCAATCAGTCAATGAGTTAACCATAGAGATGGGTACTTCTGCTCCAGGAAGGCAAAATACAGTAAGACCAATTTGTGAACCGCTAGATTTTCATTGTGACACAATGAAAATCTAGCTTTTCACAAAAGTGGACTTACTGTCTCTCCTAGTGTTGCTCCTAAGGCAGACCTGCCGTTGAACTGCACTATTTTATTTGCGGGGGACTCTTGCAGCGCCAGTGGAATATCTTCATTGCTTCTAACTGGTGCATTTTCAATTGAATTGATGATAACTTTCATTTGTGTGCAGGGCTACAACAAGGCTGTGGACTGGTGGGCACTGGGTGTGCTCATCTATGAAATGGCAGCTGGCTACCCGCCTTTCTTTGCTGACCAGCCCATTCAGATTTATGAGAAGATTGTCTCCGGCAAAGTAAGAATAAACATTTAGTTTCTTGCTTGTAAGTTTAATCCATTTGGCCCCGTCACACTGCAGCAGGAGATAGATCGACCATGATAATTGTTTCTTCAAAAACATTACCGATGACATGACTTTATGGAAGTGTCTACTACTTACTCAATTCTAGCCTAAGAACCCATTGTGTTAACCTTTTGCCACCGTAGTCTGCCAGCTTGATTTTTTCCCCCCTGAGCGTATGCCTTACTTTGGCTCACTTCCCTGTTACTTACTTACTTACGCCTGTCACCCCTACCCGGGTATAGGCCGTCAACGAGAGACCTCCAGCAACTCCTGTCCTGTGCTTCTCCTTCGATTCTACTCCAGGTGGTTCCCAGTCTCTTGATGTCTGCTTGGAGGTCTCGACGCCAGGAGTTTCTCGGCCTACCTCTTTTCCTCTTTCCCTGGGGGTTCCATGACAATGCCTGCCTAGTGATACTGGAAGCTGGCTTTCTCAGACTGTGACCGATCCATCCCCATCTTCTTCGCCCAATTTCATTCTCTGCTGTCACTTCCCTGTTACCGTAGTAATTTTGACACATTTCATTTGGCCTTGTCTGTTGTAAAAATCTTATCATACCCCAACATATTTGGTATCGGTGGAAAAAGCAATTCAAGGTGAACTCATAGACACTATGCTGAAGAAAATATTTTGTAATGTTAAGATTTTACAGGTGTATAAAGAAGATGGGGTAAGAAGCCAAAAATCAAAAAAAGTTTTGCACTGGGTTCTGAAAACATGCTGTTAGTGTATTAGTTAGCCAGAGTGTGAAAATTACAACTCACCTGGCATTCCAGAGACATATTCTAGTGTGTCACCAGTAAATAATCCAGAAAGAAAGGCACAACAGAAAAGTTTCTTCACACATAAAAGTTTTTACACCAAAATCCGCCATTTTTTCCACACGTGGGGACGTTTTGTATTGGAGCTTCTGATTCGTTGGTTTCAGCCCATACAAACAAGAAAAGCCGCTCTACAAGTACAGAAATGAGTGCTTGACATATTATAGTAGGTTGCTTCCCTTAGACCATACTGCCGGTATTGCCTGTTAAACTGGTATCCAGCACACAGATGCGTGCGCCTCGTCGGCAGTGGGAAACAAGGCCAGCGCACATGTGTGCGTCCCGTCGGCAATGGAGCTTTGCTTGGCGAGCACATGTGTGTTCCGTCGTCAAAAGGTTAACACACAACCCGGGAGGCACTTGGGGAACCCCGAGTTGTCTCCCGTTGCTACCCATCCGGTTCCGAGTCACGAGGTGACTAACCAGTCATGCTACTTAGGCTCACACTGTTCAGATGTGTTGCTCTAGCCTACGGACTTTGTGAGTTTTCGACCGGTTCGCCGGTCTTCCGGACTTTGGCTTCTTCACTTGGCTTCTACTTCATCAGCCCTGCCTGGGCCCTGTGTGGCTCTGTTGTCCCCTCATCGTTGGCTGCTGCCCTCTTCTGCCTCTTGAGTGCCTGAGCTGCGCGGTGAGCTTCGCTGGGACTTTGCCCCGGTCGTGCCGTGGGTGTTATGGACGTTTCAGCCCCCGTTCCAGCTCCGGCGGAAAGGTAAGGTAGCTGGGTTGGCCCTCGGCCGGTTCCCGGGCTCGGCACTGGTTTGAGCAGGCACGAAGACAGTCTTCATCTTTGCTGTAGCTTGCGCGCCAAAATTCTCAACCCTTAGCTTAGCGGGGTCGCCCGCGCCTACTCACCTTTCGGTTGATTGGTGTGGCATTATTGGTGCTTACCTACTGACTTGTACCTTGTGTGATTTGGAAAATTTGTTATGCGTGCATTACGTGGTAATGTTACTGTGCCAGACGCTTGCTTCATGCCTGTACTTGTCGTCACATGCTTGAGTTGTTGTACATCATGCGTCATTTGCTCACCTTAGCTTGGCGGGGCCCCACGTGCCCGCGCCCTGTCGCCATTATGTTGATAATGTTACTGTACCTGACGCTTGCTTCATGCCTGTATTTGTCGTCACATGCTTGAGTTGTGGTACATCATGCGTCATATGCTCACCTTGGCTTGGCGGGGCCCCACGTGCCCGCCATGTCGCCATTATGTTGATAATGTTACTGTACCTGACGCTTGCTTCATGCCTGTACCTGGCATGACATGCTTGAGTTTTGTTGTACATGATATGTCCTATGCTCACCTTAGCTTGGCGGGCACTATGCTCTCCAGACCAAAGGGTGACTGACATGCGTGTGAAATGCAGGGAGGTACCCAGCGGAGAAAGAAACATGCTGGGAAGATGGGTACAGCACAGTTATTGTTGTTTCGGGTGGTTACCCTTTGGCGAGATGGACAAACAGAGAGGTTAGCCGCGACTTCTCTTCTTTCGCAGACGGTAGGTCGCAAAGGTAGGGTGCTTGCCTTAGCTTGGCCGGGCCCCCCGTGCCCACGCCCACAAGCTTACGGGGGTGGATTGGCAGGCCCAGACACTTGCTGACAGGCTTGTACCTCGCTGTTTGTGCCTTTTGTGTTGCGAAGGCTAGCCTTACCAGGGCGGGGTCCCACAGGCCCTCGCCCGCGTGCCTTCGGGTGTGTTGTGTGTTGCAGTGACCTGTTGCTGACCTGTACGCAAGGCGGAGGGTTCCAGTGGCCGTCTAGTTTACCAGAGGTCTGTCTCCCCTGCACTGGATGCGCCTTCGACCACGCTTGCGACACCTACTCCACCTGGCCTGAGCTGTGCGGTTCGCAGTTATGGAGTGTACACACACGAGCGACCGGCTCCTGTGTGTGATCCGAATCCAGTCTAGGCGCCATTCCTCGGGCCCTGCATACTATCTGTACGAGACCGCACCGACCTTTGGAAAGACGCCACGCCGAATGCACGAGCCTAGTGCTCTGAGCGGGTCTTGATCGACGCGACCGCTTCCAGGAGGGAGCGCGCCCGGACAACGCCTTCTGACAGGCAGAGAACCCGCCTCACGGAGCCCGGTTCGGAGAGATGCGCCTCGCGCCGTCCCATGTCCACTGTCGGTCCCCGTTCGTCTCCCAGGAAGCTCGCTGACCCCTACGCGGAGTCACCTCGCCGGCAGAGAGCCCACCTCTTGGAGTCCGGCTCGGAGAGACATTTACCCACGCGTCCGAGGCCTTCGGGCAGTACGGAACCCTCACGCCACTCAAGATCTGCTTGGAAGGCCGACGACTTGGGGCAGGAGCCTCGCGCTCGGAGCGGGACTGCTGTCACCACGATCGCTTCCTGGAGGGAGCCCACCAGGACAACGCTGCTTGTTCGCAGAAAGCACTGAGCCCGGCTGCTAGTTGTTGCAGTGGCCTGTTGATAACCTGCATGCTATGCGAGGTTCCAGTGGCCATCAGATAACCACAAGGTCTGTCTCCCCTGCGCCGGATGCGCCTCCGACCACGCTGGAGACGTCTGCTCCACCTGGCCTGAGCTGCGCTGGTCGCAGCTGTGGAGTTTCTACAGACGTGAGCGACCGCCACCTGTGTCTGCTTCGAGGCCCGTCGGGACGCCAGCCACTGTGCCCTGCGCACCGACCGCTAGAGACCGCGACGACCTTTTGGAAGAGGACGCCACGCCGAACGCCGGAGCCTAGTGCATGGAGCGGGTCTTGATCGAAGCGGCCACTTCCAGGAGGGAGCGCGCCCGGACAAAGCCTTCTGACAGGCAGAGAACCCGCCTCACTGAGTCCGGTTCGGAGAGATGCGCCTCGCGCCGTCCCATGTCCACTATCGATCCCCGCTTGTCTCCAAGGAAGCCCGCTGGCCCCTACGGGGAGTCACCTCGCCGGCAGAGCCCACCTCATTGAGTCCGGCTCGGAGAGACATTTACGCTCGCGTCCGAGGCCATCGGGCCGTACGTACCCTCACACAAGCCGACCTCCTCGTCGCATACGGACACCTTGCTTGCTCTGGGCGGAGTGCACTTCGCTTCTCCACCACGCTTCCCGCGGTTGACTGCCCGCCGTCTCCCTCCCCCCCCCCCCCCCCCCCCCCCCCCCCCCCCGCTCAAGAGGAGGATCTTCGCTGGTGGGCGCTGGAAGAAGGAGTTTCTGTCCCTACCGCAGCCTTCCGGCCTTCGTGACCTGCGCTATGCCTCCTCCGCACTCCTGTCGGGTTCCCGGGACTCTGTATGCTTCTCTGTCCATAGGGGTCCAGCTGTCTCGACGTTGCCTTCGTCAGGACTGGTCCTCGGGACTCTACCAGGCGTACCTCTGCCCTCTGCCTGCTGTGGATCCGCGCCCGGCTCTGCGGTTGAACTGGATGGCCTCCCTCATCCGTACCCCCCCCTAGCCTGCGTGGGATTCTGGAGTTCCTGGCCCAAGCCTTCGTCCGCCGCTTCGACAACTCCTGGCTCCCCTACTTGATGACCTGCCGCGGAATGCCCCCCGTGCTGAGGACTCAGCTGCGCCATGCTCCCCTGGGTGACCCTGCTCTTCGGTGCGTCCGAGCAGACCGGAGGATACATCTGGGACCGTTGGCTTCACAAGTCATCTCCACATCGCTTCCGACCACCCACTACGCCGTGTTCTCGCCATGCGGTCTCCGGCCCCCGTACAACTCATGGACTACGCGTTCAGCCTGGGCTTTCGACCATTCTCTCCAGCTCCCCGTGCGCTCCGCCTCCAGGTAGTATCTCCGGTTCACCAGTCCAGGCACTGCCGTGCTGCCTCAACCTCAGCCCTTGGGTCCTCATCCGCTTCGTGGACGCAGTGGTGACCTAGGCGCGGCACCCATCTTCCAGCCCAGCGTCTTCCCGCCTTGACGACCTCCTCCTGCGCACCTTGGAGGCCACCGGACATCGGACAGAGATGCCCTGTTACGACTCTGGTCGCGGTTGGGGTGCCTGATCACCACAGGTAAGTCGGACCTCGCCCCCGCTCGTCGCTTCGTCCTTCTCGGCATGGTGGATGACTCCGTCCTCAAGACGGTGCTTAAGTGGGCCGACTAGCCGGCCAGGTGACCCAGCAGGACGCAGCCTCCGTCAGAGTCTGGCCTCAGCTCCTTCGTTGCCCTCGCGGCGGCGGATCTACTCCCCCTCAGTCGTCTCTACGCCCAGCCACTACAGCTGCACCTCCTGCTTCCCTGGCGCCCCTCCTCAGGAGATCTGACCACCTTGGTGCCTGTGCCTCCGTTGTTTCGGCCCCATCTCCTGAGTTGGATGGACACATCGTGGCTTGCTCCAGGAGTCCCCTTGGCCTCACCGCCTCTGCGGCTTCCCTGGGTGGCGATGCAGCTCTAGCTGGTGGGGGAGCCCACCTGCTACCGCGGTTCCTCACAACGTCCGGCCCCTGGCCTCCGGAGTTTGCGGACAAGCACATCACCTGTTGGAGCTGCAAGCAGTCTGGCAAGCCCTCATCGCGTGGGAGGAACACCTCAGTCACCAGGAACTGCTCGTCCTCTCTGACAACGCGACAATGTTGGCCTACATCCAGGAACAGGGCGGGACCCGCTCACCTGACCTGTGCATGCTCCTCTACCGTCGGAGGCGCTGGTGCGAGGACCGCAACTTTTCCCTCCGTGCTCGACACATCCCTGGCCGACTGAATGTTTTGGCCGACTCACTCTCCCAACGCGGCCAGTTGCTACACATGGAGTGGACCTTACGCCAGGACATCTCCGGATGATCTGCGTGCTTTGGGAGACGCCATGGTCGACCTGTTCGCCACGAGGTGAGATTACCAGCTTCCACTATGGTCTCCCCGATCCCAGACCCTCGGGCCTGGGCAGTCGTTGTTCGGTCCATCCCGTGGGACGGACTCATCGCGTACCCGTACCCCCCGACAGTCCTCGTCCCCAAAGTCGTCCTCAAGCTTCGGGGATGCAATGCGGTCGTCCTACTGGTCGCCCCGTGCTCTTGGAACCGGTCCTGGACCACCGACTTTCTCAGCCTTGCCACGGACCCCCCACTGCTGCTTCCCGCACCCCGCACGATGCTCCAGCAACCGCGACAATCGCTGTTCCACCCGTGCCCGGAGCGCCTACTCCTTCACCCTTGAGGTTGTGCAGCAGGCCCTCGCCGCTAGAGGCTTCTCGAGTGCAGCAGTGGAAGCTATCGCTACAGCCCGCAACCCTCGACACGACGCGTCTACGAGGGAAGATGGCGGGTACTGTGCCCCTGAGCTACACGCGCTGTCTGAGCGCACTGCCTGCCTGCAGTTCGAGCGGATGGTTCCGTACAGCTTATGGACCCTGCCTTCATTGCCAAGACCAGGTCTCCTATGACCGCACCTCAGATGATCACCTTACAGCCGCTGAGAGAGACCAACTTCCCCCAGGAGACCACGCAACAAGATCCTGTGCGAGCCCTACGCGTGTACCTACGCCGAACCAAAGCCGTCCGGAGAGGACGCTCACACCTCTTTCTGCCGTAAAGCCCAGCAGAACTGAAATAACAGCCCAGATGATCTCTTCCTGGCTACGCTGTGTCATACGGTCCGCCTACCTGGACCTCCTCCCGCAGGGAGCGAAGAGGCTAAAGATACGTGCACACGAGGTACGCGCCATGGCCACGAGCGTCGCGTTCGACCGGAACTGCGCTGTCCTTGACATCGTGGCTGCCGTGGGCTGGTGGGCAGAATCTACCTTCGCCCGCTTCTACCTCCAGGATCTGGCAGGCCAGCGAGACAACCTCGCACTGGTGGGGGACATAACTGCGGCGCAACACTCCCTCCCGGCGCCACAGGCGCCGTAGGTATACACCTAACTAGGGTTGTCGGGAGTTTGCGGCAGGGAGGATGGCTCTGTTGGCCCTAAGGGGTGCTGAGGGGCGACACCCTCCTCCTTATTGCAATTCTTCCATAAAGTCATGTCATCGGTAATGTTTTTGAAGAAACAAATTCATTTTTCATTCAACCCTGGTTGACCCATTTAACCCCAAGGACACACTTCCCGAAATTATGGAGGTGTCACCTAACGAATCTGTGCAATTTGCAGGATGGATTGACCATGATAATTCAAGAATAGTGCCAGATTAGCCTGGTGCCATCAGGCACTAAGCTAATCTGGCACTACCCTTGAAATTCATTTTTCTCTAAAAGGTATTTTTTCGAAAAATACTTACCGATGACATGACTCGGACAACCCTCACACCTGGCCCGCTTGCCGCTGGTGAGCTAAGTATCCTGACTGGTTGGTCACCTCTTGACTTGGAACCGGATGGGCAGTAACGGGAGACAACTCTCGGCCCCTCTCGGGGTTCCCCGAGTGCCTCCCGAGTTGTATGTTAACACAACGGGTTCTTAGGCTAGAATTGAGTAAGTAGTAGACACTTCCATAAAGTCATGTCATCAGTAAGTATTTTTCGAAAAAATACCTTTTAGAGAAAAATGAATTTCAAGGGTAGTGCCAGATTAGCTTAGTGCCTGATGGCACCAGGCTAATCTGGCACTATTCTTGAATTATCATGGTCAATCCATCCTGCAAATTGCACAGATTCGTTAGGTGACACCTCTAAATTTCGGGAAGTGTGTCCTTGGGGTTAAATGGGTCAACCAGGGTTGCAGAGAAATTCCCAAGAAAGAAAGAAACGTACAGAGAGAGGACAAGTGCAGCACAATTTATTGAATTTCAGTGTTGAAACTAATACAAGTATTTTTCAAGATAGACACACAGACATGCTTATCTTTTTCTGCAAGACAAGAAAGTAACTGAAGAGCTTGATTTTTTATCAGCACTTTGACAAAGTTTTTGTTGAAACCTAATAAGACCTTTCTTTGCATACTAATTTGCTTGGCCACTGAAAAAGGTCCAGGGATGTTCACAGATACATGTGCATGAAAAATCTACATATGGCAGACAACACAGGAATCCAGAGTTACTTTTGCCACTACATCCTGAGGGCAGCTAAAAGTGAAAGCCTGAAGAAAGAGCCAAGTAGCAGCCCTGAAAATGGCGAGTAATTTACTCGCCATGGCGAGTGATTTTTTTGTTTGGCGAGTAAAAAAAAAATCCACTTGCCAAATGCAAGTGTGCTCGTGCATTTTCCAATCCGTACTTCTTCAGTTCTAAATCCGAAAGTGCCCGAACATTCAACCTTCACTTCTCGTAATACTAAGCAAGCAATAGCGACCCATTTTAGTGCGTCTGTGATGCATTAAAACTCAAAATCACGTACTGAAAATGTAACTACGGGGTAGTCAGACGCACTAAAATTCAGTGCATCTGCGTCCGAGACACATCATCCTTGCACTTCCGTGCGTACGCTAACAGAGATTGGTGACAGGCGTTCTACTTTTAGTTGGTTCATTTAGCCGCTAGCTTGGTTGCGGCTGCGTTCAGAATCACCCCGACTCCGGGGTCCATGCGAGTGTAACTGGGCGGGCAAACTGTTAGTTTGCGTGTGGTGTCGGCCTGTTATTACAAAGTGCGCGCTACATGTTGAACGTGTTACTTGCAGTGACGTCACCATTCATACTATTATGGGATACCGCATGGTGCATTTCACTTTCGATCTTCAACGAAGTTGTAAATGGCGGAGAAAAAGTGAAGGAAGCTAGAATGCTTCTGATTCTTAAATCTGGCACCGTCTGATAGTGATAATCGCTTAGAAGAAAGTTGCACTTCGACACCATCGTCTCCATAAACAAGCGACAGTACCAGAAATGATACCCCTGGTCTGTGCGTGACACCACCGCTGTGCCTCGCAGTTTTCAGAGTTCATGGCTGCGTGTATTTCCAAGGCTAAAGCACGACAGCACACGGATGACATGTGCAATGTGCATGGAGGCGAACTCAAAAAGCAAGTCCAGAAATTTGAACAGAAATAAGTTTGTCAGTTTTTGTTTGTTTGTTTGTTTGTTTTTAACGTGGTCGATCCGGCCATCTTCTGGTACACTGCTCTAAAATTGGAAAAATACGTCTTTCGGGTTAAATGGGTTGAAACCAACTTTTAAGTACATTAGTTCACAGAGAGAGAGAGAGAGAGAGAGAGAGTTTAGACAAGTCAGACTTTGGTTGTCAATCTGCATTCAGCAGAAAACGCTATATTCTCTGTTACAATACATTATCAAACGATCGTAAAAATAAATAAATAAATATATATGTTTTTCTGTGTGTGTGAGAGAGAGATGGAGAGGGTGACAGGCTTTTGCATGATAGCTCACCAGTTAAAGAATCAGTATCGTGGAGAGGACACACACACACACCATCACAACACATTTGAAGAGGAGAGAGCGAAATGAGTTAATTTATTTTAAGGAACATACAGATGATACAGTTTGTTTTCTCAAAACACATTACCGATGGTATTACACTTAGGAAATGGCTCTTAGCTGGCCTAATTTTAGCCAAATTTTGGTTGTGTCCGTATAAGGGGGTGTTGGCAGGAGTGGGGCGCCATAGACCATGCCAAACCCGAATAGCCTCCCCTTACTCACATCCGGTACAAGATTACCCAGCATACCCCAGTTTTAGTTCTTAGCTGGCAGAAGTAGGTTGTGTCTGTTCGAGCTCCGCTTTGGTTCTTGGCCGGTCGTTTCGACCTTGACTGTTCGTTCGTTGGGACTTGAACTGTGGAGATGGTGGCGTGACTGGGGGTAGTAGTGCTCACGCTGTGCCGCCTCGTCGACCTGTGTGTTCTACGGGCCTACGGCTTGTACCCGGAGACTGTGACTGGCGGCTTCCGGACGCTGCTTCGGCCTGCGCTCCGAACCGGTCGGGCTGTGTGGCGTGCTGTTTACGATATGGTGATACGTGGGTTTGCTCCTTTTTTTCCGCCATGGCCAGGTAATATCTCGGTGAATGCCCTCGACCGGCGCCCTTGGGTGGGAAGGAGCGCCGAGCGTCGGCACGCGCTGTACACTCGTTTGATTCGACTGCATATTCAATTATGTCCGATTCGCCAGCGCGCGCGCGTTGTTATTGCGTGACCTTAGAGGCCACGCTCGCTCTTTCATCTTGTACCCTCTTGTTGCAGTAACTAGGTTCGGATCTGCACGATGTGTGGCGACTTTCAGGGCCCCTCGGACGAGCATGCGGAGGGCCTTCCCTGAGCAGGAGGCGAGTCGACCCGCACTGGTGAGGTGTCCGCCTCATGACTGGAAGAGAGATGGTTAACGCTGGGGGGCTTACCTCCGTTTGCGTCCTACTCTATCAGAGGTCAGCCGACAGTGATGTCCAAGCTAACAAGGAGGGACCCACGTCAGGAACAGGGACTTCGTTGTCCCGCACAGAGATAGGGACTTCGTTGTCCCGCAGAGAACATTCGACGTCTCAAGTCAGAAACAGGGACTTCGTTGTCCCGCACAGAGATAGGGACTTCGTTGTCCCGCAGAGTACGTACGACGCCTCAAGTCAGAAACAGGGACTTCGTTGACCCGCACAGAGATAGGGACTTCGTTGTCCCGCAGAGAGCGTACGACGCCTCAAGGCAGGAACAGGGACTTCGTGGTCATGCACAGAGATAGGGACTTCGTTGTCCCGCAAAGAGCGTACGACGCCTCAGGTCAGGAACAGGGGCTTCGTTGTCCCGCACAGAGATAGGGACTTCGTTGTCCCGCAGAGAGCGTACGACGCCTATCCGAGATCGCCGGGCATTGATGTCCGAGTTTACAAGGTGCGACCCAAGTCAGCAGCAGGGACTTCGTTGTCCCGCAGAGAGCGTACGACGCCTATCAGAGGCCGCCGGGCATTGATGTCCGAGATGAACAAGGTGGGTCCCAAGTCAGAGGCAGGGACTTCGTTGTCCCGCAGAGAGCGTACGTTGCCTATCAGAGATCGCCGGACACTGATATCAGAGTGTAACAAGGCGAAACCCAAGTCCGAAGCAGGGACTTCGTGGTCCCACAGAGAGCGTACCACGCCTATCAGATCGCCGGGCAGTGACACCTGGCAGGGACAAGCTGGGACCCAAGTCAGAGCAGTGGCTTGTTCCCCACAGAGAGCGTACCACGCCTATCAGATACCGGGCAGAGACGCCTGACAGCCACAAGGTCGGACCCAGGGCACAAGCAGTGGCCTTGCTGTCCCACAGAGAGCGTGCGACGCCTATCGGAGATCGTGGCCACGGAAGCAGTGGCTGGGTTGCCACTTCCCTCATACGAAAGTAATAAGTCGTGGCTGATTCTCTGTTTGTCTATTGACATTGGGTATTTACCTAAATATTACTAAATTGCGTTGCTTCCTTAGTGGCTGGGTTGCCCAGACCTGTTTACCATACACATTCGGCGTATTGAAGTACACTATTTTGCTTGGGGTACACGTACAGGTGCACGTTATACACAAATACACATTTGGAGAAACTGACAACTCACTGGCTTGTGAATAATACACATGGGAGTCCAAAGTACACTTTTAGTCAGTTGAAAGTACACTGACTGCACCCAGGGGGTAACCAGGTCGGCAAGTTGTCACTCAGAGCGGTCGGCGTCTTTCAGAGCTCGCCTGTCAGAGACGCCCAAGAGTAACAATGGGGACCCCAATCAGAAGCAGTGCCTTGCTGTCCCACAGAGAGAGTATGTCGTCTGTCAGAGATCGCCGGACAGAGACGCCCAAGTGTTTTAAGGTGGGACCCAAGGTGGTCCCGGACCTGTAAAGCACAAGATACCTTGTTCTGGGCTCTGGTCAGCAGGAGAGGTAGCTGACAACCTCTACTGGCATGGCTAAACCAATGATTCTTCCACCGGCCCGGGACCCGGCCTCAAGAGTGACCCGCTCCACTGTCCTTCCGCAGGCCAGAGTGGACAAACAGCAGGTGGCCAGAGCATCAAGGTGGGGCCCATGTCAACGGCAGTGACCTAGGCGCCCCGGCCCAGTAAGCTTGTAGTCACTGACTGCGGAGGGCTGGCGTCGGCTTCCGTACCTACGATGCTTCCAGTCCCGGGCCAGACGACAAGTCATAAACGGACATGCAGAAGTGACTGCTCGGCTTCTCAGGCGCTGGACAGTGTCTAGTGTCTGTGAGAGCATGTGGGCGCGGTAGCAAACACGTATGAGTATGTACGTTTATCGTGGTGCGCGACACAGGGGTTAAAAGGTTGCTTTCCCAGCGGCTCAGCGGTTCGCCAGGCCGCTGGGGCGCGACACCTCTTATCCTTCCAAGGTTAGGTTCCTGGAACCTCTAATCCGATTTCTTTGCTTTGGGCAATAGAGATGAGAAAACAGAGGGGTATTCTGTCTCCCATATTTTAATCTAATTCAATAACTTGATTATCCCTTAAGGGCTATTACAATCAAATTGTGCTCATGCATTAAGCATTGATTAATTTAATTTTTCTTATTATTAGGTTGGGCGCCCTCGCCCGGGCTGCTCACCAGGTTTTTATGGCTTGTGGCGACCGCAAGGGCTACAGGACCACTGCACTTCGCACTGCAGGATCCCGGCTCGGTGATGTTGGGCCACGCCTCGCGCCGACCATGCAGACGAGAGCCGCTCTAGATGCAGTGCAGAAGAGACGACCTCACGATGGGATCCGGGTTCCGGCGTTCGCTCATGATCTTCAGTTTCCCTTCGGAAGCAGGGACTCGCCTCACAGAAGCCAGGGGTACGAGAGGAACAGGAGACGCCGTCCCAGTTCCATGGCTCGCTACGCAAGGGAAAGACGGGCTCTCCGAGTTTTCGCCACCGTTCGGGGGAGCGGCCCCCTGAGACTACGTTGTTCCTTCCAAGTGCGGGGTCCGCCTTCGTTGGATCGCCGCCGGCCGGAGTTCCCCGGACTTCGGAGGGGTTGGACATCCCTTCGCCTGCGGGCGGAACATACGGTTCCCGCTGGACGCCAGAGGACGTCATTCGCCGTGGCTGGACGAGGTTAGCTTCTCTACGTCGCTACGCTCGCAGTTCCGAGAGGTCTTGCGTTTGCCGTCTACTGCGAAGATTTACAGGAGAGTCTACTCGAGCCGGGGACTACGCAGGTCCCCTCATCGCATCCAAGCATTCAAGTCCCTGCCCCTTCTGGTCGGCTTCTGTCTCCGCTTCAGGGCGCCGGGGGAGGCGCTGGTGGCTTCAGCTGGATCCTACTTCTTCCGCTGCCAACGGTTGCTGCGTCCGTCCTGATCGATTACGCGCGGCTGAGTGGAGAGTCGGCCACGCAGGGCACCGCGCAGTGGAGAACTTCTTGGCCCCCTGGGCAGACCGACAAGGAGGCTTGCACGGCCTGTCACTCAGCTGATTCACGCTGCGGGCGCCGCCGGATGTAGCAGCCTTCTTAAAACACTGTGGACCGTCAGACAGGATTGGCAGGGACCACTCTTCCGCGGAGGCGCGGTTCGTCCGATGCACCGGATTGGGCGACTTGCATCCGAGAGACGGAGGCGGCGACGGGACGCCAACGGCACTCTCCTGTGAACGTCAGGGACAGCATACTCCAGGCGCGCGAGGGATAGAGGTCAGCGCGGGTGGCGGACTGGTCCGACAGACTTCACTGCGGACGACGTCTTCTTCGGGGGTATGCACACAGTTCAGATTAGCTCCGCCTGAGATGACTTGCGGCTAGTCGCTTCATTTCCCCGACGGGGTGCTACTCTTCGCTTGGGCCTGGCCGTAGTCAGCGGTGACCAGGCACGCTTGTCGCCTCCTTAGACGACAGCGTCGGGACCTAGCGGAAGCGTTCGCTTCCCTGGGTGGCGGCAACTTGGAGTTCCGGCAGGCTGCAGCGCCGGACCGGAGCGGATGGACTTACCCTCGGTAGCGCCTTCAGGGAGTTCCCATTCGGCGCTGTGGATCCTGCGGCCGGGGGCGCAAGTACAGGGAGTTAGACGGGACAACTTGGCAGGAATTAGTTCCTGAGAGGTCGTTGCGCTCGGGCCTGTGGCAGTAGGGTCGACGCAGCTCTTACACTAGACGGTAGATTGGAGCACGATCTTCGTCCTTCGACTCGACACAAGTGCCTCGTCATCTCGGCAGATACCAGACAAAGACCTGAGAGCAGCGGTGCGTCTCCAGGACCTGGGACAACTCGAGTTTCGAAGTCGTAACCAGTTGGCAAGCCGGGCGGTAGGCTGGGATCATGCCCACTTCGCCGTCGACTAGAGGGCCGACGCTACGGGACAGGTACTACGTGTTTTCTTCGCCGGGATTCCGTCGAGGATGGAGTGCGTGGTCGTCCTGTTCGAGTGGGACTCCCAGTAGACGGGAGCAGGGCAGTGTAGGAGGGACTCTCAGTCCCTTCTTCAGCTCTTAGGACGGATGACTTACTAGGGGATCACCGTTCAACCTGACACCTCCTCTGCTTGGAGAAGGAGGGCGTAATTGGGAGAGGCTAGTGCGCTGGAGGCCTGCCGCGCGGGGAGGCGTCGCTGTGGCCAGATCTTCCAGCTCCACTGCTCGCCATCGAGATTGAATGCCGAATTGTACGCTTGGTTGTCCGCCATTACTTGTGTTGCAGCTTGGTGGATGTAGGTGCGCACCCGGAGATTGGGCAGCAAGCCCTCTTCCACAGAGGCTTCCTACGGCGGCCATAGGTGCTACCGAGACAACCCGCAGACCATCAACCAGTCGAGTTGCGAGGGTAGATGACGAGCGCTGTGTGACGGGAATGACAACCTTCTTCCTTACGAACTGGACGAAGCCCCAGCTGGCAGGGTGCTTCCTCGGGGTTTTTCATCTCCTAAGGACGGCCCCCTTTCACCGTTCAGGACTATCTCACCATGATCGCCGACTCCTACAGGCGATTTCGCTCATCAGACCCGGGTAGCTGCAAAACCTCACTTCAGAGGCTCCCTTCGCTTGGAATGCCCCGCTGTGCTGCGCAGGGACCAAGTTCTACCTTGGGGGCTTACGGGATCTCAACCTCGTCTGTTGGAACCCGGCACATGACGCGCCTGACGGATGTTTCAAGGAGGAGAGCTTCAGGGCAGTCCTTGACTCAACCTCCAGGCTCAGTACTATGCACGCTGTCCACACACCCGGGTGGCTGGCAGTGCCAGTCGACCGGTTCATGCTACAGCTACCTGACACATCTGCCTGGACGAGACGCGGCCTACATGACGGCGACAGTTGTTTCGCCCTGCGCGTGTTGGGTGCCACCCGGGAGAACAGACTTCAAAACCCGGTGACAGCCTTACCTCTTCCAGGGTCAGTATCCGTACGCGCTGTCGTCACACACACACAGATGGCTGGCGGTTACGGACGGAAGGCGCCGTGCAACTACTACGGTACCAGCCTTCAGGGCCAAGTCGTGGTCGCCTTGACTGCCCTACAGTCTATGTCTGTCTGCCCGTACGAGTGTCAGATTCCACTCAGTAGCCCAGACAATAGGAACCGGTGAGAGTCTTCCGTGTGTACCTGCGCCGGACCAAGCTGGCGCAGGGGGACGCACACACCTGTTTTCTCCCTCTGTCCACAGGTAGACGGGGTATCTCAGCCAGACCTGCTCCTCCTGGTTCCGGGGAGTTATCCGCCCGGCCTGCCAGGACGTTGACCTGTTGATGCCACATGTTGCACAACGCGGCGCACGAGGTCAGAGCCATGGCCGCAAGTTCCGCTGCGACAGCACCGGTGCAGTCAAAGTCTTGTGGCGGCTATGAGATGGCGAGCGGAGTCCACTTTCGCCCGCTGCTACCTGAGGGACCTCTCCTCCCAGCGACAGATCCTCTCGCTGGTGGGAGACACCGCAGCAGCGCAACACTCCCTCCCGGCGCCCTAGGCGCCGCAGGTATCTTAGCTAAAATTATCGGGAGTGTGCGGCAGGAGGGCGAGTTTGTGGGCAATGTGGTTGGCAGTAGGGGCGCTATAGCGGCACCCACCTCCTCTTTGTGATTCTTCCTAAGTGTAATACCATCGGTAATGTGTTTTGAGAAAACAAATGAATTTTTCAATTAAAATGCATTTTTTTTAAAAATACTTACCGATGGTATTACTCGAAGGTCCCTCCCTCCGGCCCCGCTTGCCGCAGTTCGCTAAGAACTAAACTGGGGTATGCTGGGTAATCTTGTACCGGATGTGAGTAAGGGGAGGCTATTCGGGTTTGGCATGGTCTATGGCGCCCCACTCCTGCCAACACCCCCTTATACGGACACAACCAAAATTTGGCTAAAATTAGGCCAGCTAAGAGCCATTTCCTAAGTGTAATACCATCGGTAAGTATTTTTCAAAAAAATGCATTTTAATTGAAAAATTCATTTTTCTTAAATAAATCTGCGGACCCTCTATAATGCTCAGATTGGGTCTGTGTACCCTCTAAAATTTATACCTGGGGGTCTACAGACCCTTTAACCTGTTGTGAAAACAGAAGCCCTGCTCTACTTTAATAATAAATAATAAAAATCCCACCACAGTTCACATGGGGACTTTGTCAGTTATTTCTTCACATGATACTATCAAACGCTTGAAGTCGGGACATAAACATTAACTTGGTTATGATTGTCTGTTTAAATATTTGTTCTCAATGCCTCTGGGCAGAAAACACTAACATTGGGCGTCAAACACTTGTGGTACGTTATATTGTTGCGTTGGGCTTTTTTCAGTACTAGTAAAATTTTCAGTTTTGGCTAGTAACATTTTCAGTTTGGCTAGTAAAACTTTTAAGTCACTAGCCAAAGGCTGGTGGGCAAAATTTTAGACTTTCAGGGCTGAGTAGCAGGGTCTTCTTGACGTCCTATGCTTCACCAGGAGTACAAGAGTTTCACCCATTTAGCCCCAACGCCCTTCAGCAGGAGATGGATTGATCGTGATAATTGAAGGGTAGTGCCAGATGAGCTTGGCACCTGAAGGCTCCAAGCTCACCTGGCACTACCCTTGAATTATCATGATTAATCCATCTTCTACAACTGGTACACAGTTGTTAGATATCACCTACAATATTTGGGAAATGCGGACGTGGGGTTATATGGGTTTAGTCACGGCTTAAACTGTAATTATATCAAGACACTTACACTTGCTTATTTTAGTGACCTGTGGGAAGGTCAAGTTCACTGGAGGTCTTATAAACTATACAGGTTGGTCTTGCAGGTGAGCTGTGACAGCCTTGCCATTCTTATTTCTCCAAATTGGGCAAATTGACTTATGATTGTTCAAATATGCAATATCAGGGGGCATTGCCCCCAGGGCCTCCCGAGGGACCTCTGACACAACTTTGCTGAAACCCTGTATGTCCAACTGTCGAGCGTGCAATAATTTTCTGTTTCAGGTTCGCTTCCCATCCCACTTCAGCTCGGACCTGAAGGACTTGCTACGCAACCTGCTGCAGGTGGACTTGACCAAGCGGTACGGAAACCTCAAAAACGGCGTCAACGACATCAAGAACCACAAGTGGTTCTCCACCACTGATTGGATCGCCATCTACCAGAGAAAGGTAAGGCAATATTGCAGTACTTGTAAGTATAGTTTAACCCCTTGATTGTAAAAAAAAAGTGAACAAGATCCAACTACAGGAATAGATCCTCATGAGCCCCTGCAGTTGTGGGGGCTTTTGAGGATCTGTGTCTCATGATGACACCACTTTGAGTCCACGTTCCTGGGACAGCTACGGCTCCTTGGCATTGATTTATTGAAGTTTGCAGAAACACAATCTGAATCAACTTTACCTTACTCCATGAGCCACTCTATCCATCATTGTACTGGCTTATCTATTCTCTTCACACTGGATGTGGCACAAGGCAGCAGTGATCTCAATTCTTATTGGTGCCTCTTGACTGCTGCCCAATCCTCCTGACTCTATGCTCATTTCTAGTGCACCTATCTTGAGACTACTTCATTGGCTGTTGTCAAACAATGAGTCTCTTACTTATCTTCTTCACCTTTACTCCTCCTCCTGCTCCCTCCATTCAAGTAGTGACACACACCTTATCAGAATTCCCCTTCTGCAAATACAAAACCTGAGGTGACAATTGTTTTGCACAGATTGGGCCTGTTGTCTGGAACTCTACCCATAGACATTAGTCATTCTTCGTCATTCACTGCTTTTAAATCTGCCCACAAGACCCACCTGTTCGATATCCCTATGTAACTGAGTGTGTGTGATTGTATTGTAGAATTCTGTCTCATAGAAACCTGTTTGGGTGAGCAGATACCCACTAATTCCCCTATAGTTTGAAGTTCGGCAATGTTACAGTTTATACATCATGGCTAGGACATCCTTATGAAATGTGTCCCATCACATCACATCACATCACACGCATTGGGATGTAATTTTTATAATATTGACTGTTTGTGGTTGGTAAAGTGAGACAGATAAGTGAAGGATGTCTCATCTGTAAGAAGTCTAGATCCTCATAATCCCACACTTGTTGTGGGGCTCATGAGGATCTGTGCTGCATGTAGGGATCATGAATATTTTTTGGTTGTTGTATTGCAGAGTTGGGTGGTCAAATAGAACTCAATCTGTGGTAGACAAGTCATGATACTCTATCACAGTGAACTTTTTGCACGTTTGTCACACTGAATTCAGTTGGAATTGCCCACTCATAAGCTGCATGGGTGCCAACTTTGGCCCAAGGTACCTTGCTTACTGGGATCTTTGCTGACCACACTTACAGTCCTTCTTCCTCCATGCCACTGAGCTGGAAGAAGGAGGCCAATTGGTGTAGATGTACAATGAAGGTTTTTCATGCACATTCTGGCTGTATTGTGTCCTCACTGTCACCAGAGTAGCAAGAAAAATGGATAAGGGGGTAGATGGAGGAAAAATATATCAAATTATGTGTGTGTGGAAGGGAAGGGGGCTTAAGCCCTTAACGGTCGAGGCAAGGCAAACACTACCTAGCTGCAAGAGATGTAAAGCAGGGGCTCATGAGGATTTGTCTCTTGTAAAAAAGGGTTCATTAATGTTTATTCCAAATCCACTGTAAACATACATTGCAGAAAGTGTTTATTATTCTTCATTTCAAAATTTAACTGGTATGTGTTGTTTCTAAAGCTTGGTTTGAATCGTTCTGTTCGGTGGCTAATAAGATCCATTTAGTTGCTAACATACAACTTCAGCTCACTATTTGACTTTGTGTGTTGGCAGGTTGAAGCACCTTTTGTACCCAAGACGAGAGGCGGAGGTGACACGTGTAACTTTGACGACTATGAGGAGGAGCCACTTCGCATCTCCTCCACAGAGAAGTGTGCCAAGGAGTTTGCCGACTTTTGAGACAGCTGCTGCTGTAGGCTGACTGACTGACTGACAAGCAGCTCAGTGCAAAAGTGGTGCATGTTAGTGGTATGCTACGTGGTCAGCACTGCTTCAACACACTGTCGGGATTCACGGGCACAGTCGTCTCACTTCACTGGGGTGGGGGGGGGCCCACGGCGTGCTGGGGAATAACAGATAAGCACGCGTCATCTTTAGCGCAGACACCTTGGGAGGCAATTCAACTCGACACGCCCTCCCCCCCATCTTTGCTTGACTTGTCTTTGGACCATGTACTGCAGCACACTGCGTTTGTATGCACCTGTTACTGTTCCAGTCTCGTGCGTGCACACCCTGTTTTGGCTCTGTCAGTGGAAGAAGCATTATCACACGTGGAAGAGTTGTCCTTGTTTTCACGTGTGGTTGGCTCGTCAGCTGTTCTCCATGAGGATAAAGAGAAAAATCTGGAGGAAAGGAATAAAAAGAGAACACTACTAGTCAAAGGCAGGGTGGCAATGCTGTACGTCAGTGTTTGACACTCAATCAGCTCTCTGCCTGTTGGAAAAAGGAAGAGAATTTGTTTTTCCACCACTGGAATGTTTGGAGAGATAGATAGAGGATACCAGCTAACGCCCCTTGTGCATGCAATCACTGGTACTGTTTACAGTACTGATGGCTGCATGCACAAGAGAGTTGACAGAAAAAAACGGCTGATGTCGGAGGGAAGTAACTCACATCTGCATACAGCCACTGGTACTGTAAACACTAACGGTGGCAGCATGCATGAGAGGGTTAAAGGAAAAACGGCCGAACTTGGAGTGAAGCAGAATATGTTCCATCTATGCCTCAGTGTGTGTGTGCGCGTGCTTCCATACCACCCAATCCCCCTTATTTGTGTGTGTGAATATTGATGTCCCTGTGGGTAGTGTCACAGGCTCACACCCTGACACCTTCCTTCTTCTGAGGGACAGAGAACGGGGCTAATTGTTTTCAGCAATAGGCATAGATTCTCATGAGCCCCTGCGCTGCATGTGCTCATGAGAATCTACGCCTTTTGCACATGGCAAGTATGGAACTTTAAAAAGTGTGCGGACATGAGAGATGCCTTTTGGGCTATGGGACTTTTCCCTCGCAATTGCAATCCCCTGACCGCGAGGCTGTTTGTAAAATGACAATGTTAGGTCCTTGAACTTTTTTTTTCTAATGTACATAGGACTGGTCTATGTTGATATTACTATTAACAAATGTGTAAAGGTTTCTGCTGTGAATGAGTGCTTGTTTTGTTTTTGTTGCAGTCTGTCATCTGAGAAATGTGAAAAAGATTGCACAGGCTGCTCCATGCCCCACTCGTCCCTAAATTTCCCCATGCTTGTCTTAACCCTCTGACTGTTAGTAGCACTTTTTTTTCCATGATGATTCCTGCATGAGAGTTATCTCCTTGGTTGTCAGCAGCACTTTTTGTCATGATTCCTGCAGGAATCATCATGACAAAGTGTGCAGCTGACAACCAGAGGGATAACCCTCAGCCCTGTCCCCCCCCCCCCCACCCGCCCCCCAGCCCATCCCTCCCAACTCCACCCCACCCCATTCCCCTTCCTTTTTTAGGGGGTGGAGGGTCCCTTGATGATTCGTTGACACTGTCTCACTGTTAAAAGTGTAATCATGCAATTTTGACGATCATTGTAAATGTTGCCCCCTCAGACACATCTGCAATGGGACCTGTTCCTTGACTGTAGAAAGCCCCTGCATAGACAAACACCCTTTCACTGCTTGTACAGGTGCAGACATCCACATAACAAAGGTAAACAATCACATTGTTTTATCACACTATTTTGTTTGGCCAGTAGAACGTCCTCAGCCTATTGAGGGTCAAGAAAAACTGTACCTCTTACAAGAAGATACTGAAATGGCACGCAGAACTAGCTGTAGCCATCACTTATCTAACACCTTTGGCTTGCAAGATGCGTAGATTTACACGGGCCCCTGCAGGCTGCAAGAGCTCATGAGATTATATGCCTGATGCTAGTGGAGATCATGTAAGATATCAGATTAAGCTTTACTAGGTTTTGCAAGTAGTATTTCATGTTAAAATATAGGAGCTAAATTCACAATATAAGGGTTAAACAATCTACGACTTGATTCATGAGTCAATGTGGAGCTAACTTCCTGCTCAGTCATTTAGAATACACTTATTGACGTGAGCAGTGTTCTTCTTATTACAATCTTTTGATACTCCCTCTGAGGAATCAAACAGACCAGCTGTGGCTCATTAGTGCCATGAAGAATGCACACAATATTATTTTGCAATATGTGTGTTGTTTCATGTTTTGTTCTGGCTGGTTTGATGTGAGTTTTCAATGTATTTGCATACATTGCTGGAATATACGCACGCTTTGGTGTTTACTCCCGTTAGGCTTGTGACAGTGCAAGATGTGGCCCCGATGTAGCTCCTGGCCAAAATTCTCTTGAGCCTGGGCAGATTGCAGGGGCTTATGAGAATAGATTCCTAATTGCATATCCAGTAAAGCAAAAGGTCCTCTGGCTGATGGCAGCTGCAGTTGGCCCTTTGAGCAAGCTGAGGTAGGCCTGAAGATCTTTTTGCTTACTGGGTATGGACTGAGCTTGTACTTGTGCTGAGAACCTGTTAGCAGCTTGAAGTTGAATATTGCATGGATGGTAACTAGAGTTGTTGGGGTTGGTCCTGAATAGCTCGTGTGTACTCACTCCTGTTATACTTCTCACGTGTTTGTAGTTAGATGTGACAATAGTGTGCTGATCTGTGATTTTGGACCTTATGGTGGCAGGTCATTAGGCCCAAAATTACAGACCAGCACAGTTGTGATGTCCAACCAGATATGTTAAAAGTACTAGTTATGTTGTTACTGTGTGAATCCAGGGCCAGTTGCATGAGCGAGCTTGGTCCTGCACCAGCCACTAAGCAAGGTGCGGCGCCCCTTGCTTAGTGGCTGGTGCAGGACTAAGCTCGCTCATGCAACTGACCCCCAATGTTTATCTGGCGAAAGTTGTCCTAAATTTGCTGCTGCAGGTACTGTAAGCATGATGCCAGACCAGCACCACAGGCAAAACAACAGTGAAATGTATTTTGCAATATCATTTTGTACAAGTGTTTGGGTTGTTTTTGTTTTCTCTGTTTGTTTGCCCCTGCAGAATAAGTGATGTAGAGAGTCTGTGTCACAGGTACGTTTTTTGGCATAATTGTATGTACACTGTCGAACTGTTTTTGTTTTATATTTGTCTCTGTATTTTCTTTGCTGTGAAAGAGGGAGGGAGGAGAGGAGAAATGGATTTGACTACATGTATTTGAAATCGGGGAATCTGATCATGATGTTCATATTTTGTTTGGAAAGCAAATGATTACCCATCCTGCATTTTGTACAAAGAGATACCATATAGTTTTCATTATGACTGTTTTGCACATTTGTGACAGCACATGGGTAAGCCTGTTTAAGTGAGCGAAAAATATCATCATTAGACAAAATACTGACGCTTTATGAAGGAATTTATTTGTCTTTGAGTCTTGTGTGTAATCTTAAATTCATATTGGAAATGAAGTGATACTGTAAAAGACAATTAATTTTAACCCTGTGGCTGCAGGAATCATCATGACAAAAAATGCTACTGACAGCCAAATGGTTGATATCAGTTTTGCTGGTTCTTTACCTTAGATATTTTGATAGTATTGTGTGCATACTAAATAATTCATGTGCTGGTCTGTGATTCTAAACTGAAGTTGTCTAGGCCATAAAGTTTAAAATCATGAAGCAGCACACTGCCACAAGCTGGTCTCGACTTCCAACTGCTTTCCTCCTATGCTGTCATTAACACGAGTGTACTTTACTTTTCAGTAGTCAGCAACTTTGGGCCTGTCTAGATTTCTGGAACCCAGAGAACGGGCAGAGTCCATGGTTTCTTCGTTGGTTGCTTGGTATTTATTGTCTCATGTTATCCACTTGTGAAACAAAATAACAGTAATCAGTTTTATTATACAGTTTCTTTTTCAAATCTTTCAAAATTGTATTGGCATTATGTATGTATGTATGTAATAATTGGAGATCACTTGAACTCTAGATCTGATGTCATTAAAAGAAAGGAAAAAAAGTGATTCAACATGTCTTCTGTGTGTTCTTTTTATGGATTACTTTTAAAGTCCAGCTTTAGGTGACATCTTCTAACCCTTCGTCGGTAGCGGCTTTTGTCGAGGTGATTCCTGCAGGAATCACCTCTACAAAAGCCGCTACTGACAGTTTTATCCGAGGGTGTGTTACAGACAGGTGGCAAATACATTTTTGTGTTGGGAGATGTGCCGCATTTCCGCAGCATGTTGCGAACGCCCACTTCATTTGCTGTTAATCTGTAAGTGGCACATGATGCAGCATGCTTCAAACATTAACCCATATATCCCCAAAGCCACATATCCTTAATTTTGGAGGTGTCACTTAACGATTATGTACCAGTTGCATGAGATGGATGGACCATGATAATTCAAGGGTAGTGCCAGATTAGTTTGGCACTACCCTTGAATTATCATGGTCCATTCATCCCCTGCTGTAGGGTCCTGGGGCTAAATCCGTTTTTCCTAAAAGCTTTTGTTTCCCTTTTGTTTCATCCGACGTTTATTCTCCACAGAAGCACCTACCCTCCTTCAGGCAGCATGTGCCGACTAAGAGTATCGCTGCGTTTGGCTGTGGCAGGGGTGGAGGGCTCCTCCATTCGCTCATAAAACAGCACACAACTGCAAGAGACAAAGAACCTCATGCCACCTCAAGCTCATGAGGTTCATTGTCTCTCGCCGACTCTATATCTGTGTTCCTTGGATTGGTGGCATTATACCATTTTGATCTCCGTTTCAGACATAATTTTGTGTCCACAGGCGGTGGAGGGCTTACCTTCATTTGCCACCTGTCCACATGTGGCACTTGTTAGAGCGAGTACCACCTATAAAATATGTATCTTCACAAAACAAACTCAGCTTGAATGATTCACCATGCTATGCATGACTGATTCGATGTGTACTACTTACTGGTGTGCACAAAACTTCTCATTTAACATGAGTAATTTTATGCATGGGTACAACTGTAAAGGTGTACCCATGCATAAGATTACTCATGTTAAATGAACAGCAAGTGTTTGTGCACGTAAAGGCAAATAGTTGAATGTTGTAAACTTATTCTCACTCTCAAGCACATACACACACACCTACAACTGCACTTCTCAAACACATTTACATCATTCTTTTTCTTTCAGTTTCATTTATCATCAACAATGTACAAAGCCGAATATGACAGCAGTACAAATTTGTACAGTAAACTGCATGCGATACACATTTTTATATTGAAAAAAAACAAACACACACGGCCAACCTGATTGCATCACCATTATCCGACTTGCATAACAAACATCACAATGTGAGATACTTCCGATGGTTAACTTGCACAAGGCCGCAAACAAGTTTATATACAGGTGATCTAAACATGAAAAGAGATAAACTGAGAGAGTACATGTATATGCACAAGTCCATCATCTATTTACATTTAGTTTGATAAGCTTATGGTGTTTGCGGTTTCCACAGGCGGGAAGGGCTTTCGGACTAAACCAACTTGTACATGCTGGCAACACTACTGGCGACTGTATGCACAAGGGAGATGTTGGGGGGCAAAAAGAACCTGCACAAACATGCATGCTGGTCTGGGATTCAGATGTCAAAATGACAGACCAGCACACTATTAACCCATTTAGCCCTAAGCTGGGAATTCCAAATTCCCAATTTCTACAGTTGTCCTCCTTAAGACTATAAACCAGTTTAGAAGATAGATCGACCGCAATAGTTCCAGGGTGGTGCCAGAACAGCTCAGCGTCTACAGGTGCCGAGCTGTTCTGGCACCACCCTTAACTACTCAGTACTGTGGTCAATCCATCTCCTTGTGTAGTGTATCAGGCTTTAATGGATTACTCCATCAGGAAACAGAAAACTTCTGTGTGTACCCGGTTGAGGTTCACTGATGACTAGCCAAGGTCCAACTGATACTTCTCCTCTACAGCAGAGCAGAGAGACAGATTCCTCTATCTGGCCTGTCCTTACAAGCAGCAGGCCGAAGTTCTCATGAGCCCACGCAACTGATATGCTGCATTTCCTGTTGGTCCACAGTCTTTAGCTCATTAACTCTTTAACTCGTCCTACCCCAGAAACACCACAGCAAGTTAAGGATCGACCATGATAGTTCAAGGGTGATGCCAGAATAGCTTGGCGCCTATGGGCGCCAAGCTATTCTAGCATCACCCTTGAACTATTATGGTCGATCTGTGTCCTGCACTGCAATGCAGTCTTCAGAGGACAACGGCAAAATTTAAGGATTTTGGTCTTGGGGTAGAATGAGCTAACTCATTAACTTTTACTCATTCATGGTGAGATGCATCCTGGACACACTTCATAAAGCTGCGTATCCGGATGCAGCTCGATGCGAATGAGTTAAAAGATCCCTCGCCAAGTTACAGAAGTCGTTACACGGTATGAATGAAATACGAACACAAACATACAAACAAAATCTATTACCCGGGTATGAAGTAAACATCAGAAACATGCGCCCAAGTACATGGTACAATTTTACTGTCGTGTGCTGTAGATCCAATACGATTCATACAAATTTCCATCGAAACGAAGTACCTATCCTCAAGTAAGGACTGGGCAGACTGGTTACTGTTGAATCAAGTGTTATGAGCCAGCAAGACAATATACTGTACACCAAACTTTAGATCTAACTGAATTGTCAAATGCAATACTGGGGTCATCATGAATCTGATTGCAGTATCAATTCTCATTGTGAAACTGTACGTACTGTGGACTCTGTCCCATTGTGCAAAAGGCCACTGGGCCCATGTTGGCTGCCATTGGCCCATGCATGGGCAAACAGTTGCTGGAAAACCTATTGGGCATTTTTTTTTTTTTCGCTCATCTTTCCAAATTATTTTTCCGCTCATCTTTCCGAATTTATGTCTGTTTATGCCAAAACAAGTTTCTTGGTTATCACTACTGAAAGGGTATACACGTACAACAAACAAATAAACGTACAAAAATAACATACTTAAACAAAAATCCTTGTGATCAAATTAATGTCCTGTATCATAATAAAACAGTCAAGTAATGCAATAAACATAAATTTGTGTTCATTTTCATCCAAAGCCTTGGACACATTCTTTTACAAAATTTAGTGCCATCATAATTTTTAGTCCACAGAACTAACGAGAGAGGAGGAGTGGGAAAAATGGGAGCTGGGGTTGGTGTTTTGGGGCGGGGGTGCAGAGAGATCTAAGCCAGTATGCTGTGTTACCCTACTGCAAAACAGTAAAACTTTGGCCTCCTCCATAACTGAGAGTTGCGAACGCGAATGTGTTACAAGCATATTACAGTCCTTACGTCTGAAACCCCAGGGGCCAGTTGCATGAGCGAACTTAAATCCTGCACAAGCCACTAAGCAAGGTGCTCCGCTACAGCGGAGCACCTTGCTTAGCCGCTTGTGCAGAATTTGAGTTCACTCACACAACTGAACTGTACTTCATTTTGTTCCTATGACATTGGACATCTATTACCGGTATACAACTGCATGATGTCTTTTCCAAATTCAACGGGTTTTTTTAATGCACAGATCAATACAGTCCACCTAAAGTGAAAGTCTATACAGTCAACCTAAACCTAGACCCATTCAGCAGCAAGAGGAATAGATTCTCATGAGCCCCTGCAGTTGCAGGGGCTCATGAGAATTTATGCCTCTTGCTGACCACACGTTCCTCAACTTGAGGGCCTTACTTTGGATCTGTACATAACACTGTACATGTACAAGAGAAAACATCCACTGACACTGTACAGAAACACTTTGTGTGCATTCACCACACACAATTTCACGCCAGTACATTTGTATTTACATATCTATGCACACATGCTATAACAAATTACCTTCCATGTTTTACAAAACCGGGCATAAAATAAGTAAGTTAAGAGTGTGTGTGTGTGTGTGTGTGTGTGTGTGTGTGTGTGTGTGTGTGTGTATAAATGATGACTTGGTTTTGTGTAAACAAGCAACAACAAAAAGTCAGTTTTCAATGCAATTCACAACATACACATGTATCATCATCAACAACAAAGAAAATAATAAAGAAAAAAAAAAAGAAATTTTCTGAGCACACACCGAACAACATAATTATGAGCTGCACAGAATAAACATGTGCTGGTTTATAATTCTGAACTTTACGGCTTTGAGCCGTAAGGTCCAAAATCACAGACCAGCACACACATCAACAGTTGTAACTGTATCTACCACTAGAAACTGAACAATCACTGACCACCCACACGTGAGAGTGATGTATAAATGGCTAGCAAGAGACAGAAATACTCATCAGCCCCTTCTGCCTTCAGAGGATTACAAGAATCCATGACAATTGCAGACGGCAGGTATTTGCCTATGAACTGTTCATGTAAGATGAATACTTTGTGTAAAACGCAAAAGTTTGTTCCCCCCCCCCCCCCCCCCCCCAACCACCCCCTCTCAACATACACGCAAACACTGCTGTGAGAGGTGAACTGGCCATCCGAGTTCGACAGTAAAACACCTTGGAAGGGGAACGTGTCACTCTAATCTGGCACTACCGTAGAACTACATTTGCCAGTGATCTGCCACAGCTGACACACAATCTTAATTGACACGTCCCAAAATGAAGAAAGTCAACACATGTAAAATTGTTCATGCAGTTTGTCCACTAGCCGTAAAAGTGTTCACGCAGAGTGTCCACTAAAAGCTGAAAAAATAAAAAGTGCAATTCTAAATGTATGCGATCTAGAAACACACAAAGGCCAGTATCTGATGCTTACACGTTTGAGTCATCAACACTTTGGCTGTCGGTAGCACTTTTTGTTGAGGTGATTCCTGCAGGAATCACATCAACAAAGAGAACTCAGATAGCCAAAGGGTTAACTTGACAAAGAGAAACATAATTATGAACATGTACTGCTTGCAATACAATTCAGCTTCTTTCCTGGGCAACATCCCACTCTACACTCATCACAATAATTAACCTGTGTGCGTGCAGCCACCAGGAGGTACTGTAAACAGCACTGGTCGATGCATGCACAAACGGGTTTAAATATTCAGGATGCGAAAGCCATTCAGACGCTGTAGTGAAGATGGAAAAAAGATACGGTAAATACTCAAAAGACAGCATACAGATTACATGTAATGAAATATATAGTTTTCAAAAATGTCTGACCAATATGCAAAAGGTCATTGGGCAGATGTCTGCCATTGCTGGCCTGAGGACGTTCACCCACTCGGTACTAGCTGTCAAGTTCTCTTACAAACATGCAATGCTGTTTTACATATTTAAAAAAATAAATAAATAAAAAAGTGCCTCTTGCACCATGTATGAGTCAGCTGTGAAATAAAGTTTCACAAACAAAACATCAGCAAAGTGAATTACAAAGGACATCTACAATTTGGCACTAATTTGAAGAAAAAAAAATCTATTTCAAGAATTTAAAAAGTCAAACTGGGTTTTGTCTGCATACTCCATGTTAACTCTTTGACTGCCAGCAGTGCTTTTTGACAAAAAATCACTACCGACACCAAAGGCTTAACCAATTCAGAGTGAGACAGTGTTGTAATCTAATGCAATTGTTATTTCCACGCGCAAGACATCCATACATCAATGACATTTTCTGAAAGCTAGCCCTGATGGTCTGATTCTGATGTAAGAACATACACATAATTCCAAGATTGAAATTGTCACATGATCTGACACTCTTCAGCACAAGTGACCTGTATGTTGGACCACAGACTTTGATCATGGTGATGTCGGTAAGGGGGGAATTGGCGGCCATGCACCATCTCCTGGTCGGACGCTCCGGCAAAATCCGTCAATTGTGCTAGTGAAGCGACGCCTATTCTTGTTATTTACCAGGCAGTGTTGTGCTATCAAGTTCTGTGGGAATAGTGATGTACTTTTTTGACAACTTTATTTGATGGTTGTGGTGTATCGAGTCACTGTCATGAGTTGTCTGCCAGTCTCCAGTAGGCTTATCACCATACGCTTGAGGGCAACCCCATTTAATATCATCATTGTACAAGTTTATACCCCAACAACAGATTATGGGCGATGAGGAAATAGAAGACTTCCATGACCAACTGCAAGAAGTCTTGGACCAGACCCCCAAGAAAGACATTCTTGTGGTGCAGGGAGACTGGAATGCCAAAATAGGAGAGGATGCTGTTAAGAACTGGAAAGGCACATGCGGACACTACTGCAATGCACAGACGAACGACAGAGGCTTAACGCTCCGAGAATTTGCCAGCTCAAATGATCTAAAGCTGATGAACACGTTCTACGGTGTACCCACAGAGCTCGTCCGCCTGATTAAGAGCAGCTACGATGGCATGACATGTCGCGTGATCCACGAAGGGCAGTTCACCAGGGAGCTCCAGGTCAGAACCGGTGTCAGGCAGGGGTGTTTGCTGTCTCTGTTCCTCTTCCTACTGGCCATAGACTGGGTCATGAAGAGGACCACAGAGCACAGACGAAGTGGAATACAGTGGACACTGCTTGACGACCTCGATTTTGCAGACGACTTAGCATGACTGTCCCACACTCATCAACAAATGCAGGACAAGACCACGAGGCTTGCTGACATCTCGTCCCAAGTGGGCCTCACCATCCACAAACAGAAAACAGACAATGAGGCTGAACGCAACCAGGGAAGAACCAGTCTTGCTTGCTGGCACCCCGTTGGAGGAGGTGGAGTCCTTCACCTATCTTGGGAGCATCATAGACAAAAAAGGCGGCACTGATGCAGATGTCAGAGCACGAATCGGTAAAGCCAGAGCAGCCTTTCTCCAGTTGAAAAAAGTGTGGAGTTCCAGAGAGCTGTCACAACACACTAAAGTCCGGATTTTCAACTCCAACGTAAATGCAGTTCTCCTATATGGAGCAGAGACTTGGAGATTGACAAAAACCACAGTCAACAGAGTACAAATCTTCATAAACAGTTGCCTTAGAAGAATTTTGAAAATCCACTGGCCAGAGAAGATCAGCAACGTCAGACTCTGGGAGAGAACAGAGCAGATAACAGCAGAGAATGAAATTTGGCGAAGAAGATGGGGATGGATTGGTCACAGTCTGAGAAAGCCAGCTTCCAGTATCACTAGGCAAGCATTGTCATGGAACCCCCAGGGAAAGAGGAAAAGAGGTAGGCCGAGAAACTCCTGGCGTCGAGACCTCCAAGCAGACATCAAGAGACTGGGAACCACCTGGAGTAAAATCGAAGGAGAAGCACAGGACAGGAGTCGCTGGAGGCCTCTCGTCGACGGCCTATAACCGGGTAGGGGTGACAGGCGTAAGTGATGAACACGTTTGGCCCACAAAAAGCATTCAGAAGGTGGACATGGCACAGCCCGAATGGAGAGCACCATAACCAAATTGACTACATCATGGTGAAGAGAAGCTTCCAAACCAGTGTGAAGATTGCCAAGACAAGAAGTTTTCCAGGAGCAGACACTGGAAGCGACCAAGACTTAGTGATGATGACCTTCCGACTCCGCCTAAAGGTCAACAAGCAGGGTCCCACCAGAATCAAGTTTGACCTCGAGAAGCTGAAAGACCCGGAGGTAGTGGAAGCCTTCCAGGCAAAGATAGGTGGAAAATTCGCGCCACTGCTACTTCTAGGTGCAGAAGACATGGATGTGGACACACTGATCGACACATTTAACACTGCTGTAACCCAAACAGCCAGTGACAGCCAGTGAGATCCTTGGCAAACACCGACAAGCAAAAAAACCTTGGGTTACAGCTGACATTTTTGCTCTATGTGACAAGCATCGAGAATTAAAGAAAAAGAAATCAGAGGTAGAAGGAGCTAAACAATACAGGGAAATTAACCAGGATATCAAGAAAAGCATGAAAAAGGCAAAGAATAATGAACAATGAACAATGAACCTTTATTTTCCAACGGTAGAAGTTATTGGTAACAGGACCAGTTTTCAAACTTGCCGTTTAAGTGGCAATAAGTGGATTGAAGATCAGTGTGAACACGTAGAAGAAAATCTGAACAAAAATAATAGCAAAAAAGCATACCAGCTGGTGAAAGACCTGACCAGTGAAAAACAAGGATGCTCCTCGATCATTCAAGATAGTGAAGGGAACTGTCTTACCGAAGACCAAGACATACTGAAGAGATGGACAGAGGACTGCTCAGATTTGTACAACCACCGAGCTACAGGGGACCCAGGCATACTTGTCAACCCACCCGTGACCAACAATGGCAACTATCCCATCCTCCGAGAAGAAGTAGAGCAGTGAAGTCGCTGAAAAAAGGGAAGGCAGCAGGAGCAGACAACATTCCTGCAGAGCTAGTCCAAGAAGGGGGAGAAGACATGACAAGCGCCTTACTAACAATCTGCAGTAAGATCTGGCAGTCAGGGGATTGGCCCACACCATGGACCCAATCACTTATAATAACTCTGCCCAAAAAAGGCAACTTACATCAATGCCAGAATTATCGCATGATCAATCTTATATGCCACCCAAGCAAAGTCATGTTAAAGATCCTACTGAACAGGCTGAAGCCACAGGCAGAGGAAATCATAGCTGAGGAACAGGCAGGCTTCAGACCAGGGCGCAGCACAACTGAGCAGATCTTCAACCTGAGAGTTCTATGTGAGAGCACCAGCAAGACCTCTATCATGTCTCTGTAGATTTTAAGAAAGCATTTGACAGGGTGTGGCATGCAGCCCTTTGGTCCACCATGAAGCTATACAACATGATTGCCAACCTGATCAAAGTCATAGCAAACCTTTACAACAAGGCCACTAGCGCAATCTGCTTCAACGGCAAAATAGGAAACTGGTTTAGGACTACAGTCGGAGTCAGACAAGCTGCTTGCTCTCACCTACTCTTTTCAAAATCTTCCTGAAAAGAATCATGACAGACGCTCTGAAAGATCATGAAGGAACTGTCAGTATTGGAGGCAGAACAATCACGAACTTGGGCTTTGCGGACGACATTGATGGCCTTGCAGGAACAGAGAAGGAGCTAGCTCAGCTGGTGGAAAAGCTGGACAGTATTGCCATTGCATATGGGATGGAAATCAGTGCAGATAAGACTAAACTGATGACAAATAACACCAATGGCATTAGCACTGACGTCATGATTGGAAGCCAAAACCTGGAAACAGTCAATAAATTCAAATACTTAGGAGCCATTGTGACAGATGAGGGATCAAAACCAGAAATACTGTCCAGGATTGCGCAGACAACAACAGCACTGACAAGATAGAAGACAATATGGAAAGACAGAAACATCATGCTCTGCTCCAAGATCAGACTGATGCGCTCCTTAGTCATCTCATCTTATTTCATCAAAATGACTCACGGATGTTGCCATAATGACATTTTGTTTTATAATAGTGTTGACAGACTTTGTCGGAGCGGTGCCCTCTAAACGCTGGCGCTGTACTATGGCGACGGGCCCTCAGGTGCAGTTTTGACCGTTGTTTTATGTTGCCTAGATTGGAGATCATTTCCCTATCGACGGTATTTTGTTTCTGTTGTTAACTTGTATTTTCATGTACTAGCTTTAGTCAAGTACTAGGAACTTAACAAAAGAACATAAAATACTGTGTTCAGGAGACATAGAGCTGTCTTAACATTCTGTTTTTGTCAGGGAGGTTTGGGTTGGGATGAGGCCACTGGCGCTGGCCACTAGATGCCTTGGCGACAGGCGTCACCCGTCCCGAGTCATTGTCCATTGTGTAGCTCTGTTATTGTAATTTGTGGAATGAGCGAGTGAGTGAATGTGAGCAGCACCTGAGGTGGCAAGACAAATTTTGCTATATAGCAACAATAAAGTTATCTTGAATCTCTTGAATCTTGAGTCCACTTGTAGTGTGCATCCACTCCAAGCTGGCAGGATGGATTTATGCGTGTGATTTGGACCTGCTGTCCCCAAAGCTGTTAGGTTAAAAATCACAGCCAGCAAGCACTGTAATATGTTACTGTGAAAAAACATGCTGGTGTAGGCTGGTTTAGCAGAGACATTTGCACAGGTATGCATCAACCTATGCCAGCATACAACAGACATGCCATTTGTCTGCTTTCAATGCCTGTCATGTCAATAGATGTACTACAGCTGCGGATGGAATATCTTATATGCTTTGATTGTCACTGCAACAGACTTTGTACTGAAATAAAAATCTGCTGGGCTATGGCATCTCCTCTGAGCTGTGACAAAACAAACATGATCAGGGTGTTCCTGTAACTGACGGATTTGTAAGTTTTTGGCATAAAGCAATTAAACAAAATATTTGAGGCATGAACAGTGTGACTAATTCAAACAACATGAACAAAAATAATACAAATTAAGAAAAATTCACCAACATTCCAGCATTTTAACTCAACCAAGGCACCCCACATCAATAGTTGCAAAAGTGTCATACAGCGTTGCCAAAGGCAATACTATACGACCTTTCCGCAGCTACTGATGAGGGGTGCCTTGAAAGAATTAAACATTACATAGCTGTCTCACTATCTCTGCACATACGGGTATATCTACACATGTTAACATAGTTTAACCCCCTTGTGCATGCAGCTATCGACAGTTTTTAGTACCATTGGCTGCATGCACATGAGAGTTAGTACAATTCACAAAACTCATGCTTACAAGAAGCTATTTACAAATTTATCCATTCTAACTACCACAGTTACAATACAACAGCCTTTAAACAAATACAAATACACAATATCATATTGCAACTGCTGTTATTTTGTGCAAACAACATTTCACGCAATATAAACAAAAACAGTTCAACAGGATTGACTGATGATGAGACATCCCTGATACAGGTTGTAGCGTTGACCATAACAGCTGCCGTCAACAGTATTTTTTTCTTGCAGAAGTAGAAGTATAATTCGATCAGAACTGTCACATTTATCATATTCCCCTATAAGCAAAAGGCCATTAGGCTGATGTCCATCGCTATCAGCCCGCATACAGCCATGTACGGGCAGACAGCAGCCAGTATCAGATTCATAACCTTTCAGACACAGGGTCAGCACAAATAGTCAACCTGTATAACCTTAAGGCATCCCCAGGGAAGGCAACCCAAGGTTTCCCTTGAGGGACTGTACAGCTGAATCCAGCCGGAGAACTGTAGATCGGCCCGGGGCGGTTGGCTGCCATACTCAATGTCATCTTGAAGCGTTCACCCTTCAGACACCCCAGCTGCAGATGCACTGGCCATGATAGTTAAAGGGTATTGGCAGATTGTTTGCACTACAAATGCTACTGTCCAAACTTGAAATGCTCACCACAATGTGTTTTTGACCACTGCAATCACCTCTAGCCTTGCGTTCTGTCATCCGGCAAATGTACCATGCAAAATATTCTCAGCCTAGGCACACACTGCCTGCAGTTTAACCCATTTAGCCCCAAAGCCCTACAGCAGGAGATGGATTGACCTGAAGGCGCCAAGCTAATCTGGCACTACCGTTGAATTATCCATGTCAATCCATTTCCTGCAACTGGTACATACAGCTGTGATCCGACATATCACGAATCGTTACACCGCGAACCCAGATATAGTGCAGGGGGTACCTTGGATCCCGAAAAAAATCAGACCGACCGTGGATGGCGGTGAACCGCGAAATAATTTGTCACCAGCCTTGGCTGTATCGCGCTCCAAAGGGTGCTGCACACACGCCTGACGTGACAGCTGGAAGAGTGTACACACACTGAACACCCACAAACCTGCTCCAGATGAAGAACACATACATAAATGATTGTACATAAAGAGGGTAGGAGACAGTCAGTGTATAATGAGGGTCTAGGCTTCTGGCACATGGCAGATGTCTCCCTACTTGATTGGCTGCTGGGCGCATGGAGCAGCTTCACACAGACTACAACGTGACCTCCTCCTAGATATGACCACACACGTAAATGCATTAATACGAAACACTGATTCGATGCACATCAAGGTCTATGCTTTTCACAGGTGTTAAGTTTCACCACACTCGACAGCTGGCGGTTATGACCTGGAGGGTGCGAAAACTGACGCTGAACCGTTGTTCAACTCCTCTAACGAAAAACACAGACAATGATAGGAAGACCTTAGGCACAGCTGCGAGGGATAATGAATGTCTATGTTTGCTGCGGAGTTGGGCGGTCCGCTGTTGAAGTTAAAGAGGTGTCCTACCCTACTGCTGGTGCTCACCGATCATAGTAATCAGATTTTCTCACCGTGCGCAACAACTTCAAACAAAACACACTAGCGAGGATCAACCTATTCAGTTGTTTTAATTCTTTCTCATCCGAGAAGTCATGGGACATGATACGGCAACCATCAGCGTATAGGCTTTGATTTACGTGAGCCCCTGCAGTTGCAGGGGCTCATTTTCATGTTGCAGCTGGATGCTAGCTAGGAGATTGAGACATGTGCCTTGTAAGTTTCGGAATTTTCAGAATTTTAGGATCTCGTGCCTGCAGTGTGTGTGTATGTGCGTGCACGAGCGCATATTTTGCCGCGTTTGACACGTATGACTGATGCTCATTTCTGTTCCTAAAATACCCTAGAAGAGCCGGCGTTTCTGATTGGCTTTTGCAGCACCAATGAAATTGCCTCTGTCATGCACAACACAATCGGTATGGCGGGCATGATCGCACTGCGAGAATGCGTAAATGCATTTTATGTCTGAATAGAAAAGGAAATGTTCAGCAAAAATGGACCATTTCCGATCCTTCACAAAATGAAAAACTAGTCTAACTATTAGCTGAAATCGATAAGCTAACGGCTGTTCTTAATTGGACGAACTTCTGATCAGCAAACCTAGATCGGAGAAGATCGGCGATCTTTTGGTTTGTTTCTTAATTGTGACCCTCTCTCACGAAACCAGTCTTAACTCGGAGCAAGCCGATCAGCGCTACACGCAGTAATATGTGGTGGGGGTCAATCTGGGTCATTTTCACTTTTTTGCAGAAATGTATTCTACATACACCAAAGTATCGTATGGTTAAAATCTTTATCATGAAAAATGCCATTAAATAGGTTAAAATGATTTTAAAAGTCTGAGCTCGGCCCCAATTATTCTTTTGTTTTGTGCAAAATGACCCATTTTTAACATAACAGAACACGTTGCATCCTCTACAGAACCCCATCAAGTTATATACCGTTGGAAAGGCCTTTGTCCGCGCTTTCGCGGGCTTGGGTTGTGTTCTACATTACACGGATGTGTTCCTCCCAAATAAGGAAAAAAGGGCGTACACAAATGTTCGATTCTGACCAATCAGAGAGTAGAACAATTAGCGGCATGGCAACGATGAAGTTACACGCATTCTGATTGGCTGAGACAAGACTAAGGGAAACAACTGCATCCTGTTCCGCTGTTCAGTTTTCGTCTGTTTACAACACGCGAAAATGAAAGCAAGACTCGATTAAACTATTGTAAATCAGGCAAAAAAAAGCCTGCAGATCAGAAAGAATTGAGCGACCTGATCACGGACTATTTCGTCGCCGATTCTCATCACGACGATAGCTTCTCATGCAACGATTTTGAGTTTGAACCGGCCGATCGAGAAACAAGCGAAGAAGCAACGGCTGCATCAGTCTTCAACTCTCAATTCAACACATTGATCGAGGTATGTGCATCATTTCTGAATGCAGATGTATGATCATTAGTGTGTGTGTGTGTGTGTGTGTAGAGTGTGTGTGTGGAGTGTGTGTGTGTGTGTGTGGAGTGTGTGTGTGTGACCAACTCTCAACAGAAGATGAATAGGCTAATTGTACTACTAATGGCAATACAGAAATGGCTCACATAAACAACCAGTTTAAAATGATTTTGTACTATTTTGTTCAGATGCAAAGGAGTGGAAGATCCCCAGCATTCTGAGTGAGTGCATGCGGAACGGACTGAAGACAGTGCAGCAAGTGGAATGAGCAGCATGAACGCTGGGTATGTATAATACATCATTTTAAGCACTAAACAGAATCATGCAAATTCATGTGTTGTGTCTAGTGAGCAATGACAGTTTATTTTCATTGACATTGTTTTTCTTTCAGTTTTCTGACTTCATTATTGTTTTTGTTTCTGTTTTCAGTATCAGCCAAAAATCCTGACACGCCTTTCAAAGCACTACCAGGCACAGGGACTGATGCCAACATGACAAAAGGCTGGGGGCAAAAGAACAACACCCTCAGCTTGACGCTCCACGACACAGACCGCGTGGTGCGCTTTATTAAAAAAGAAACTGTGCATAGGAGAACAAGGAGTAGCTTGAATGGGATCAAGTCTGTTGGACGCTTCAGGTTCAGTCGCCATGGAAAGGTGTTTTACAAGACTACGCGCATCACCGACGCTGAAGAGGACAAGGTGCTGGCTGTTCCTGGCCATGTTGCTCACTTCCCCCCCCGCCCCCCCCCCCCCCCCACCATGGCACTGGCAGCCATCATACCAGTTCCTGGACTTTTCAGAGACATACAACAGTACCTATTTCAACACATTCAGGACTACGCCCGAGACAACAAGTGTGACATTGTGTGCCCTACTCCTCACAGCTGATTTCCAATGTGCAAAGACAACTGTCTGGTTACTGTGCTTGTGTGGTTACTGTGCTTGTGTGGTGTAGTGTGCTGTGCTTGAGTGGATAGTTGGATACTGAAGGGGATGTATTTGGCGAAGTGGTATGCTGCCTGCAATACGTGAGGACTTTCCTTTTTTACATTTCTTCTGCAACCTGTAAGTAAATATTGTGTTGTTGTTTTAAGTTGTTGCATGTTTACAAATTTATATATGAATGTGGAACTACTAATACTCAGTTTGTAGATTTGTTTTTAGCTTTTGTGACTTCATTTTGCAGGGTAGTGGTAGTAAATAGCATTCATTTCAGCCTGGGACAACAGGCAGCTAGCTGACTGCGACTTCTGTTTTGCATGTTTTAAGGATAATTTCTCTCTAGTGTCCTTTCAGTTTGAATCAGTCATAAGTGGGTATAAATGACAAACAATGAAATAAAGTGATTGGCAAATTCATAAATTGGATGTAAATTGTATTCAGTCTTTGAAATGATGGTTTTTATTTTGCCTTGGTGATGGTGGTTTTCACGTTCCTTGAACGCGTCCGCAATCTAATTTTAGATAACATTTGCCACTAAATAAGAGTGCTACAGAGAATTTTCATACATGTTTTGCCTAAATATATTATAGCAATATACTTTTAAGCTCAAACACAATTGAAATTATTTATGCCTTGAGTTTGATAGCAAAATATGAAAATGCATATTTTCTCCAAATCTGTCATGTTTACATTAGGTATGGCACTTTTGGGGGCTATTTATCACAAGATCCTGACTAGCTAGCAACTTAATGTGAGGTTTTACACATAGTGATGGACTTACTGAACCACCATGTAAATTGGTTGATTGGTTGACTTTGAACCCCCGTTGCTAAGGTAGATGTGCAAGACATGCACACAGAAACTTTGCAGGCTGTTTTCTCAAAATGGCCACCGGTGCATTTAACAACTTTAAACCCTAATAACTTCTACAAATTTTGCACTACAGCATTCATTCATATATCAAATTAATCAGCAGGCTCTGTACATTTCAGAAATGTGTATATCTCAAAAACACCCAAAATGCACGTTAAGACTGATTTCGTGAGAGAGGGTCACAATTGAGGTTGCACGAACCTAGGCGAACTTCAGCAAAACAGGTTTGCCATGGTTCTCTTTCTTAACTGAAGTGCTTGATTCGGCGTACTTACTGGTTCAAAATGGTTGCCGCTATGCCGCTTCGCGATTTGAACGATGTTTGTTTTTGTACTCCTTGCAGTAGCGACCCCACAAACAGCGTTGCGCCTCCCACAAATCAATAAAAATAGGTCTTATTCTTCGCACGAGTGAAATATCGCCGTCCGCCATATTTGTTTGTATCGGTGACGTTCTTCTTATCTCCAACGCAGAAGAAGGTAAAAGTTTTGACCAATCAGAGAAAAGGTTCGCCTTGGTTTGCTCAACATGTTCAGCGAACCTTTTCCGACAGCAAACTATGGTTTGCCGAGGTTCGTGAACTACTTCGAACTAGGTTCGCCGTATCTTTAGATCGTCCAATTAAGAACCAACCTCGTTCGTCCGAGATCGTGAACTGTAGTTCGTCAGAGTTCGCGAACTAAAGTTCGCTTAATTAAGAACATGCTTTAGGGTATCTTCCTAACAGTAATGCCATCGGTAATGTTTTTGAAGAAACAAACGTTCTTTATGCGCGATTCTAACAGTGCAAGTAAGTGTTTCTGATTGTAGTTGGCTTTGAAAGAAAGAGCGCAGAGGTGATAGGTAATGCCTACCCCCCCACCCCCCATTATGTCGAATCACAGCTGTATAACCAATATTGGAAATGTGGTCGTGGGGTTAAATGGGTTAATGAGTGTTTGTGGTGGGTGAGAAACTCCACACACCCATCTGCAAGAGGCGTAAATCCTCACATGTCCCTTAAGGCTGCAGGGGTCAAAGGTCATGCGTCTCTCACAGGGATGAGCCCCATTCGCATCCTCAGACTGAGGGGAGTCAAAAACCCTTTGGCTCTCAGTAGCATGTTTGGTCGAGTCGACTCCAGGAGCCACCTCGACAAAGGCACTACTGACAGCCGAAGGGTTAAGGTTAAGGCCACAGCCACTGTACAGCCACATGATCAGAAAGTGTAACCTGACAGTCACTCATCTGATCCGCATCTTTATTCCACTCTCTGCTTCACCCTTTTCGCCCCTACCTGCCACAGCCCGAGATGAACCGACCATGATAATTCAAGGGTAGTGCCAGATTAGCTTGGTGCCATCAGGCGCCAAGCTAATCTGGCACTACCCTTGAATTATCATGGTCGGTCCATCTCCTGCAACTGGGACACAGTTGTTAGGTGACACCTCCAAAATTTAGGAAATGGGGCCTTGGGGCAAAATAGGTTAAACGAAAGGGGCCTAGATCATCAGGAGCCCCTGCAGCTGCAAGGGCTCATAAGGATCAATGCCTCTTGCTAGTCTTAAATCATAGCCATGAGCCTCTGCCAGACAAGGTTATCTTTCAGCGAATCTGCGATGATTTCAGTAATGAACACCAGAATGGCTCGACGCCTTTGGGCAACAAGCTCTCCTGGCTGCACCCTTGAACTTGATCAGTTCCAGACTCGGGCAGTGAAGGGGTAAGGTTAAATGACACGTGATACACAACACCGTACCCCTCTCAACTTGTGGTTGTGCTGGTCATCGGTGTGGTTACAGAAGTTGTCGCGGTGGTGGTAGCAGTGCTTGTAGAAGACGTCGATGACAAAGACTGGGGGGCAGTAGCAGGTGTCTTTGGAGCATCACCTCCACCTCCTCCTGCCCCCTCCTCAGCAGTGCTTGGAACAGTCACAGTACTTGGGGCAGTGGCAGTACTTGTAGTAGGGGTCGTGGTGGTTGATAAAGTGATGGTGGCGGTGGTGGAGTTTGTGGTGGCGGTGTCATCAAGCTGGACGGATGGACGAATGTTGACGGTGGTGGACAAAACGTCAATCACACCACTGCTCTCCAGCCCTTCAATCTCCGTCAGTAACGCTGTTGCCTCTTGCAGCGTGTGCTGAATCAATCAACCAATGAAAAGCAATGAATGAATAAAATAAAATAAAATAAAATACTAAAACAAATTTTAAAAACAACAGAAAATAAAATAATGAGTTTAACCCTAAGGCCACATTTTCAAATTTTGCAGCTGTTACCTAAAGCCTATGTACCAGTTGCAGGAGAAAGATCGACCGTGATAATTCAAGGGTAGTTGGCGCCATCAGGCACCAAGCTCATCTGGCACTACCCTTGAATTATCATGGTCGATCCATCAACTGCTGTAGTGCATCCAGGCTAAATGAGTTAAAAATCACAAGATCTATTTCAGTTGTTCATCCTGCTACGACCAATTGCAAGCAGCACAGATTCTCATGAGCCCCTGCTGGTGGCAGGCACTCATGAGCATTTATTCTTCTTGCAGAGATCTGAAAACATTGACATCCCCAGGGTGTGGGACACCATTCCCATTCAAAATGCTGCTGACTTTTGAAAAGTCACAGCAAGTTTTGTGCAGATGGAGCGAACTGGGCTTACCTGAGCGCTCTGAGTCCGCTGGAAGGACTTGCGATTGGAGTCATCATTGGACAGATTGGCTGTGGTCGACGTACTCCAGTAATATTCCGTCATCTGAAACACATCCGTTTCCCACAACTGATACACAATCTATTCGGACGCCCCTAAATAGTGCAAAAACCTATGATTTTCGGAATGAATCGATGAGTCACAAGCAGCCAATGTAAGGGCACACCGCTAAACTTTTCTATTAGTAAACAAACTCAGTGCACATAGATAGCATAACAGAACAATTTTTATCTCTGGCACTCAAACACAGTCATGAACTCTGCACTGATCTGTGATTTTGGACCTTATGGCTGCAGGCCATAAGGTCCAAAATCACAGACTGGCACACACACACACACACACACACACAAAAACACCGCTGCCCTCGTGACCTTTTTCTTGAGCCAGTTGACGGCCCACTGCCACTTGGACGGGGTGTGCAGAAGATTGTCTTTGGCCAGTGTGCTGCGATTGCTAAGTCCCACCAAAAACTTGATGCACTGGTACGACCGGCGGCTGTCCGACACGTGGTTCAGACGGATTACAGCTGGAACGAAAATGGCAATTCATTCTTTAACCCGATTAGCCCCAAAGCCCTGCAGCAGGGAATGGATTGATCATGAGTATTCAAGAGTAGTGCCAGATGAGCGTGGTGCCTGCAGGCGCCAAGCTCATCTGGCACTACCCTCCATTGATCATGGTCGATCCATTTCCTACAACTTGAACATAGCCGTTTGATAACACCTCCAAAATTTGGGAAATGTGGCCGTGGGGTTATATGGGTTAATCAAAGTTTACTACAGACCATAGGCTTGCAAGGAAATGACAATGACGCCTTTAAGCCTTGTGCATGCCGCCACCAATACTGTATTCAGTACCTGTGACTGCATGCACAAGGGGCCTAAGAAAAAAATTTGGATACTTTCCAGGCAGCACAATGATGATGCTGAACATGCTGAGAGAGTAAGCAAGTACAAATTTACAACCCCCCTCCCCCCCCCCCCCCCCCCCCCCCCCCCCCCCCGGCCACCCAAAAAAAAAAAAAAAAAAAAAAATCCTAATTGGCTATCTGACACTAACAGTGGTCAGAATGTATGAAAATAGTGAAACAAATAAAAAGAAATTCAGTTTTGCATTGCAAAATCCTTTTCCATTACTTACAATCCTATTAATAGACTGCCCTTATCTACAGTTACAGGCGTGCTATAGAGACTAAGATGGTTTTACCTTAAACCTATGCCTGGGGTCCAGGGGGCCGCATACACAGCATGCCTGAAAGACATGCTGATAGGCCTGATAGGCATGCTACAGAGGCTATGGTGGTTTTCCAATTTTGCAGGCAGTGCTAAAAGCCACAGACACTGCTGACAGGGAGATAACTTACAGATGAGTCCTTCATATTTGTTGCCTTTGTCATCCGTGTAGCCATCAATGATCCACTTTAGGCGAGTGTGTTGTAAAGGATCCTCCAAGATCTGAAGAAAACAAATTACAGTCTCACAATCACAGACTGTTCAGAATAAAACAAGATTCACAAGTGACAAGAACAACCACAACCCTTCCTGCAGGTATCTCCTTGACAAAGAGCACTACGACAGCCAAAAGGGTTCAGGTATTACTTCAACACAAGGCATCACTGACAGCCAAAGGGTTACAATAAATTCAACCAATGCAACTTCAGCACAACATCCACCCACCCAAGGGTAAAAAAAAAGCAGAAAACACTCACCAGCACATCAGTCAGAAGTGTGAAGATTGTCTTCAGCTCATTGGATGGAGCATTGGTATACTGCAGCTGCAGAAAAGAACAAGGACACAAGTTTCAGTCTGCTTCAGAACCTGTTGAATTACCGGAATTATCGCGACTAAAATGAATTTTTTTTCTAAAATGTATTTTTTTGAAAAATACTTACCGATGGCATTACTATCTGGAATACACTCTATTGCCTATAGATTTCAGCAAAAGTTGTGTGTAGCACACAACTGGGGAGGAGACACCGGGGATCCAAGCACTAGGACCCCGGGTGGCCTCCCCTTACTACCCTATCCCGGCGAGCACAGGGCGACCTCGTCAGTTTCACACTTAGCCACAAGAGGCAAGCGGGACAGGTGGGAGGGCCATCTGAGTAATGCCATCGATAAGTATTTTTCAAAAAAATACATTTTAGAAAAAAAATTCATTTGTTTTTTCAAAATACATTACCGATGGCATTACTATCTGGAAGAATGGCGAACAGGCGGAGGGTGCCGTACCTAAACCATAACCCAACCACTCCGCCGGCCCCATCGAGAGAGAACTCCCGACGATTTCAGCTATGACGTAACTAAGACGCCAGCGGCGCTCGGAGGGAGTGCTGGGCCGCGGAGAAGTCGCCCACTCGTGCCAGGGAGTCACGTTGGCCAGATAGGTCTCTAAGGTAGAAGCGTGCGAAAATGGAGTCTGAGCGCCAGCCACCCGCTGTCACAATATCTTTGACCGAGCAGTTGCGGTCCAGGGCTAGACTGGTGGCTACTGCTCTCACTTCAAGCGCCCGGATTTGTAAGAGCTCAGCGCCGCGTGGGGAGAGGTCCTGGTAGGCTGACCTAATCACCCACCGCAGCCAGGATGACACGGTCTGGGCCGAGATGTCGTGTCTGCCCGCGGACAAAGGTAGGAAGAGGCGCAAGCGCCCCCGGCGCTGCGGCTTAGAGCGGCGCAGGTAAATCCTTAGCGCCCGCACTGGGTCCTCTTGCCGCGATCCAGGGGAGAGGTCCACTCCACGGAGGGGCCGTATAGTTAGCATCTGAGGAGCCGCCGCGGGGCGGCGGTTCTTGGCCAGGAAGGACGGATCTGGGAGCAGCTGCGCAGAGCCGTCGGAACGAAACTGCAAACAGGCTGGGAGCATCGAGAGCGCGTGAAGCTCGCTGACTCGGGACGCTGTAGCGAGAGCCAGAAGGAAACAGGTTTTCCGGGTCAAGTCTGAGAACCGAGCCAAGGGGAGGGGTTCAAACCGGTCCGTATTCAACCACGTCAGTACCCAGGCAAAATCCCACCGGGGTACTAGGGAACGTGAAAACAGACGTCGGAGTTCAAAGTGAGCCAGTAAATCCGACAGATCCTTGCAGGCACCTGGGTCCGGAAGACACAGGTGACGGTAGGTGTCCGCGATCATAGTGCGGTAGCCCTTGATGGTGACCGGGGCTAAGCCCTGGTCGTCGAAGAGCCACAGGAAGAACTCCGCCAGTTGGTGGGAGGCTAGGTTAGTGGGAGGGAGCCCATGGGAGGTGCACCAGGTCTGAAAGACCCTCCACTTGCCTTCGTACACCTTCCTTGTAGAGAGTCTGCGGGCTGCTGCAATTGCCGCCACTGCAGCATCCGAGAAACCTCTAGCGGCGAGGGCTTGCCGGACAACCTCCAAGCGTGTAGGCGGAGGCGTTCCGGGCACGGATGGAAAAGCTGCAGACGGGGCTGCTTGAGCATCGTGGGAGGGGTAGGAAGCTCCAGGGGAGGGTCCGTCGCAAGCGCGAGGAGGTCCGTGGTCCAGCTCTTGGTCCAGTTGAAGGGGGCCACCAGCAGGAGGACCGCCGAGCATCCCAGAAGCTTCCGCAGTACCTTCGGAACGAGGACTGACGGGGGGTAGGCGTAAGCAATCAGGCCGTCCCAAGGGATGGCGAGCGCGTCCACTGCCCAAGCGAGTGGATCCGGGACTGGAGAGACGTAGACCGGGAGCTGGTTGTTCCATCTGGTGGCAAACAGATCCACTAGCGGCGTTTCCCAGTGAGAGCAGATCAGGCGAAAAATATCCGGGCGTAGGGACCACTCCGTGTGGAGCAACTGTCCGCGACGAGACAGGGCATCCGCAATCACGTTGAGGTGGCCAGGGATGTGGCGGGCTCGTAGGGTAATGCCTCGATCCCTGCACCAGAGGAGAAGGTGGTACAGTAGAATGCAAAGGGAGGGCGAGTGAGTGCCCCCCTGATTCTGTATGTAAGCCACCACCGTCGAGTTGTCGGAGAGCACGAGGACTTCCTGATTGGCCCAGGTCTCCTGCCAAACGTCGAGTGCCAACCCAACTGCCTTCAGCTCCAGCCAGTTGATGTGATTCCCTAACAGCTCCCGAGGCCAAACGCCCGAGGCCGAGAGAAAATCCGGTAACAGGTGCGCGCCCCAGCCGGCCTGGCTCGCATCTGTACAGAGAGACCACCGAGGCGGCGGGGAGTGTAGGGGCACCCCTGAAGCCAGCCAAGCGAGGTCCGCCCACCTCTCGAGGTGAGGACGAGCCAGAGGCGTGACTGGTACTAGATCCGACAGAGCGCCCGAGGAGGGTCGCCAGTGAAGAAGGAGATGTAGCTGGAGAGGCCGAGCATAAAGTCTGCCCAAGGGAAGCAGGTCCGCAGCCGCACTGAGGAGGCCCAGGAGTTGAAGCCAGACCCTGGCGGTGAAGGAGGATCCCATCCCCATCGAAGTCGCTAAGTCGACGATCTTCTGTCGCCTGGCCAGAGGCAGGCGGACAAGGTTGAGGTCAGTCAGGAATTCCATCCCCAGATGTAGAAACCGTCGAGAGGGAGAAAGATCGGATTTCCCCAAATTGAGTAGGAAACCGAGACGACGCAGAAGGGAAAGCAGGGCATCCCTGTCCGTCTGGAGGGCTGCGGAAACCAAGTTGCGCAGTAGAAGGTCGTCCAAGTAATTGGAGGCCGGGCTCAAGGAGCGCTGACGGAAGTAGGCTATCACGGCGTCAAGCATTCTTGTAAATACCCACGGACTGATGTTGAGGCCGAAAGGAAGGGCGCAGAACTGGTAGACGATCCCCCCAAAGGCAAACCGAAGGTACCGGCGAGACGACGGATGAATCGGGACGTGCAGATTGGCGTCTGACAGATCGAGGCTGATCGCAAAGTCCATCGGCCGGACGGCCGCACGGAGCGTCCTGGCCGTCTCCATCCTGAAGCGAGGGGCCAAAATGAACTTGTTTAGCTGCAGCGCTGATAAGTCGATAACTGGACGCCACTTGCCGCCTGGTTTGGGGACTAGAAAGAGTCGGCTGTAGAACGCCGGAGAGTCCTGCCACGAAACCACCTCTGTCGCTGCTTTGGTGAGGAGGGCCGCCACTTCCCCTCGCAGAGCGTCCGCCTGTGTGCCGTCGAGCGGTTCCTGGGTCCACATGGGTGATCTGCGAAGAGGCGGAGGCGACAGGAATGAAAGTTGCAGGCCTGCGGTAACGGTGGAAAGAATCCAGGGGTCGTCCGGGAACAGCGATCTCCAAAGATCGCTGAAGAGCGACAGCCGCCCGCCGACAGGAGACCCGAGTACTGAGGGCAGGGGCGGAGGCGGGGGCGAGGCAATGAGCCCGACCGCGGCCTGATTTACGGGCACCATGGGGCCAAGCAGGGCGAGGGGCGGGGCCGGCCTGAGTAGCCTGGAATGGACGGGCCCGACCTCGTGAAGATCCGACTGTAGGAACGGAGGGCCTGAAAGACCGCCGGGCACGACCCCCGGCCGGCGGGGGGTGCGAAAGCGGGTCGAGGCTGGGGTAGATGCAGGCTTGGGCCACAAGTCCTTGGAAGATTCCTTAACGGTGTGCCAAGTGTCGCCGAACAGCTGAGGACCACCTAAGGGGGCTTGACGGAGCTGGGTCTTCACTGACAAGGGAAGGTCCGAGCAGAGGCGCAAAAGGGTATCCCTCCTTCAGAGGTCGCAATTGGCAGCTGCTGCCATGGCGTTGGCGGAAGAAAGGTAGGCGGCCCGGTTGACCGCTATCAGGATGGACTGCACGTCACGAAGCGGGGACTGAACCTCCAGGTCCCACATATCCTGTAGGCACTGCAGGGCTGCCTGGGTAGCCAGTTCCAAAAATCCCGAGCACACCAGCGAGTTCCGCGCTAAGGAGGCGATCCTGTCGAGAGGCCGAGGCCACGAGTTCTGGACAAGTCTGCGGCCGCCCGCCTGTACTAAGGCCGCCGCATCCACCGCTGGAAGAGGTATGGCGAAGGCTTGGGAGTGTCCAGCGTACCAGGCCTGGCGGAAGCTTAAGTTGATTCCCACCGGCCATCGAGCGGCGGTAAAGTAACCCGTGTCGCCGAAAGCGTCGTTTCGCAGCTGGGCGGAGAAAGCATCGGTGAGGTCCCGGAAGCCGGCTGGCTGCGGGAGGGACTTGCGGCGCTTGACTTGCCTCTGCGCGTCGACCATGGCCGAAGCCTGTCTCTTCGGAGGAGGCGAAGGCGGACAGAAGTCGGGCGGTAGGTACTTGGCGATAAGCCTGGAAGCCTCACCCAGTGCGTGGACCGTCTGTGATCCGAGCGATGGGCCGGCAACGTCTGACGAGGCGGAGGCCGACGAGACAGCGGAAAGGCGGGACGGAGATCCAGCCGCCGAGTCCTGCAAGAAGATCGCCGAGGCCGAGACCGTCGGATGAAGGCTGAGGACGTCCGGTTCCAAAAACTGATCTTCTCGCGGAAAAGACGAAAGGGGCGAGCGGCTACGAGAGCGCCGCACCGCCGTGCGCGAGGTAGACGCAGCCGCCCGCAAAGAGGGGCGCCGCGGCGACGGAGGGACCGTGGCAAAGCGACGGTCCACCTCGAAGTCGGGATCCGCACGCGGAAGCCGACGTGAGGCCGACGTGAGTGACAAAGCCGCGATCGGAATACCGAGGAAGTGGCCTGGTCACCCCTGGCCCGCCCGGGAGAACCGGTGCGGGGGGGGGGGGGGGACCGCAAAGCGTCTCTCCTAGCCCGCTCAGGAAAGGCGGAGCGGGGAGGGGACGAATACCGGGCACGCGGCCCCACGTCCGATGCCTCGGACCGTGGAGGACGCGCGATGATGTCACACCGGGCCCGCCTGGTCGATACGAGGCGGGGGGTGGGGGGGGGGGGGCCAGTCTAGTGTCACGCCAAGCCCGCTCAGGAAAGGCGGAGCGGGGAGGGGACGATTTATGAGCCCGCTGCCCCAGCTCCGAAGCCTCGGAGCGAGGGTCCAAGTCACACCGGGCCCGTCTGGTCGATACGAGACGGGGGGGGGGGGGGGGGGGGGGGGGGACAGTCTAAGGTCACGCCAAGCCCGCTCAGGCGAAGCGAAACGGGGAGGGGACAATTTATGTGCACGCGACCCCCGCTCCGACGCCTCGGAGCGTGGGGGGTGAGAGTCAACCACACCCCGGGCCTGCCCAGGCGAGACGGGGCGGGCGGGGGGGGGGGGAAGAAAGCGAAGCATGCCGTGCCTGTTCGGAAAACACAGAGCGGGGAGGCAGCATTACTAACGGTCTTGAGTCACGTTCCGAAGCCTTTCTTATCACGTTTACTCTCTTTCTTATGCTTGCGTTCAGTCACCCGCCCCCGCTCCGGAGACCTAGAGCCGGGGGTGGCCGACGAACGCTCATCTCTCCCAGACCGCTCGCCCGAAGCAGAGCGGGGGGTGGGAAACAATATGGGGCTCAAGCCACGCGCTAACGAAGCAGAGCGTGGGGAGCGTGACTCCGAAACTCGCCTACCCTGCTCCGAAGACTCGGAGAGGGGAGGGAGAACCTGCGAGGTAACGGTACAAGAAGGGGACTTACCTGTGGGCCGGACAGCCCGAACGACGGAGCGGAGAGGAGCCCGAAGCGCCGAGAGAAGTACGTCCACCCGTGGAGGATCCCGGGGAGACAGAAGCGGGCGAGGGGCCCAGTCACGCCTGTATAAGTCCCACATGCGCGACCACCGGTCTTCCGTCCAAGCGGCGCAAACATCACACGTTCCGTCCGAAGAACAGCCCGAACACAGCAAACAAGAGTCGTGTGCATCGTCCGGCCACTGTAAGTCCCCGCAAAGGAGGCAAGTCTTCGACACAGAAGAAGCCATAAGGCCCTAAGCCAACTACGCCGGCGAAGAAAGTCAAACCGTGCACAAAACAGCAGGGCACAAGTCACGTGCGTCGTCGAACCCCCAGGCCAAGCCAAGGGTGAACTCACAAAGTCAGAGCCAGTAAAAACCGGTCGGCGCACAGTTCACAATGAGTCCAATTGTCAAAAGGAAAAGCCACGAATGTAGTGAGTCCAGGGCTGAATCGAAAGACTCCAATTCAAGCCCAAAGTCAAAAACCACTGAAGACGAAAAACCCGTTGAACGGAGAAAGGCAAAAACTCGACTGTCCCCGGTCGAGCTATGAGTGAAACTGACGAGGTCGCCCTGTGCTCGCCGGGATAGAGTAGTAAGGGGAGGCCACCCGGGGTCCTAGTGCTTGGATCCCCGGTGTCTCCTCCCCAGTTGTGTGCTACACACAACTTTTGCTGAAATCTATAGGCAATAGAGTGTATTTCAGATAGTAATGCCATCGGTAATGTATTTTGAAAAAACAAACTGCTACCAACACCCAAAGGGTTAACATTATTCATCTAGGTGTATGTCCATGTGTGTGTGTGTTTATGTGTGTGTGTTCCTAGTGTGCAAAGTTCACTAGTCCAGTGCCCATTGCTGTTGGCCCGCGCACTTCTATGTATGTGTGAATGTGCTAAGCACGTGTTCATTCACGCCTGTTCACATAAGCATGTGCGTGCACATACTCATGCTCACCATAAGTAGTTTGATGAGGGTGAGGCTGAAGTTAGCATTACAGAAGCAGCAGTAGAGCAGCATGTCAGTGATTGTGGAGAGGCTGCCAGAGACTAGCTCCCTCACCGCCTGTACAACCTGCACACACCAACACAACCAGACAATCTTGTCACCTGCCACCACTTATACTACCAGACATCTACAGGCATGATACACATGTTTTGTATGACTTAATCCATTGGCTGTCAGCAGCGCTTTTAGTCTAGCAGCTTACGCAATTTCTGCAGAGATAAGTAGTTCGTCAAAAGAGTAACAATGGTTTGCAGGTACGAAACGAAAGTACTAATGTCATATGGTTTATGCATAGCAACAATATTTGTCCTTAGGATGGAGACATTTTTGTAGAAGTGTTTTTTTGAAAGCTATTTTTCGCTGTGAGGGAACCAGTCCTCGTACATGGCCCGGATAAGGTGCAAGACATTTTTTGTGCATAACGTTGAAAATTTTGAGCATACAAGTTACAAGTTTATTCCAGTGAGTAAATTAAAATCATGAGCAAGTACACATGCATACATATTTATGATAAAATAATTTTAAAAGTAATATTTTTAATGCTGTAAGCATAGTCGCGTCGCTAGTTTCAAAATGGCGGTCAGCGAGATGCCTTCAAAAGAAGTCTATCAGACGCGCACGGTTGATGCAGCTTTACTTTGCCTCTGCAGTGAAACAGAGATTATTTTGGATTTGAACTTTGATGTACATCTTATCAACGTCACATACGTTATTTTTCCTGGTCTTGAAAATAGCCTTTCCCATAGAACTTGGTCTTTTGTTGGAGGAAAGCATAGCGAAAGTAAACTCCCTTCGTGCATGGTGTGCACTGTGTCTGCCAACCATCTTCAACATTCTGAAGACTTTTTGTCCGGATACAACATGCATGTTGCTCGACTGTTTTCCAGCCTAACGGCTCTAAGTGTGGGTCTGCTCTTTTTTTATTAGTGGAGATGGGATTTTTAACTGGTCAAGCACACTCTTATCCGACTGGTCTTAAGCACAAGCCAGGCAGAGTGAAATCCACATCCGAACCGTTCCCATCTAAATCACCATGTTCAGCTAAACACCTAAATATAAAAATTTTATTTTTTGCAACCCATTCAATCAATCCGCACTCAAGTACTCACAAGAACTCTTATGATCAAGCTTTATCGGCACTGCATGAGACACAATACAGATAGTAGCCCTCTCCATTATATTACATGTTTTATTAGTTTATTTATTTATTATTGATTCATTTATGTATTCACTTACATATTTATTTATCCTCTTAATTATGGATGGAAGGAATTTCTTGATGCACATGATCACTAGTGGTATGGTGGTGGCCACCAAGGAGAGGAAATTGTTTTTCAATATGCATACATCTGTGCATGTTCAGAATTTCTTGATGCACATGATCACTAGTGGTATGGTGGTGGCCACCAAGGAGAGGAAATTGTTTTTCAATATGCATACATCTGTGCATGTTCATCTATCATGCATATTCAAAGGTCCCAGGTATCTCCAACTTATTTTATTTATAAATTTATTATTTTATTTGTTTGTGATGTATGTTTGCACATACACATAAGCATACAACATGAGAACATACATGTACACATAATTTATATGGCAATAGGTGCCACCCACTCCCCACCCCACATACACACACAAAACCACAGAACACCCATCAAAAGACATGCACATCTGTGCATGTTCATAATATATCCTTTACTTGGTATTCATATGTCCTAGGTATCTTTGATTTACCTTATTTTATTTATTTAAATTTATTATTTATTTTGTTTGTAAACTTGGTTTTGTACATACACATCACATCAGCATACAACAAGAAAATATACGCATATATTTAATAATGGTAATAGGTGCCATCCGCCCACTCCCAACCCTTTCCCACATACACACACAAAACCACTGAACACCCACCAAAAGACATGCACATCTGTGCATGTTCATAATCTATCCTTTATTTAGAATTTATATGTCCCGGGTACCTTTGACTTACTTTATATTATTTGTTTAAATTATTTATTTATTTATTTATTATGTTTGTAATGTAGGTTTTGTGCATACACATCAGCATACATGAGAACATAGGTGCCATACTGCCCACTCCCAACCCCACTCCACAGAACACTCACCAAAAGACAAGTACATCTGTGCATGTTCATAATCTATCCTTTACTTAGCATTCATAATTTTTTTTGTCCCAGGTATCTTATCTTATTTATTTAAACGCCATGAGATGGCATTAGTTACCTGCTTTGCATTAAACCCAAATAACTATTTATTTAAATTATTTATTTATTTACTTTGTTTGTTTGTGATGCAGGTTTTGCACATACACATCTGCATACAACAAGAAAATATACACATATATAGATTGTAATAGGTGCCATACCGCCCAACCCCAACCCCTACATACACACACACAACCGCAGAACACCTACCAAAAGACAAGCACATCTGTGTATGTTCGTAATCTATCCTTTACCTAGCATGCATATGTCCCAGGTACCTTAGACTTACTTTATCTTATTATTTAAAATATTTATATATTTATTTTCTGTGTTTGTAATATAGGTTTTGTACATACACATCAGCATACAGCATAAGAACATACATGTATAATTATGGTAATAGGTGCCATACCGCTCACTCCCAACCCCACTCCAGTTACACACACAAAACCGCAGAACACCCACCAAAAGAATGTACATCTGTGCATGTTCATAATCTATCCTTTACTTAGCATTCATATGTCCCAGGTAGCTTTGACTTACGTTATCTTATTTCTTTAACCGCTGTGAGATGGCCATACTCGCCTGCGCAGCGTTAAACCCAAATAACTACTTATTTAAATTATTTATTTATGTTTGTTTGTAATGTAGGTTTTGTACATACACATACATGGTAATAGGTGCCATACTGCCCCTCTTTCAGCCCCACCCCGCTTACACACACAAAACCGCAGAACACCCACAAAAGACATGCACAATTGTATACTGATGGGCATTAGTGGACTGTAAAACCTATATAGAGACTTGAGGTTATACATTAAGAAAGTGGCGTGTATTGACTGCCTGTATTTTAGCTGCCCACCTACAAATCTCATGTGTACAGTTAATCACACTGCACGTGCAGCCATCAGTTCTGTGAAAAGTACTGTTGGTCACAGGGGCACCAAAACATAGAGATAAGGCCACACCTGATAACAATAACAGAACTAATATGCATACTCGGCCACTGGTAAACAGTACCAGTGACCAAATGCACACAGACATCATGGATCATGCCACCACTGATCACTTCAAACAATAGGTTGCCCAGTTCACATTGATCATTGATACCATAAACTAACCTGCACATGCAGCCATCAGTTTTGTAAACAGTACTGGTGGCCACATGCACAGGGGCACCAAACTTAAAGGTGAGGCCACAACTGCCACCTCAAACAAAACGCTACCTAGACACACATATCAATGATACAGTCAACCTCCATGTGCGTTAAAGGGTTAGGTGGGACAGGTTTAAAGTATGGGACTGTAAATCTTACAGCGAAATGTCAAAGCCAGTATAAAAAATAATATAAGAGCAGCAAGTACATGTATTTTGTAAATCACTGAAATAAAACATGAGAACTCATCGAGCCCAATTGTGTTATGAGTGGGTGGTGGAAACACTGAGAGAAATAGTACGTGTACATTATAAAGTATGTGCCCCCTATTCCCCCCCCCCTCCCCTCCCCCACCCCGCCCCCCTCCCTTAAACCAGCTGTTCATCATAAAACATATATCTCTTTCATTTGATCACTTGACTGACTGATTTATTAAATCATCTCTGTCACCTTTCTGCGTTTTCTTTCTCATTTTAATCCCAATATATATGAGTGTCAGTGCTAATGCCAACTGCTAATTAAGAATCCTTGCAGCGAACTGCAAATGTCTATATGCAGACAAACTGCAAATTATGCAGCAGCAAAATAGTTCCTCTTTTGTGCAGTAGCCTACTGCTAGCAAGATAGGGTTTAATTTTATTGCATGAACTTCCAAGCTGTGCTGGGTTTTTTTTTTTCTGTGGGAAGTGTACTGTACCATCAGTGATCATTGGCACTGGCAGTGATCGCACATCACAAGATAGCTTGCCAGTGCAACTGATTGAACTAAGTGTTACAGTAATAAATAATTAATCAACTTCCGAAACTTTGTTCAGCCATGACAGTTAAAAGCAAGTGTTTGGCATTCTTTCTTTTTTACAGCATGCAGCATGTTGCACTTCGGACATAGGTTTCGAAGATAGCGTTTGTTTTGGTGCTGTGGTGTCGAAATGAAACGGGCAAAGCGATGGTAAAGTGAATGAAAATAAACGTGACAAACCTTTATCAAGACGTAAAAAAGCAACTTTGCACGTTTGCTTTTTTGGGAAACAAACAAGCTTATGTAGAACAAATCAAAAAGAACTCGTCATCACACCGAAATTCACGGCAATGCGTCCGCGTGTATAATATGTTGATCACGTGATTTGGGATACCTTATTGTTGAGTAACGATATTTCAGCTCAAGGCAAGCATTTCAGTCATAATTGTTTCTTCTCTTAATATAACTTAAAATGTCCTATTAAATTTGCCTTCAAACTGTCAAATGTCTTATTGCTTTTTAATGAAGGCGGTCATTGTCCGATCGAAGCTGCGTAAAGGCCGGACATCGTTCATTTTAATAACTGCGTTACCCGTTACTGGCCGTTAGGCCTACATCGCGACATTCAACTTGAAAAAGGACTAGCCTAGTGCACTCGCCCTTTCCTCTTTGCGAAACCGATCGATAAAGGATAGGCTTAGTTAGTGCGTCTGCACCAGCAGTCGTAACCATGCACTGGTTGGTTGTCATGCACAGAGTGGTTTCCCTTACACAGCTTTCATTTTTGATACTCGCGAATCCGACTGGCGATGCCTCCGAAAAAGAAAATAAAAGCCGATTCAAAGCAGCAACAGCTGAAAAACTTCGGTTTTGGTAAAACCGTTAAAGATGTGAGAGAAGAAACTAATGCATCCGACCAAACAAGCGCTTCTCAAGCGACAGAAGAAGAATGAAGAGAGGTGAGAGATGTGATAGATCTAGATATGACCGGCGACGCTCCCGATCCACAGCCATCTACATCGTGTGATAATGCACAAACAAAACAGGCAGAACCAGCCGAAAAAGAAGAATCCACTACTACTAGAAAGTTTGTGCAAGCGTGGACACTTTCTTTTAAATGGTTACGTTATGAGAACGAAAAGATGTTTTGCACTGCATGTAACAATGGAAACATGAAAAATGCCTTCACAAGCGGATGCATCAATTTTCGCAAGTCGGCGCTTTCAGACCATGAAGTAACAAAAGAACACAGGGACAGCTTGAAAGTTCCTGCCCTTCAGAAAAACACTGACGAGATAGCGATCCGCCTTCTATCTGCTCAAGAGAAAGGGGCTGCAGTTGCCATACGAGCTGCATACTGGATTATCAAGGAGAATTTAGCATGCAGTAAATTCAAGTCATTGCTCAACTTGCTGAAGTCCATGGAAACACCATTTGTCAAACAAATTGAAATCTCAGAGTCAACAAAATATGAAAGCACTGAATCATTCTATGAATTTTTGAAGGCAATGTCTGACACTATCGAAACACAAGTGGCAGAACACATTGAAAACTCTCATGTTGTCACTCTCAAAGTCGACGAGTCCACTGACCGAACAAATACCAAGCGCTTTGCAATACTGGTTAGAGTGATTAATTCTCAAATGAAGCCTATCACTCACTACCTGGCCAATGTGCAAGTACCTGATGGCACCGGTGAAACAATGGCAAGAACAGTGATGGAGCATGTCTTAATGTCTTATTGATTCAATGGTTTGAGGACAAAAATGTCCTACTGGTTTTTCTCAGGCAGGACAAATGACCTATTGAACCAATGTTGTTCAGGACAAATGTCCTATTGAAGCCCTCGTGGATCTGAGGCCCTGTAACTAGGTGTGAAACTTTACTTAAAAAGTAAATGAATCCTTTTAGAGCATACTACAACTGAATACCGGAACAATGAGGCCCGTGTAAATTACTGATCCCCAATGAACATGGCTGTGACAGTCCTGCTTTCATCTGCAGCTGTACTGGAAACAAAATGTGCTACAGAAAAATGTCTCCATCCTCCGGCGGTTTAAAACGAGTGCACACTGCTTTTATTCATACTAGACTTCATTTTGATATACCCAAACCTTTGTTACTCTCTAGAAAATCAATCTCGTAAACGGCTGATCGTCTATGAAGGGCAGCTGCTAGACTATTTATGTTGAGGTGATCCCTGAAGGAATCACCTCAACATAAAGTGCTGCTGACAGGAATCACATCAACAACGAGCACTACGGACAGTCAAAGGGTTCACTCTTTTAACCAACAAGAAGAAACAATTTAGAATCATTAAAAAGTCACTTGAGCTAAAGGACAAACATCACTACATTTATAAATCCACCATGCATCTGCCTCACATAAATCGAGCTAGCTTGAAACCATCTAGAAATAAATCCACCCAGAGCTGATTTGAGATGACACCAATCCTCCCAGATTTAGGAATAAATCTACCTAGTGTTAATTAACTCAGCCATAAATCTACCCAACTGAGAAATCGGTAGAATTCAGCTACAAATCAACACTGGATGGATCAAAGCCAAGTTTGATTCACACTGAGTGAATGTACACTGGGTCAATTCACACTGGGTAGATTTATGTCTTTATAGCAAAATTGACACAATCAGCCCTACAAGACATCACAGACAGACAGATATAGAGAAAGACAGAGAGAGGAACAGGCAGCAAGGGTCTCACCTCCTTTAGATAATGGACGGAGTCGGCCCCAAAGACAAACTTGTGCATGTCAGGGGCCATCTTGAGGAAGATGCGAGGCTGTACAGTCTGCGGGAGACGTGGTGCCATCTCAGCAGGGTCTGAACATTCCATGTCAATTTATCACTCAAGAATACTTCATTCGTATGCAACATTCAAATGCAAGAGACATATCTAATACTGAACCAAATGCAAGAGACATAAATCCTCATGCATGTTGCAGTGACTCAAGAGGACCTATGTATCTTGCTGACTTATGTACACGTAGCGATTACAATTATTAATATGTCCATGTCCATAGAGATTGAATGCATGTCAGCCCTGAGTAAATAAGAAGTCTATATACCCTTCAGCCCGGACCTTATTTGAGAAATTTCATCAGGTGCACTGTAAAATATTTGTAAAAAATAATTTACAACAGATATCTCCATAAAAGTATATATGTACTGATTTGCCATTGGATAGACTACCGTTTTACGGATTTGACCACACTGTGTCACATGTGTCGTAATGCATGGTGACAAAAATAGTGACAGGTGACAATAAACTTGAAAAAAAAAAGTCTTTTGTGCATGACAGGTTGCTGTTAGTTAACATGCATCACTAAATAAGGCGTCTGTTTTTGTGACACATTAGTGTCTATGCATTTCCAGCATGCTGATACACTGTAAGGCCCCTACCTTGTCACTAGATGTCAATGTTTACACCTGCCACTGATACGGTATATCCACGGCCTTGACAACATGTAAGAAGCGGCATCGAACAATGATCAGTGTGTTTGTGTTGTGTTTCGTACACGATCGGATGGAAGTACCAGTGTTGTAAAGACTATACACGTACTACACATGTGACTAATGTGCGTCATTGGTGTCCACAGTGCACCAAGGTGTGGCATCAAAATAACGGAATATCAATTAGAACCTCAGAATTCACCATCAGAATCAAGCTGTAAGTCATTGCCGTTGTCGGTGCCTCAACCGTCGATCGTGGCTGACACTGCCAACACGTAGTTATGCTGCCACGCGGTAGGTGGGCACACATGTCCCAATGGACCTCACTGAGCATGCGCCACAAACGCCATGCCCCCTAGCAATTGTTGCTGGGTGCCACAAGCTTTCCTGTCCCTTGGGCAATATGGCGGACGATAGCGCGCGTGATTCGACTGAATGCGTTGCAAATTCTACAAGCCTACATTTATGCCAGGATACAAATATATGTTAAAAACGGCTCTAGATCGAGGCAAAGCAAGTTTGCGTCAAGTTTCATTGATGCTATTTGTATTTATCACACAACTGGCAGTGATTCCGTTCAAGTTGCATCCGTGTTGACCGGTCGCAGATCTACAAGAACGCGGCGCTGATCCACACAAACTGTACATCGAAAATGAGCATCAGCAAGCACAGGTCACAGAAGCTGTCAGTGCCTGCAGAGCCGGGTAGGTGTTTTTGTTATTGGTGTTGCTTTAAAAAAAAATAGTACACTTATCCGAGCCATTTTAGTCCATCTTGTCTCATTGTAGCAGGATGGCAGTGCTGCTCAGCGCTCTCTATTGCTGGCTGTGTTCAGTGTCAGGCTGAGCTGATTACTTTCACTCACAAATAGAATCGCTCTGTGTGTGTGTGTGTGTGTGTGTGTGTGTGTGTGTGTGTGTGTGTGTGTGTGAAAGAGAGAGGAGAGAGAGATTATTAATAAATAACCATGCATGTATATGATTTGTATTTCAGGTTCAATGGTCACTGTTCTCATGTCATTGGGCTTCAGAAATCTCTTCAGTATTTCAAGGCAGCTAAACTGTTTGACCCATGTGCCTAATCGACTGAGCTGCAGGGGGGTGCCACAAGCCTGGTGAGCAGCAATATCAAAAGGCACCAAGATCGCATCTGTCCCAATAATAAAACCATGGTGTGCTAGCCAGGCCATCGGAGAAGCGGACGAAAAGGTCCATAACATGCCACATCAACACAAGGAAGAAGTAAGCATTACCTAAAATAAAATTAAAACTATTATTAACTGGTAAATTATATTTTATTCTGGAATATGAGTGGTTCACATGCCAAAACACAACACACAGAGAAATAATGGTTCAGGTCATAAATGGCCGATTCACAGTGACACAATTTGATAGCATAGGAATACTAGATTCAAAACTCATTTTCATTTTATTATGAAGTCTTCAAAATTTCTCAATCAGCAAAGAGTGAGAAACAGTCTATTGTTTGGCTCTACTACAGCTGCATTAGCATATATGTTTGGTTTTGGCTGTTTTGTCATTTGTGTTGCCAGTATCTTTTAAGCACAAGTATAGTGAAAAAGGGCAGACTTTCAGCACCTACAGTGCAGGTGCGGAAAGTCTGCCCTTTTTCACTATACTTGTGCATAAAAGATTGACCATTTGGCAACGAAAATGACAAAAAAGCCAAAACCCAAACATATGTTAATGCAGTGTAGAACTGGAACAGGTTGTTTAGTTGTCTCTCCTTTTTTCTCACAAAGTCCACTCCAAATACTTCTTCTTCTGCTGGTTGCGTCTGCACACCTTTCGTTCTTTGCAGCCTTGAGATGCATTCAGATTTTCAAATTCTTGATCTGATCTCCTCCTCCAGCAGGTCTATCTTTATCTTCTAGCTTGCTATTTCAGAATTTGCACTCTGCAGCAATAGCCAGGTAGTCTAATGGTGAAATCCCTAAAAGAGAAATTTAAAAAAATTATAAACAATATATGTTTATGATTAACTTAAAACGTTGAACGTATTTCTAAAGCTGCACTCAATATTTGTCCACAGACCAGAGACTGAAAAGAGAGCCAATGCCAGGGAATCAACAGGGTCGCTGACCTGTGTCACAACGAGGTCCCCAGTTGATCTCCCACAAGAACTGGATCGCCTTTGCTTGACCAGTTAGTGTCCAAATCCTGAGAAACGTGAGGAAAGAACAGAGAACGGACCAGTTCTAATCACTGGGTAGAGGGAAAAAACAAACAAAACCCCCCCAAGAAAATAGCAACATGAAACTTCCACATAGATCTAAATAGAAAAGCAAACGTTTCTGACAAATGTCTTGACAGAATCTTTTCACACACTTTTTTCTCAGCTGCAGCCACATTTTATGTAAACGACATGAGGACACTGCCAAGAGTAAATATTTAGAAGTACTTCCTGACAGACACCTGCACAAGTGCAGCACTGTGGTTAATCCACAGTTTCTATTTCTAGGAGCAACTCAAAGTGTGCGACAGTGGCCAGACAGGCATAATCAAAGTCAAATGTCCACCCGCATCCAGAAATTGCACCATACGAGGCATGTCAGTTACCAGGATTTTGTGTGAAATTAGCTGACAACACCAGCGTGGGACTGAAGAAATCATATTCCAACCACACGCAGGTGCAAGGTCAGCTAAATATCACAGGTTATTGTTTTTACCCAAAGGGATGTAAATGTATCGCAAATCACACCAGACATTCAATTTATGGCATCACTGTTTCACACTGTCAGCTTTCTACAAAGAACAATGAAAGTCTGACTTGGAAAGTGAAATGTCATCACACAGTGTAAGCGAAATGCAAGGTATGCACCTCTGCTGTTATTGTCAGCATATATACACAAAGATATACTTGCATCATTGTTCCGCTTCCCTACACTTGCCAACTACAGTGTCAGGCGTATGTTGCAAGACTTGATCTTCCTGCGAAGATTTTACAGCCGGAATCTGTACTTCCCCCTTTTGTGAGCAGTCTGGATTTGTAGGCAGGTGACTCGTCTGCTGGAATGGGTAGGGGTGCAACTCACTGGGTTTGCCATCCCACAAATGCTGAGAAAAAAAATGTTGCATGAATATTTGCTCATCATAAATAGATCTGATGAAATGTGTTACTATAGAAGTGATGTGTTGATTTGTGCTTGTCGTGATTTGTTAAAACGAGTGAGAGAGTGCAAACTGAAGAAACGTAAGGGCATACACCTTTGGTTATGGTGTTTCTGGAGAGTTAATTCCATATTTAAAATCACACACACACATTCATCCCAAGTGTGCAGATCAGTGTAGCGGTACTGCCTGATAGAGAGTGCTTGCACATTATTGTTGGACCACAGTATGCTCCGACCGTGATAACTCGATCGCTGAATTATGTACCACTTCCGCAAGTGAATTGTAACCATTTTCAGAACAATCTAGAAAAAGGACACTTACCGCATACAAACAGCTCTGCGTTTGTTCTTGTCCTCTAGGGGGGTAGTATCCCGATGTTGAGATGCCGCGGATCAGTGTGCGGTCTACAGCAAGTTCAGTTTTATTCAGCCCATTGCGTTGGTTTCGGGAGGGAAAAAAAGCCAGAAGCTTTTCTTTGATGGTTTCAGGGTAGCTTTCGTCCCAATTGCAGGTACCCCAATGGCAATGTCTAACCATTTCAGTGAAATGTATACGCACAAACAGTATCGCGCTTCACCATTTCCTTGCTTAGTTACGGGAAAGCTTGTGGCACCCAGCAACAGAATCGCGCTGCGGCAATTTTTTTTAATATTTTCTGATTGGCTGAAAATGCACACACCGGTGAGGTCCATACATCAAAGCTATCTTCTTTTGAAACCATGTCTCCAAACACAAAATTTTATCACTCCGAATATCAACACATCCACTCGCCATTTCAACTGTAATTCCATGCTAGCACCGCAAAACTGACCGCATACTACAGACGAAAGTACGTGCGCACTGTCAGGACCCTGTAGTGTAAACAGGATGTGTCAGTGCAAAGGGCGAGGTCACCACATGCACAGCAAGGCTCGCGCGTCACCGGGCGCGTAATATAAAACACCTGAAACTGCTCTAGTGGTTTGCCGGGCTGAACGGTATACGAGCCCGCCAACCGCTACAGCAGTTTGCCGGGCTGAAAGGGTTAAAAAGACAGGATTATAAAAATGAAAAAATGAGAAAAAAAAAATCAGACAAAATATAATTCAATGTAACAATGTAAAAAACAGGCTTAACTCATTCGAGACGTGCCGCCTACGGATACGCGGTGGTTCGCCGTGTATCCGTAGGCGGCATGTCTTGAATGAGTTCAGACACAACAACGATGTTTAAAATCAGATAAAATTCTGTATCAAGTGCAATATTTTCTCAGCTTTACCATCAGTGCGATAAGCAGCCACATCACAGTTGAGAATAAGCATGGCCAGTGTATTGTGCAGGTGACCGAACTCTCGCGCCTGCATCGAACTCCATCGCCGACTGGTGTTGTCCTGTTAAGAACAAGAAAAACTTTCACACATTCTGCCCCAGAACCGAAATCCCCAAATTTTGAAGTTGCCCTCTGAAGGACTGTATTGCAATTTGAGAGACAGATCAAGCATGATAGTTCAAGGTTGGTGCCAGAATAGCTTGGCGCCTATGGGTGCCAAGCTATTCTGGCACCACCCTTGAACTATCATGCTTGTTCCATGTCTTGCTGTGGACTGTCGGGGCTGAATGGGTTAATATAATCCCATATGTGTGCAGCTACCAAATGCCTGAAAAGTCTCAAGGCTGTTTATCTACCAGTCTTGTTTCTCAACACCAAGTGAATAGAAAACTAAACAAATGTTTTGTCACACTCACCATTTCATCTGCACCATTCGTTGTGCTGCCCAAAAGGAAGGCCACGAGTCTTTGGAAGCCATGGCGACCAAACATATGGACACATGCTTTTGTACCCTGCAAAGAAAAAACGTTTGCAAATACCATAACTATAAGACCTCGCCCTGGGACCATACAGCGTTGAGGCGCGTCCCCTGGGTGGTGGTGCGTCCCCTTGTGAGAGGGGTGCACTGAATGAAATAAGGTGCCGCGAACCAATATGGTCTAAGGGAAGGAGACCCCGACAGAAAACCCCTGGTCCTCCTAGTAAGGGGTTGGGTGTGGGGGTAGCTTCCCCACCCTGTAAATACAGAAATAGCTACAGAAACGCTGACGAAGAGATCAACAGCAATTCCTTTCCTGGAGGAGGAAGATTTATGACATCGTGTGGTGAAAGCCGGAAGTCTTCGGAAGCCACAGGACTGAGCCGCCTCTCTCTATCCAGGGACACAATCATGGGCACATGGAATATCAAGACCAAGTACCAGAGCGGGAAGGCCGCCCAGATAGCAGCAGAAATGCAAAAGTACAACCTTGCCCTGCTAAGTATCAGTGAAGCCAGATGGACGCAGTCTGGTCAGAAAAGGCTGACAAGCGGGGTGATAATCCTGTATTCCGGACATGAGGAGAATGCCTCTCATACGGAAGGTGTAGCATTCATGCTGTCACCAGTGGCACAGAAAGCGCTGATGAGCTGGGAATCTCTTGGGCCAAGAATTATCATAGCAGCCTTTAGTTCAAGAAAAAAGATTAAGCTCAACATCATACAGTGTTATGCGCCCACTAATGACAGTGACGAGGAAGAGAAACAAGAGTTCTACGACTGACTCCAGAGTGCTGTGGACAAATGTGTGGAGCGAGACATCACTATTGTCATGGGCGATTTTAATGCCAAAATAGGGGAGGACAACACCGGATACGAAGAGGTGATGGGGAGACATGGACTAGGGGAGCTGAGTGAGAACGGGGAGAGGCTTGTAGACTTTTGTGCTCTAAACAGACTTGTCATTGGAGGCAGCATCTTCCCACAGAGAAAAATATATACAAAGCAACTTGGGTCTCACCCGACCATACTACAGAGAACCAAATAGACCATATCTGCATTAGCAAGAAATTTAGAAGATCCCTTCAAAATGTTCGGGTGAGGAGGGGAGCGGATGTCACCTCAGACCACCATCTACTTACCTTAAGAATAAAGCTCAAGTTAAAGAAAAGCCGTACAGCCAAAACAAGAAGACAGCGCTATAAAGTAGGCCTCCTGAGAGAGATTGATTGATTGTACATTGCTTAACATCCCGACAGCAACAAGACTTTCTCAGGACGTGCCTGCACTGCTTGTGAAAAAAAAAACTAAAGAGAATATTAAATGTATGTCGCCAGCCGGTCCAATACGTTAAATAAACCTACGACATGGGCCTAAATAAAGCTAAGACCATTTAGCAACACACATCCAATATCAAGAGCTACATGCAGCGCAGACAGTAGGGAGAGATTTAAAAAGGCAAATACAGGTGAATGGACCAAGGGTAGACAGAAACACATGCCCCAGAAAAGAGGGAAAAACCCACCCTGTGGGGCTGACCAGGGTTACCCTGGGAACTAAAAAGTAGTTAACCCCACCCAAGTCCCCCAGGGCAGACCCGGATGGGGGGTCCTGAGAGAGACAGGAATGAGAGAAGAGTTCAATCTGGTGCTGTCCAACAGGTTTCAAGCACTACAGGAGCTAGTAAATGAAGAGGAGGCGGCCACCACAGAGCAGCAGTGGAAGGCAGTTAGAGAGTCGCTAAACTCAACCTGCAAAGACACTGTAGGGTTCAGGAAACACCATAACAAGGACTGGCTGTCGGTGCAGACCTTGAAGAAGATAGAAATGAGGAAGCAGAAGAAAGCAGTTGTCAACAACAGTCGCACAAGAGCAGCTAAAGCAAGGGCACAGGAGGAATACTCGGAAGCCAACCGTGAGGTGAAGAGGAGTATCAGGGCAGACAAGAGGGCCTACATAGCCTGGCAGCAGAGGCAGAAAAAGCAGCAGTTTCCACAAAGTCTCTTGGTCCATGCTGTCAAATGCTTTCTCGTAATCCAAAAAGTTGACATACAGCTCAGTAGCCCATTGGAGTGTGCCCGGGTACGGCACTCTACCAGCAAGTCACCAGACCTGAGGCGCTGGGCCTCAGGCCTGCCAACACGGCTCCTGAAGGTCTCCCCTACCAGGAATGGGTGCAGCTTGGAAACAGGCTTCTCTTTAACTTTGCTGTGGATAATGAGAAAGCGAGGCCAGACGGCCGACGCCTGAGGTGTCGCTTCCTCACAATCGGAGTCGGTATCATTCTCAAGGTCAATGTCCGTGGCTATGTGCCATTTTGGTGCCAGTTTTGGTTTTCTTGTATTTTCCATATTATAGTATGATAGATATTCATCCCCTGGGGGTCCCCGCCCGCCACCGAGCCCAACAAGGGAAAGTGCATTCGTCGGCGGGTCTCCAGCCGACGCACGATGGAGACTGCCCGAAAGATATACTCAGGGGGTTATGCCCGATTGAACCGTCTGAGCCACCGCCTTCTATCACACGGTTGAATGCAGGGGAATACAGGCGTAGAGCACCTAATCAGCAGCAGAGGCTATAGCATGGTGCTCCGTATATCAGCCTGCATGTCAACAATGGGATAGGGCTCAACGTGACAATAAAATAATAATAATTACGGTATTTATAATGCGCTTATCTTATAATAATTATAACTCTAAGCGCGCACTCACAACTCACGCACGCATGCGCACGCTTAGACAACGGCTCGCGTACCACAAAAAGTGAAATACATTACAACAGTCGACTTGGGGTGGGGAGTGTGGTGATATAGTGCTAGAACTGTTGAAAGAGGCGAGTTTTGAGGGCGGACTGGAAGGAGTTTCTGACGGAGAGAGAGTGGGAGAGTGTTCCAGGCGGATGGACCGTATACAGAAAAGGAGCGGGGGACGAAAGTGCTGAGTTTGGTGCGCGGGATGTGGAGGCGGAGAGGGTCGGAGGCGAAGCGGAGGGAGCGGGGAGGAGTGTAGGGGTGAAGTAAGTTGGAGAGATAGGCAGGAGCGCAGTTGTTCAGGGATTTGTAGCAGAGAGACAGAATCTTGTATTGGATGCGTTGGGGGATGGGAAGCCAGTGAAGGAGTTTGAGCAGGGGAGTGATGTGGTCGGATTTTTTCTTTCTGAGGATGAGGTGGGCAGCATTGTTCTGGACACGCTGGAGGGTGAAAGTGGTGGAGTGAGGGAGGCTGGAAAGGAGAGAGTTGCAGTAGTCGATGCGAGATAGGATGAGAGAGACAGCAAGTTTGGTGGCAGCTTCGGTAGTGAGGTATTTTCTGATCTGACTGATGCGGCGGAGGTGGAAATAGCATGCCTGTGCCGTGGCAGAGACAAAGCTGGTCATGGAAAGAGAGGAATCGAGGATAACGCCGAGGTTTTTGGCCGAGTCAGAGAGGGAGATGGGGGTACTGTCGAGCTGAAGGTGGAGAGAGGAAGGGAGCTGGGAAAGTTTCTGGCGAGTGCCTACCAGCATGGCTTCCGTTTTGTCGTTGTTCAGTTTAAGCTTGTTTGCTGTCATCCAGTTTTTCACGTCTTCGTAGCAGTCAGCTGTGCAAGTCAGTAGTAACTGAGTGTTGCTGAGTTTGTCTTTGTCTAGTAGTTGTGAGTCGTCAGCGTAGAGGTGGTGGTTTATGTGGTGAGACTGGATGATGTTGGACAGGGGAGAGGTGTAGAGCGTGAAAAGGACCGGGCCCAGGACGGACCCCTGTGGAACTCCGCAAGAGCCGATTGACTAGGCCAGTACGACTAGCCTCCCGCTTAGGCAGAAGTCAAGGCCAAAGTGGAGTGTTTCAGCCACCAGCATCCTCTTCTCCCCCGACACGGGTCTCCAAGCATGGCAAACACTTGGGATCCAAAGGACCAAAAGCTCACAAGTATTTTTAAGGACCAATCCAACGTAGGACCTGGGTTAGCACAGCTCCTTAAAAACCGGACCAGTGAAAAAGACAGAACATATCTGCTGACAACAAGTCCTAATCCTGGACAAAGATGGCACCCCTCTGCTAGCCCACTCAGTCAGGGACTGAGGGGACTACCCACCCATGCCACGTGGAGGCCAGGGCCCAGTGGGCGTCGAGCAAGTATGGCCATACAGAAAGACCAGTAAAAGACAAAGAAGGCAAGCCTATTGCAGACAAACTCGACAGATGGGCCAAGCATTTTGAAGAGTTACTGAACAGACCCCCCAGACATCCAGCCAGCTGTGACAGACCCAGCCGGAAGAGATCAGAAGAGCAGTGGCATTTTGAAGAACGGCAAAGCAGCAGGGCCAGACGGCATCCCAGCAGAGGCTCTCAAAGCAGACCTAGAGACAACAGTAGAGCTGCTGTACCCACTGTTTGGAAAGATCTGGGAGGAGGAGGTGATGCCGGCTGACTGGAAGGAGGGGTACCTAATCAAGCTTCCCAAGAAAGGCGACCTCAGTAAGTGTTCCAACTACCAGGAAACGTCTTCAACAGGATCATCCTGGAGAGAATAAAGAGCTCCGTCGACCCCCAGCTGAGAGACCAGCAAGCAGGATTCAGGAAAAACCGATCATGTACAGACCAGATCGCCACTCTCTGCATGATTGTGGAACTGTCGCTGGAGTGGAGCTCCCCGCTGTATGTCAACTTTTTGGATTACGAGAAAGCATTTGACAGCATGGACCGAGAGACTTTGTGGAAACTACGACACTATGGTGTACCCACAAAGCTCGTCTGCCTGATCAAGAGCAGCTATGATGGCATGACATGTCGTGTGATCCACGAAGGGCAGTTCACCAGGGAGCTCCAGGTCAGAACCGGTGTCAGGCAGGGGTGTTTGCTGTCTCCGTTCCTCTTCCTACTGAAGAAGACCACTAAGCAGAGAAGAAACAGAATACAGTGGACACCGTGGACACAGCTTGACGACCTCAATTTTGCAGATGACTTGGCTTTACTGTCCCATACTCATCAACAAATGCAGGACAAGACCACAAGGCTTGCTGACATCTCGTCCCAAGTGAGCCTCACCATCCACAAGCAGAAAACGAAGACAATGAGGCTGAATGCAACCAAGGAAGAACCAGTCTTGCTTGCTGGCACCCCGTTGGAGGAGGTGGAGTCCTTCACCTATCTCAGGAGCATCATCGACAAAAAGGGTGGCACTGATGCAGATGTCAGAGCACGAATCGGTAAAGCAAGAGTAGCCTTTCTCCAGTTGAAAACAGTGTGGAGTTCCAGAGAGCTGTCACAACACACCAAAGTCCAGATTTTCAACTCAAACGTAAGAGCAATTCTCCTATATGGAGCAGAGACTTGGAGGTTGACAAAAACCACAGTCAACAGAGTACAGATCTTCATAAACAGTTGTCTTAGAAGAATCTTGAAAATCCACTGGCCAGAAAAGATCAGCAAAATCAGACTCTGGGAGAGAACACAGCAGATAACAGCAGAGAATGAAATTGGGCGAAGACAATGGGGATGGATTGGTCACAGTCTGAGAAAGCCAGTTTCCAGTATCACTAGGCAGGCATTGTCATGGAACCCCCAGGGAAAGAGGAAAAGAGGCAGGCTGAGAAACACCTGGCGTCGAGACCTCCAAGCAGACATGAAGAGACTGGGAACCATCTGGAGTAAAATCGAATGAGGAGCACAGGACAGGAGTCGCTGGAGGTCTCTCGTCGACGGCTTATACCCTGATAAGAGCAAAACAGTTGTTCAAAACTGCAGTAAACACTGAAAAGGTTGACTAGACTTGTTTGCAATATAAAACATCCTATTGCTTTCTGATGCTAATGTAATGACAGTTGTGATTGTGCACGTAATATTGTAATATATGGTTTACGCATTACGCCAACCATGCTAAACAAATCCTATCACCCCAGCAGCACTGATATCTGGATGCTTTAACTCCTTGACTGCTACTCACAATACTGCACCTTTTCCACCGAATGGTAATGTCAGTAGCAGTCATGGGGTTAACTCTCTGGCTGTTGGTAACGTGTCTTTACCTTGTGATCATTGCTGCAGGAATCATGGCAACAAAATACGCTACCAACAGCCAATAGGTTAAATTCCCTCCTGTAGTCCTTTTCACTGGCAAAGGCGTAGATTCTCCTACAGCTCTACCTACAGCTCTTGCTGACAAGGATATAGTCCCTTTTACCAGCTAGAGGCATAGATTCTCATGAGCCCCTGCAGCCATGACCACAGGGGTTCATGAGAATCTATGCCTCTAGCTGACACCTCTAACTGTTCTGTTGCCTTTCTGCACTGCAAATAAGGGCCGCAGGGGCTCATAAAAATTCAAACCTCCCGCCAATGTTTCTTCTATATATCTCTGCTTGCAAACAATACTGACCATCTGAACGTAGGTCTTGAGGACGAGGAAATACTGAATACAGTTCCGCACGTAGTCCACTACATCTCGATCCAGCATGCGCAGAAGGTGGTCCACCACCACGTCGAATGCCTTGTGGGTCTGTTCACACACACACACACACACACACACACACACACACACACACACACACACACACACAGATACACAATGCAAAATCCGCATCTCATAGTCTCCTTGTCAAAAACTATGCACACATAAAAACCATTAAGCCCTACACTGCTGAGAAAAATGGATTTTTCTCTAAAATGGATTTTTTCGAAAAATACTTACTGATGGCATGACTAATAGGAACGCATGCTTAGCTTACCAATTTCAGCCCAAAAATTTGTTGTGTACATTTCACAACCAGGGGGGCGACTCTGGGGGGCCGTTACCAGGATGCCTCGAGTAGCCCCCCCCTCTTGCCTCCCTATCCGGTCACGTGCCTGGCCGTTTTCCGCCAGTCTTTTTGCCTTAGCTCAACAGCGACAAGCAGGGCAGGAAGGAGGGACCTCTGAGTTATGCCATCGGTAAGTATTTTTCGAAAATATACATTTTAGAGAAAAATCCATTTGTTTTCTCAAAACTCTTACCGACGGCATGACTAATAGCCTGTATGTATTCCACCCGGGAACCTTTGGCAGATCGCCCCCTGAAGTGCACTCAGCAACGAGGCCCCCCCCCCCCCCCCCCCCCCCCCGCGTGCCACACCCGACAATTTCAGCTAGGCGTTACCTATGGCACCCGTGGTGCCTGGAGGGTGTGTGCTGCGCGACCGAGATGTCCCCCACCAAGGCCAGGTTGCCACGCTGGCCGGATAGGTCTCGCAGGTAGAACCGGGTGAAGGTAGACTCAGCCCGCCAACCCACGGCCGCCACATTGTCTCTCACAGCGCAGTTGCGATCAAAGGCGATGCTCGCAGCCACTGCTCTGATCTCATGTGCACGTATGCGCATCGTCTTCACCCGTACCAGGGAGAGCTCTTTGTATACCGACCGGATTACCCAGCGTAGCCAGGATGAGATCATCTGCGCGGAGATGTCTCGTCTGCCTGGAGCCAAGGGCAGGAATAGGCGTGAGCGCCCTTGTCTCAGCGGCTTAGTTCAGCGCAGGTAAATTGTCAGTGCTCGTACGGGGTCCTGCTGGCGGGACTCCCAGGACTGGTTGATCGCCCTGGACGCTGTGGCAAGGGTGAGCAGGAAGCAGGTCTTCCTGGTTAGGTCTCCCAGCCGCGCTAGGGGCAGAGGCTCAAATCACTCCGAGCTGAGCCAGGTTAGGACCCAGGACAAATCCCAGCGAGGGATCAGCGAGCGGGACACCGGTCTCTGAAGACAGTGCCGCCGACAGTGTTACAGATGCCTTACGCGGATTCCGATCGCGAAAGAGAGGCCGCAGAGGCGGAATTAGCAGAAGGCAGGATGCACCACCACACACACAACCACACACTTCTTCCCCTTTTCCAATGCCCTTCCACCCCTTCCACCTCCCCCGTCTTCTCCCCCTCTCTTTCTTCTTCTCCCATTTCTTCTCCTCTCTCCCTCATCTACCGCTCCCTGCTCTCCTTGGCCACCCCTTCCCCCCTCCCCCACCTCGCTCCCTCCTCCTTCGCCTGCTTTTTCCTCCTTGTCCCCTCTTCCCCCTCTCCCTCCATCTTTTCCTACTCCCCTTCCTCCCCCTCTCCCTCGCCCCCCCCCCCCCCCCCCCCCCACCCCTTCACTCTCCTCTGGCATTCTCTTTATTGCCCGGTTCTCCTTCCCCGTCTTTTCCTCCTCCCCCCTCTCCCCCTCCTTCCTTTCCCCTCTCCATCCCCTTTCCCCCCTCCCCACCCTCCTCCTCCTTTGTCCTCTTCTTCGTCCGTTTCTTCTCCCTCTTCCTCTTCTGCCTCATCCAACCTAAAACTGTGTCTGTTCAATACACAGTCTGTCTGCATAGATGGTAAAGCCGACGTGATTTCAGATTTCATTCTAGACAATGACCTAGATGTTGTTGTGATCACCGAAACGTGGAAACTCATCATCGCCAGCGTCACTCTGAGTGGCTACCGCCTGGCCTCCTTCCCGCGTGCTTCCAGAGGGGGTGGCATTGCCATCATCTACAGAGACTGTCTTTCTGCTCACCTCTCCTTCTCTCAGTCTCTCCCTTTTGCTCAGCGTGACTTCACTGTTTGCCATGTAAGAATAATACTGCTGATAACACGTAAACGTCAAATATTTTTCTCTTTCTCCTTACATTTGCTACCTGATCATCTATTGTCTTGTCGGTGTCACTATACGCTATTGATGCTGCTGATTCTATGACACTGTCTTAGATGAGTATAATATTAATGCTGTGCACGTGTTTCGTTCTCTTGCTTTTTGCATCGGAGGCAGTTACAAATTCTCCACTTGTCATTTTTCCCCCTTCTTTCGATGATTCCCCTATTGTGTTTTTTTCCCCATAGTTTTGCTTCCTCATCTTATTATTATTATTATTTATTATTATTATTATTATTATTTGCATGCTATGTTTCTTTTCCTGTTGTGTGCTCTTTTGTTTACAGGACAGCTTGTAAGATAGGCATTGAGTTGCCTAATGGCTTTATCCTGAATAAAAAAGATTCATCTCATCCCTCCTTTGACTCTGTCGAGGCCGTAGCAACACTCTCTGGCCAGTCCCTCATCTTCTCATGTATCTATCGCCCCCCTCCAAGTTCTCAAAACAAACTCACAAACTCCATGTTCCTCACCGAGTTTGACCTCCTCCTCGACCACTACAGCACACGACCCGGAAAACACATCCTTCTTGGCGACTTCAACTTCCACTTCGACAAACCCTACCACCCCGACACAAAACGCCTTTGCACGTCACTTTCAAACCACAATCTTACACAACATCCACTGACTCGGTCACACCCTCGACTATCATCACCCGCACCTCCGATCAACTCTTTCTCGACTCTGACACCTCCTCTGTGCTCCCCTCTGACCACCTCGCTATTCTTGTCTCCCTCAACCTACCTCCCCCCAAAAAAACAAGCTCCTTGTCTCTTGTCGCAAACTAAAATCTGTTGACCTTATCTTGGATCCTGCCCCCTCTCCTGATCTTGCATCCCATTTCGATTCCTCCCTTCGAAAACTCCTAGACATCCATGCCCCTGTCACCACTTGCTCCATACCCAACCGACTCCCCTCCCCTTGGCTCACCGACGACATAGCTGAGGCCAAGCACGAGCGCCGACAAGTGGAACGCCGCTGGCGCTCATCCGACCTCACCGTTCACAGACAGATCTTCCAAACCACCAGATCCAAAGTCTGCAAAATGATATCCGACTCCAAACGTAAACACCTTCAAAACAAAATCCTGGAATCCACTTCTTCCAAAACCCTCTATGCTACCATGAACACACTCCTAGGCACTTTTAAAGACTCTCCTCTCCCCAAAACACACAGCAAAGAAGAACTCCCATCCACTTTTTCCACCTATTTTTCTGACAAAATCCAAACTGCGCAATACACATGATACTCTGCCTTCTCCGCCTTGCCCTCCCGACCCCCCCTTTTCCGGCACCCCCCTCTTCAAAACCTCCGAACTAGACCCCCTCCCAGCTTCTCTCTACCGGGACGGCCTTCCAAAACTTCTGCCCTTCATTACCAACATCATCAACACATAGAGAATGGCTCCGTCCCTGGTATCTTCAAGTCTGCCATCATCCGTTCTCTCCTAAAAAAACACAACCTCGACCCAAACGATCTCAAGAACTATCGCCCAGTCTCCAATCTCTCTTTCCTGTCCAAGCTTCTTGAGAAGGTTGTTCTCAACCAGCTCAACCTCCACCTTGCCGACAACAACCTCCTCAGTCCCTTCCAGTCTGCCTATCACAAACATCACAGCACTGAAACAGCCCTTCTACATATCCTAAACGACCTGCTTCTCTCCACCGACTCGGGCAACATCTCCCTTCTTACGCTACTCAATCTCTCTGCCACCTTCGACACTATCGACCACTCTATCCTCCTCCAGCGCCTTCATTACTCCTGCGGCATCACTGACTCTGCTCATGCCTGGTTCCTCTCCTACTTCTCCGACAGACAGCAGTCTGTCATCATCGACGGCATCTCCACCAACCCAGTCAGGCTCTCCTGCGGAGTTCCACAGGGGTCCATCCTGGGCTCGGTCCTTTTCACACTCTACACCTCTCCCCTGTCCACCATCATCCAGTCTCATCACATACACCACCACCTCTACGCTGACGACTCACAACTACTAGACAAAGACAAACTCGACAACACTCAGTCACTACTGACTAGCATGGCTGACTGCTACGAAGACGTGAAAAACTGGATGACAGCAAACAAGCTTAAACTGAACGACGACAAAACGGAAGGCATGCTGGTAGGCACTCGCCAGAAACTTTCCCAGCTCCCTCCCTCGCTCCACCTTCAACTCGACAGCACCCCCCATCTCCCTCTCCGACTCGGCCAAGAACCTCGGCGTTATCCTCAATTCCTCTCTTTCCATGACCAGCTTCGTCTCTGCCACGGCCCAGTCATGCTATTTCCACCTCTGTCACATCAGTCAGATCATAAAATACCTCACCACCGAAGCTGCCACCAAACTTGCTGTCTCTCTCATCTTATCTCACATCGACTATTGCAACTCTCTCCTTTTCGGCCTCCCTCACTCCACCACTTTCACTCTCCAGCGCGTCCAGAACAATGCTTCCCGCCTCGTCCTCAGATAGAAAAAATCCGACTACATCACTCCCCTGCTCAAACTCCTTCACTGGTTCCCCATCCCTCAACGCATCCAATATAAGATTCTGTCTCTCTGCTACAAATCCCTGAACATCTACGCTCCTACCTATCTCTCCAACTTACTTCAGCCCTACACTCCTTCCCGCTCCCTCCGCTCCTCTTCCGACCCTCTCCGCCTCCACATCCCCCGCACCAAACTCAGCACTTTCGGCCCCCGCTCCTTCTCCATCTAAGGTCCATCCAGCTGGAACACTCTCCCACTCTCTCTCCGTCAGAAACACTCTCTCTCATCCTGCCAGTCCGACCTCAAAACTCACCTCTTTCAACAGTTCTAGCACTATATCACCACACTCCCCACCACAAGCTGAATGTCGTAATGTATTTGTGGTACGTGAGTCATTGTCTAAAGCGTGCGCATGCGTGTGCGAGTTGTGAGTGCGCGCTTAGAGTTATAATTATTATAAGATAAATACCGTAATTATTATTATTATTAGCCATCAAATCTGAGAGGTCTTTGCAGGCACCCAGGTCCGGCCGTCCCAGGTGTCTATACGTGTCTGCAATCCTAATAATCAGAGCTGCCAACCCACCATCATGCCAAAGAGTAGCATCCAGAGCTTTTTGGAGTAGCATTTAAGAAAAAGGAGTAGCACACACGCAGACGCGCCAATTTGTGAAAAAGTGTATCACATCGCACACCATCCGATGAAATGGCCTGTTTTTTTCGGCCGGCCGTTTGTGAAAAAGTGTATCACATCGCACACCATCCGATGAAATGGCCTGTTTTTTCGGCCGGCCGTTTGTGAAAAAGTGTATCACATCGCACACTATCCGATGAAATGGCTAGTTTCTGCGGGTGCCTTTCACTTCGTCGCCATTTTCACGGTAAAAAAACGACGCTTCGGGTGCTTCTGGCACTTCCGCCCCGCGGTTGAAACGCAATGCGATTGGTCGGCTACAGTACACGATTCTACGTGAAGGTCAAAGGTTTATTTTCAGTTCAGTTCGTGGCTGGCCCGCGAATCGCTCGCTTTTTTATGAATGGACTTTTTTTTTTAAGGTCTAAAAAAAAATCACGTCAATGTTTTCAAAAATCGTAGTTTTTCCGGCCGATAGTAGCATCGTAGCTAGCATGTCGAAATCGTAGCATGCTACGCCAAAATCGTAGTACTTGGCAGCTCTGAATAATAATAATAATAATAATAATAATAATAATACCGTTATTATATAGGTGCTTTTTCTCAATTTTTGGGCAAATCGACTCAAAGTGCCGCAAACTGAAACTCAACACGCACACTCACATAACAGACACGGATTTACGCCATTTAAGACAAACACAGTACAAGACGGACGAAGGGCCAGTTCAGCTACTGAAATTACAGAGATTTTTTGATCGCTTGTATTTGAAATTTGTAAAGTGGCCTGAAACCGATACCAAAGTGTGGGAGGTGGGGGGGATGGGTGGGGAGTGGAAGAACCGGAGTACCCGGAGAAAGAACCCCCGACGAATCATTGCCAGGTAACCTCTGATGGTGATGGGGGTCAGGTTCTGTTGGGCAAAGAGCCACAGAAAGAACTCAGCTAGCTGCGTGGTAGTCAAGTCCGTGGGGGAGAGTTGCTCGGCTGCACACCAGGACTGGAGGACCCGCCACTTTCCCTCAAAGAGGTACGGGTAGAAGCCTTGCGGGCTGCTGCGATTGCCTCCACTGCTGCAGCCGAGAAGCCTCTAGTAGCGAGGGCTTGCCGGACAACCTCCAAGCGTGTAATAGCAACCGTTCTGGGCAAGAGTGGAAAAGCTGCTGCCGGGGCTGCTTGAGTATCGTCCGAGGCGTGGGGAGCCCGAGCGGGGGGTCCGTGGTGAGGCTCAGAAAGCTGCTGGTCCAGCTCTTGGTCCAGCTGAATGATGCCACTAGGAGCAGTATCAGGTTGCTGCCTCTGAGCTTCTGGAGCACCTTTGGTACGAGAATGGCAGGGGGGGGGGGGAAAACGCGTAAGCCACCAGCCCATCCCACAGGATGGAGAGCGCATCTACGGCCCAGGCGAGTGGATCTGGACTGGGGGAGATGAAGAGCGGAAGCTGTCTGTTCCACCTCGTGGCGAAGAGGTCGATCATGGGTGTCTACCAGCGCGCAGAGAAGGTGGAAGATGTCCAGGCGTAGGGACCACTTTGTGTGGAACAACTGCCCACGACGCGAGAGGGAGTCCGGGATGTGCCGCGCCCGAAGCGAGATGCCGTGATCTCTGCACCACAGGAAGACCTGGTACAGGAGGATGCAGAGAGAGAAGGAGCGCGTCCCGCCTTGGTTCTATATGTAGGCCATGACCGTCAAGTTGTTGGACAGCACCAGGATCTCTTGTCAGGCGAGGCGATCCTCTCAGGCGGAGAGTGCTAACTACACGGCCTTCAGCTCCAGCCAGTTGCTGTGCCTGTCTGCGTGGTCCGGCGGCCAGCTGCCCGAGGCTGTGACGAACTCTGGGAGTAAGTGTGCTCCCCAGCCGGAGTGGTTCGCGTCCATGCAGATGGAGAGCCGGGGTGCTGGGGAGGAGAGCGGAACCCCAAACGCCAACCAGGTCTTGTCCGTCCACCGCAGAAGATGAGATCTGGCCCAGGGGGAGACCGGGGACCAGGGTCACCAGATCACCAGACGATGGGCGCCAGTGGAGGAGTAGATGCAGCTGGATCGGGCGAGAGCAGAGTCTGCTGACATGCAGGAGGTCCGATGCCGCGCTTAGGAGACCCAGCAGTTGGAGCCACACCCTGGCCGGGAGAGCCTCCGCGCGAGAGACTTGGAGAGCCAGATCTGCTACCTTCTGGATTCGTCCTTCTCTGAGCCGAACATGGTTGATATCGGTTAGGAACTCCATGCCTAGGTGAATGAACCAGCGCAAGGGCATGAGATCGGACTTGCCTCCGTTGACAAGGAATCCGAGCTGGTGCAGCAGGGTCAGTAGGGTGTCCCGATCCTGCTGCAAGGCTGTCGCCATCTGGTTCTGGAGAAGCAGATCGTCCAGATAGTAGGATGTAGGGATCGAGGCCATCTGCCGGAACCTGGGGACGATGCCGCCGAAGGCGAAGCGAAGATACCGACGAGACGCCGGGTGTACGGGACCGTGAAGGTAGGTGTCCGCCAGGTCGAGGCTCACCGCGAAGTCCTGGGGCTGCACTGCGGCCCTCACCGCTCTGGCTGTCTCCATCCGGAAGCAAGGGGCCAAAATGTACTTGTTTAGCGCCAAGAGGTCGATGACCAGACGCCACCTGCTGCCGGGCTTCGGGATGAGGAAGAGACGGCTGTAGAAGGCCGGGGAGTTGAGATGTGAGACAACTTCTGTGGCCTCCTTCTGCAGCAGACAGAGTACCTCATCGCGCAGAGCTTCCACCTTGCCTTGTTCCCCCGGCACCTGAGTCCACAGGGGGAAGTGACTCAATGGAGGGGGAGACTCGAATGAGATACTCAGGTCCTCCGAGATGGTCGAGAGAATCCAAGGGTCGTCCTGAAACAGTCAGCGCCATGCGGCGCTGTGATGGGCTAGCCTCCTGCAGACTGGAGACCCTATAGGAATTGGCGGGGGGACAGTCGACGGGTCAGTGGGCCCGGCCACGTCCCGGCCTCCTGGTGCCTCTGGACCAGGAAGGGGAGGTTGTGGGGAAAGTGCGCGAGCACGCTAGGGCGAGGGGGGGGGGGGGGGACGGGGCGCACTGCGGCCTCTGGGGAGACGGGAGGAGGGGGGTCTGAATGACCGCAGGGCACGACCCACGGCTCTGCGGGCTGACTGAAAGCGGGAAGCGGCGGGGACGGTTGCTGAAGCAGGTCGAAGTGACAGGCCAGAGCTCCTTGGAAGACTCCTCCTGCCAGGTCGGCCCAAAGAGAAACGATCCACTGAAGGGCGCCTGGCGAAGCTGCGTCTTAACTGAAGCCGGGAGAGATGCGCAGAGTCCCAGCAGGGCGTCCCGCCGCATCAGGGCACAGTAAGCCGCCGCCGCCATGGCGTTAACCGAGGAGTGAAACGCCGCTCTGTTCGCCGCCATGAGAACGGAGTGTATGTCATGAAGAGGAGCCGAGGCGAAGAGGTCCCAGGTATCCTCGAAGCGTCATACCACGGCCTGCGTTGCCATCTCGAGAAAGCTGGCGCATGCTAAGGAGTTCCGCACGAGCTTTGCCATCTTCTCCAGGCCGCGTGGGATCCGTAGCGTCCTGCCACTGGGGGCACCCGTCTGCAGCAACGCCGCCTTGTCTGGGGGCGAGGGCGCCAATCCTGCGAGGCAAACGACGTGTTGATCGGCTCCGCGAGGACATCGCAGAGGGACAAGTCAAACCGAAAGCGGGCGCTGGGGCAGAGTCGAAGCTTTCCTACCCGCAGAGGCAGAGCGGGAGCCCGAAGCATCGTGATGCCAGTGTCTAAGGCTGTCGCTATGATGAGTTAGTTAGTTAGTTATTTGGGTTTATTTTCATTCACTTTACTATCGCTTTGCCCGCTTCATTTTGACACCACAGCACCAAAACAAAACGCTATCTTCGAAACCATTGACCGAAGTGCAACATGCTGCAAAAGAGTGCCACACCACTTGGTTTTAACTGTCATGGCTGAACAAATTAGTTAGTTATTTGGGTTTAACGCCGAGCATGCAACTAAGGCCATCTCACGGCGGGAAGGTTAAAAATCTGGTCAGCCAGACTAAAAGAAAGGTCTTAAGACATGATGTAAATATACCTTAAAAATATATCAGGCTAAAATGTCGCACAGGTCTTTAAAGAAAACGTCGAAAGGCTCTCAAAAAGGTCAAAATAATAGAAATATCATAGTCTATAAATGCTCAAATCTTATTAAAAATATGGCACTCTCTCAGAAAACTGAAGATCTTGTCCGGGGGCACATCCCGGAACAAAACCTTCAACTTTCAAGGAGTCTGCTGTGAAATGTTTATGCCTTGTGTCGATTAGATCAGCACAAGACAACAAAAAGTGTTGAACAGAATACTGCTCGTCGCAGGCATAACACCATGGACGCTCCTCCTGTTTTAGTAAATAAGAGTGCGTAACATACGTGTGCCCGATGTGGAGCCGAGCCAGGACAGTCTCCTCATGGCGGCTGCTGCAGCGATAAGGTAGACCGTCGGACAACTTAGGAAGGGCTTCATGCAGCTTGTTGCTTCCTCTTTGTCCCACTCGGACTGCCACTCACGGGCTACGTACGCACTAGTCACATGTCTAAAATCACTATAAACAGTCTGTGTGTCAAGGACAGGGTCATTGCGTGCATCGTTGGCAGCAGAATCTGTGATCCTGTTGCCTTCGATGCCCACATGCCCTGGGACCCAAATAAAAATGATGTCAATATTCCTTCATCAAGTCCGCATGAAGCTCTCTGATCTGCACCAGCAGTGGGTGGTCATTTCCCGTGCCCTGAAGGGCCTGCAGGGCAGAAAGAGAGTCAGACAGAATCAGGAAGTTCCTTTCTCTAGATCGATAAGCATGCCTGAGTGCCAGCAGAACCGCCTGCAGTTCCGCACTAAATACAGATGAGTGGTTTGGGAGGCGGTGCTTAAATGGGCGTCTAGGATGGCGAGAGGACACTGCAGCCGCAGCCACTCTCCCATCCTCAGACTTTGACCCATCCGTATAGATACGACAATAGCCAGGAAAAATTGAAAGCAGTTTATTGAGGCTCTGTTGGTATATGGCTGGTGGAGTAGAGTCTTTCTTGTGGGCAGTCAAGTCCAGCAAGATGTCTGGAACTGGCAAGAGCCAGGGTGGAGTGATGTGTTGCAGGGATTCCGAAACTCTGTCCAGGTCCAATCCAGCCGCCTGCAGATGAGGTCGGACATGGAAAGAAAGTGGACGGACAGCTCCCGGATGGGTATCGTAAATCTCTGCAAACGATGGTTTAAAAACACAATCATAGGCAGGATTGTCTGGATGGGCCTTCAGTTTCAGAACGTAGCTGAGCATGAGGCGGATGCGGCGGAGCTTGAGAGAAGGCTCCCCTGCCTCGGCATACAGACTAGGAACTGGAGAAGTCCTGAAGGCCCCAAGACATATCCGCAGACCCTGATGGTGAATTGTGTTCAGACGCTGTAGCACAGACTTGGAAGCTGAGCCATACACCACAGAGCCGTAATCCAGTTTGGACCGAACAAGGGCCCGGTACAGTTGAAGTAAGACAGTACGGTCCGCACCCCAGTCAGTACGACCGACCACATGACGAACGTCGAGAGTCTTCTGACAAGAGGTTCTAAGGTAATTAATATGGTTGCGGAAGGTAAGTCTTTTGTCAAAGATGACCCCCAGAAACTTTGCCTCCTCGGCCACCTTAATCGGCACTCCAGCAATGCTCAGACTAGGTTCTGGAAAAAATTTCGTCTGGTTAGTAAAATGCACACAGACAGTCTTGGAGGGCGAGAACTTGAATCCATTGAAAGACACCCACCGCTGGATGCGATCAACGCACAGCTGCAAGCGCCTCTCAAGGGACACAAGTCCTCGACCACGTGCGCACAAAGCAAAGTCGTCAACAAACAAAGAGCATTCAGAATCATCCTTGATGGCCTTTACAATGTTATTAATTTTAATACTAAATAAAACAGGAGATAGAATGCTGCCCTGTGGGACACCCATCTCCTGTTCAAAGGAGTCGGAGAGGGTGGAGCCCACACGGACATGGAACGACCGGTTAGTCGAAAAATTGTGAATAAAAATGGGCAGGTGCCTTTTAAACCCCATGTCCAACAAGTCAGACATTATGCCATACTTCCAGGTAGTGTCATATGCCTTCTCAAGAACGAAGAAAATTGCATAGACATGCTGCTTGTTGACAAAAGCATCTCGAATAAATGATTCAAAGCGGACTAAATGGTCAGTTGTACTACGGAAGCGCCGGAAACCGCACTGGAGGTCTGTGAGGAGACCCTGTGACTCAAGATGCCACACCAGGCGGGCGTTGACCAGGCGCTCCATAGTTTTACATAAACATGATGTCAAAGCAAAAGGCGGTAGTTGCCCGGGTCGGAAGGATCCTTACCCGGCTTGGGGATCGGTACAACCACAGCCTGGTGCCAAGACGGCGGAAAATGACCAGTTCTCCATATATGGTTAAAGGCCTTGAGAAGTACAAGGAGTGACCTCTCAGGCAGATGCGTTAGGAATTGATAGTATCTAGGCCAGCAGCAGAGTCATTACATTTCTGCAAGGCTTGCTGCAATTCGGATAATGTAAAAGGGGCATTATAGTCTTCCGAGTTATTGGACTTAAAATCACAAATACGAGACTCTCGCTTCTCCTTCTCTCTCTGGAAGAAGGGTGAATAATGCTGAGTTGAAGAATTATGGGCAATGGTGGAGGCAAGCAAATTGGCCACAGCTTTTTTATCTGTGACCAAGCTGGCACCATCTCTAAGATGGCCGACAGAAGCCGAGCCACCCCTGCCCCTAATTCTTCAAACAGCCCTCCAGGCTTTCTGGGACGGAGTCCGAGAAGTTAAAGATGAGATGAAGCCTCTCCAGGAAGTACGGCGTTCACGTTTAAAAATGTACCGGGCTTTCGCCCTCTGTCTTTTAAAGGTTAAAATATTCACTTGCGACGGATTACGGAAAGCACGTCGCTGAGCAGATTTGCACGCTTTTTGGGCCTTGCGGCACTCCTCATTGAACCATGGTACTCTCGGCTTCCGAGGGACTGATGCAGAAGTTTTAGGGATGGTTTCACCCGCTATGTCCAACAAAATAGTAGTAAAAGAAGAAACAGGTTCTTCAGCTGACATGACCCCCTCCTCTGTAATACGAGACTGACAGAGGGAGGCGAACAGAGGCCAGTTAGCTTTCTTGAGATTCCAGCGCCCCACCGGCGGATCCTCCCCACAGCTGACCGATGACAGGGACTACTGGGAAGTGGTCACTACCACACAGGTCATCGTGAACCTTCCAGTCAAAGTCCAGCATGAGAGAAGGATCACACACAGTGAGGTCTAGAAGTAGAACAGAACTAGATCCTGAACCTGGGTTAGAGTATGTAGGTGAACCATTGTTAAAGACACATAGGTTAAGTTGAGAAAAAAATCTAATATCTGACCTCTGCCATCATAGTGGTCACTACCCCAAAGGTGAGCGTGACCGTTAAAATCCCCCATGAGAATAAAGGGAGGGGGCAGCTGATCTACTAAATTAAAAAAAATCATTACAACAGACCCACAGGGATGGTGGCAGATAAATACTGCATATTGTTATAGTCTTCTTTAAGGTAACCCGAGCTGCGACAGCCTGAAGACAGGTGTCAACACTAACGGGGTTACATACAATTTGGCTACTAATGAGAAGAGCCACTCCACCCCAGCGCCTCTCCGAATCAGAGCCTTTATGTATAATGTTAAAACCATTAAAGGACACAGGGTCAGAAGTCTTCAGGTAAGTCTCCTGAAGAGATATTACTGAGGGGTTATAGCACTTGACTAAAAGACGTAATTCCTCAAAGTTAGCTTGAAAACCACGACAATTCCACTGAAGCAGAGAGTCCATGATTGTGTCTTATCTGGGGGTGCGGAGTTTTTCCCCCCTTTTTCCTTTGCCTTGGAAGGAGTTGGAGAAACAGAGGGGGGCCGGCTCCCGGGCCTCCTCTGGTTCTTTGGAGATGAAGGGGGTGGAGCTGCCACAGCATCGGCAACAACAACTTCCACTCCCTCCATCTGCTCCTCCAATGCAGCATATTTGTTTTGAAGGGGGACATCAGTGTTCCCCTTCTGGGCCCGTGCGCACGGTGGTCCCATAGATTTCTTAGATTTCTGGTCCTGGGCAGCGGTCCTGCTGCTAGAGTTAGCGGCCTTAGAAGGCTGACCAGAGCCAGAAACCTTTGGCGTTGACAAACTAGCAGGTTTGGGTGGGGGCCGAGGCTTAGGGGCAGCAGAAGGCGGTGCCACCGGACCGGCAGCGTCCGCCTTCTGCGTTCCCTGGCTCCTCATCACCACCGGTCTTTGGTGAGGCGCTTGCCTGCCACCGCAGCACTGAAAGTATACACAAAGTTATTTGAGTTTGGCGCAGCCTCAGCTGCACCAGGGCCATCAACCAGTTTTTTGGCGTCCGCAAAGGACAGCCCCTTCTCCACACGCACCTGCTGAATCCTGCACTGGGAGATCCAACGAGGGCACTTCTTGTCCGAAGCCATATGTGCCCCCTGGCAATTCACACACAGGGGGATGGCTGTGCAGGACTCAGCAGAGTGTCCAGGCTTAGTGCAGCGGGCGCATAGAGCCTCTGCCTGGTGGCATGTCTTCTGCCCATGGCCATACTTTTGGCACTTAAAGCACCGGAGGGGGAGAGGGACGTACTTTTTCACTTTTAGGGAGTAGTAACCTCCCCAGATGGTAGTAGGGGCGGTGGGGGTGCCAAACGTCAGGATGATGGTAGGGAGACGGATCTCCCTACTACCTCGTTTGGAAACGAAGCGCCTGACGTAGGTCACCCCCTGTGACTTAAGGTTCCGTACAAGTTCATCTTCAGACAGTTCGGCCAATGCTTGATCTTTAATCACTCCTCTCGAAGAATTCATCGTTTTGTGGGGAGTGACCTCCACTGGAGTGTCTCTGATAGAGGAGAGCCTCAGTAGCCCATTGGAGTGTGCCCGGGTACGGCACTCTACCAACAAGTCACCAGACCTGAGGCGCTGGGCCTCATGCCTGCCAACACGGCTCCTGAAGGTATCCCTTACCAGGAAAGGGTGCAGCTTGGAAACAGGCTTCTCTTTAACTTTGCTGTGGATAATGAGAAAGCGAGGCCAGGCAGCCGACGCCTGAGGCGTCGCTTCCTCACAGTCAGAGTCACTATCGTTCTCAATAAAAATGTCGGCGGCTATGTGTCGCTTTGGTGCCAGTTTTTTTTTTTTTTTTTGGGTTTTCCATATTATAGTATGTTAGATATTCATCCCCCGAGGGTCCCCGCCCGCCACTAAGCCCAACAAGGGAAAGTGCATTTGTCGGCGGGTCTCCAGCCGACGCACAATGGAGACTGCCCGAAAGATATACTCAAGGGGGTAAGCCCGATTGAACCGTTTGAGCCACCGCCTTCTATCACACCGTTGAATGCAGGGGAATACAGGCGTAAAGCACCTATTCAGCGGCGGCGGCTGTAGCATGGTGCTCCATATATCAGCCCGCATGTCAACAATGGGATAGGGCTCAAAGTGAAAAGAGCCGATTGACTAGTCCGGTACGACTAGCCTCCCGTTTAGGCAGAAGTCAAGGCCAAAGTGGAGTGTTTCAGCCACCAGGATCCTCTTCTCCCCCGACATGATTCTCCAAGCACGGCAAACACTTGGGATCCAAAGGACCAAAAAATAATGAGTATTTTTAAGGACCAATCCAACATGGCAAGACCTGGGTTAGCACAGCTCCTTAAAAACCAGACCAGAGAAAAAGACTGAACAACATATCTGCTGACGTCAAGTCCTATCCTGGACAATGATGGCACCACTCTGCTAGCCCCCTCAGTCAGTGACTGGAGAGACTACCCACCCACGTCACGTGGAGGCCGGTGCCCAGTGGGCCGCTATGATGAAGCTCCTGACTGTTATCTTGTCTCTCTTTTCTTCCTTCGTCATGCCCGATGGGCGATTTAGATGGGCAAACTCTACTGGGAAGGTCCTGCCGCTGATGATGCCGCGAGACTCGTCCCTCCTTTGTGTGGTCCTCTCTGGTGGCGCTGCGAGTCCCCCATGCGCGTGGTGCTTTCCCCACCGAGTGGTGCGGTGACCGGGACCACTGGCTGCATCTTTTGCTGCTCCTCGAGTGGAGAGGCGGGGTAATAGAGGACCGGATACAACGAGGAGGGGAGTCACGTTGGCGACTGTCCGAACCAGTCTGTCTCCACAGACGTAAGAAGCGTCAGGATCATGGAAAAGTGGGGCAGTTCTTTCCGCTGGTGGTTGGCAAGCTTCCCCCTTTCTGAGTGACGGCCTGTGGATCTTGGCGCCTGATCACGGCCCTTGTCCGGCCGATGGCTGCGTGGCTGACGGCTCTCTGAGCTTGGGGAATGAGTGCCCACTGCCTGGAACCGCCAGGGGTGCATGGCCCGTCGTGGGCGGACCGGCATTTCAACCACCGAAGGGTGGGGTAGGGTCTCTGTTGCCTGTACCTGTGGTGCGTCCTTCTGACTGTTAACAGGCTCCCCTGAGCATAAGTGTATAGGTCTCGCTGCTTGGTAACCAAGTCCCATCGTGGGCGTGCTGGCATCTCGGCCACCGAAGGGTGGGGAAGGGAACTTGGTGCCTGTTCATGACGACTGTTATCCCGTCAGTCATTGACTGCCCTAGCACGAGGTGGTTTCTAGGCACTGCGGAGGGGGGTGGTAGTAGTGACATACGCGACGATAGGCCCACGATGTCTGACGTGGCATGCCTCAGCAGCAATGGTGCGGCGGTAGTCGGGGCGGAGTTGCATGGCTCCCTGGCCCGGCCTGGTCGTTGTCTTGTATAAAAGGCCCACAGCTGTGACCAGCATTCTTCTACCCACGCCATGCTTGTATTACACGTCCATCCGGAGGAGCAACTCGCACAGGGCAGGCACAAATCGTGGGAGTCCGTCAGCCATTGGAACTGCCCGCACCTGGTGCAGGTCATGATTTGCATACTGTAACAAGCAGAAACAGATAAAGACCCGTCTTAAGGGTGCGGGGCCACCCTGGACGCCCCACGCTCATGACTAGTCGCGCAACAGAATCCCTGGTAAATGCCGCTGCCCGGTCTTCTAAATCGACAACCGCCGGCAGGGACATTCACCGAAGCTTTACCTCGTCATGGGTGGGTCGGTATCCTCTCCAAGGAACCACCAAGTAACTCCGCCACCCACGGTAAACCTCCGAGCTTTACAGTCACTCTCTCCTTTTCTGTTTTTTTTTTTTTTTTTCAACATAAATCCAAAGAATGCACACCAAACCCCGAAGGGTAAGCACACACGAAAGCAGTAAATCCACACGAAGTCTCCGAGTAATCCTACCATACACAGCCGAGGCGAAGCAGGCTGAACCGGTCTTGGTGAGCTAAGTGAAAAGACTGGCGGGAAATGGCCAGGCACGTGACCAGATAGGGAGGCAAGGGGGGGGGGGGGGGCACTTGAGGCGTCCTGGTAACGGCCCCCTAGAGTCGCCACCCTGGTTGTGAGGTGTACGCAACGAATTTTGGGGCTGAAATTGGTAAGCTAAGCATGCGTTCCTATTAGTCATGCCATCGGTAAGGGTTTTGAGAAAACAAACTGAACATCACCCAGCTGCAGGAGGTATATGTACTCATGAGCCCCTACAGTTGTGGGGGCTCATGAGGATCCATAACTCTTGCTGAAATCACTTTGTAAATATGTTCCTTTGACGGCTGGGGATGTTTGATGTTGAATCGTGACAAAAAGCTCTACTGACAGACAAAGGGTTAACCACATTTGTTAAATTTTGTGTATGAATAATGAAGGACTGTAACCAGCCACAAAGGCAATCTTCACCGAATTGGACAAGTAAATAGTAATAATAATATCATCATTATCATCATCATCATTATTATTACCACTACTGTACTTACACAGACACCACCATGGGCCAGGAAACTGGCTATCATGTGTTCCAGCAGTTTGGCCACCAACACTCGAACTTCCTTGATCGGGCACTCCAGCAAAAATGGCCTGCAGGCATGTAGCACATATCATTGTCACTTTTGTAGAAGTGATTTAACCCTTTTAAAGCAAAGGTTCCATTTCTCAAATTTTGGAGGTGTTGCCTAATGACTATGTACCTGAAGCAGGAGATGGCTTGACCATAATTCAAGGGTAGTGACAGAGAAGCTTGGCGACCTTCAGGCGCCAAGCTAATCTGGCACTACCCTTGAATTATCATGGTCAAGCCATCTCCAAAATTAATGTAGGGATCCCGGGCTAAAAAGGGTAAGTTTATTATAGTATGATTCTTGATGACTGAACATCTCTAATGGTTAAAAAATTAGAGCCATAAAGAGACGGTCTTCTTTCAGGACTGGTGACTGTCTGTGCTAAATAGCATAAATGCAAGTATGCAACACAGATACACATGCATGTGCACACGCCAACACATACATCGAGATCGACAGAGGAAACAGAGAAAGAGAGAAAATCCGTGAATCTTAAAAGACAAACATATCCTTCTAAAACAGACATAAGAGTTAAATAAGAGAAACTGACCTGATATACTGACTACCATCAGGACCAGCAAGATAGTCAATGAACCAGAAACACGCGTCCTTGCAGCGTGTCATCAAGGTCTCCATCACTTGAGCCCACTCATCTAGTTCACACCTGCATAAAATTAAAAAAAAAAAAAAAAAACACAGCGTAAACCACCACAGCAGTTTGTCATGCATGTCTGAGCCCACTCATATACAGTGACAACTTTGAGCCCACTCATCCACAATTACATCTAGTTCACACCTGAATGAAACACAGGTAAATAACCATCAATGAGTCCTCTTCTCTGGTTCATGCGAGACTAGAAAAACAGCACATTCGCAGTAAGTCACATCCGGACACATGACTTTATGCCGCATATCAAGATGTCTCTTAAGGGTTATCCCTTAAAACAGGTTCTGCTGCTTCTTTGAATTCATTCAAACTTCAGATCTAATAATTGTGTTCCCAATGACGAACACAGACACAAATGAAGCTAGCAAGAGGCATAGACCCTCATGAGCCCCCGCAAATGCGGGGGCTCATGAGGGTCTATGCCTCTTGCATTTGGGTGTCCTAGCAGTAATGGGTGAGCCCCCTTGTGCATGCAGCCATCTGTACTGTAAATTGTACAAGTGGTTGCATGTACGAGCGGGACAAAGTCAGAAAGCTAAACACAAAAAGGAGTGTCTACTGACTGTGTTCGCTGTCGCGTGCGTAGGTAGGTGTTGAAAAGAAACTTGACGGCCAGTTGGATGGACTGAACGCACATCACATTGTACTGGGGGCTATCCACATACTCCTGAAAACACAGCAAGCAAAGTGTATGTTAAAAACACAACTCACAAATCACAACAGAAAAATAAACAAAAAAACATGCTCATAAGTATGTATTTTTCTCTAAAATGTATTTTTTTTCGAAAAATACTTACCGATGGCATTACTAATAGGAAGTACACTTAGCTTACCGATTTCAGCCTAAAGAAACGTTGTGTGTTGCTACACAACCAGAAAAGTAACTCTAGCAAGCAGTTACTGTGACCCCTGGGTAGCGTCCCCTTCCTCCTCATGTGACCGGACCGGTCTTGCCAGTCTAACTCTTAGCGTACTGGCGGCAAGCGGGGTAGGTGGGAGGGCGCTTTGAGTAATGCCATCGGTAAGTATTTTTCAAAAAAATACATTTTAGAGAAAAATACATTTATTTCTTCAAAAACTATACCGATGGCATTACTAATAGGAAGAATAGTGAATAGGAGGAGGGTGCCGCTCATAACAACCTATCCCAGCCTGAGCGCTTTAGCTACGCCCCCTTAGGTGCAACCTCCCGACGACTTCAGCTAAGCGTTACTTATGGCGCGCACGGAACTGGGAGGGAGGGTTGCGCCGCGGCGATGTCCCCCACCAGTGCAAGGATCACTCGCTGGCCGGAGAGGTCTCGGAGGCAGAACCGGGCGAAGGTAGATTCCGCCCTCCAGCCCACGGCCACCACAATGTCCCTTACAACACAGCTGCGGTCGAAGGCGACGCTTGTGGCCACGGCTCTGACCTCATGTGCCCTGATTCTCAGCTTCTTAGCTCCCTCTGGGGAGAGGTCCTCGTAAGCGGACCATATGACCCCGCGTAACCAAGCAGGCAAGGTCTGGGCAGAGATGTCATCCCTGCCCGGTGCCAAGGGCTGGAAAAGGCGCGAAGGTCCTCGACAGAGGGGTTTCGACCTGCGGAGATAAACCTTTAACGCCCAGACCGGATCCTGCTGACGGGATGCTCGGGAATGGTCATGGCCCTGTCGTGGCCGAAAAGGTATCGTCTGTGCCACAGGCGTGGGTGCTCTATTCTTGGTCAACAGGCCGGGTTAGTGAGCAGCTGCACCGAGCCGTCGGTTCGGGGGCTGCAGGCAGGAGGGGTGCACGTAAGTGCATGTAGCTCGCTTACTCTCGACGCTGTGGTGAGTGCCAGCAGGAAGCACGTCTTCCTGGTCAGGTTGGCGAACCATGCCAGAGGCAGAGGTTCGAAGCAGTCCGAGTTCAGCCACGTCAGGTCCCAGCGTGGTATCAGTGAACGGGTCACCAGCCGCTGCAGCTCGAAGTGCGCCAAAAGGTCGGAGAGGTCCTTGCAAGTCCCCGGCTCAGGCCGGCCCAATTGTTGGTACATGTCTGACACCATCGCCCGGTAGCCCTGGATGGTAAACGATGCCAAGTTCTGCTCCGAGAAGAGCCACAGGGAGAACTCGGCAAGCTGGGGCGTCGTCAGATGTGTGGGTGAGGTGCCTGGAGGCACCCCAGGCCTGCATGACTCTCCACTTCCCCTCATAGACTTTCCAGGTTGAGGGTCTGCGCGCTGCGATAGCCTCCACTGTCGGACCTACAAAACCTCTAGCGGCAAGGGCGCGCCGCACAAACTCCAGGCGCGTAAGAGGAGTCTTTCTGGGCACGGGTGAAAGCGCTCCTGCCAGGGATGCTTCAACCTTGCATGCGGCATGAGAAGTCTCAGGGGAGGATCTGTGGCGAGGCTCAGGAGACCGGTAGTCCAGGTCTTGTTCCAACTGAACTGGGCCACCAGGGACATCACTGCGTTGCAGCCCCTGAGCTTCAGGAGGACCATGGGCACCAGTACAGAGGGAGGATACGTGTATGCCAGTAGTCAGTCCCAGGGGATGGGGAGAGCATCCACTGCCCAAGGTAGAGGGTCAAGCACCGGTGACCCGAAGAGGGGAAGCTGTGCGTTCCATCTCATCGCGAAAAGGTCGATCATGGGCGTCTCCCACCGAACCTCTAACATCCTGAAGAGGTCGGGGCGGCGCGACCACTCAGTGTGGAGATGTTTGTCCTGCCGTGAAAGGGAGTCCGCTAACACGTTCAAGTGTTCTGGACTTGATACAGAAGGATGCATAGGGAAATCGAGCACGACCCACCCTGTTTCTGGAGATAAGCCCCGACTGTAGAGTAGTCGGAGAGAACCAGGACCTCCTGCAGCTTAAGCTGCATCTCCCAGGCGACAAGGGCGAGCGCCACTGCCTTCAACTCCAGCCAGTTGAAGTGCTTGCTGGCCAGCTCCGGATCCCAACGTCCCGCGACCGCGCTGAAGTCCGGGAGCATGGGTGCTCCCCAACCCGAGAGGCTTGCGTCCGTGCAGGGGGAAAAGCGGGGAAGGGGAGAGGAGAGGGGTACGCACGTCATGAGCCACTCCGGGTCTGTCCATCTCTGCAGGTGCAGGCAGAACTAGCTGGGAGACAGGGACCAAGGCCGCTAGCACGGCCGCCATTGAAGTAGGAGGTGCAGCTGGATTGGTCGCGAGCAGAGTCGGCCAAGGGGTAACAGAACCGCAGCCACCCATGGAAGCTGTAGCCACCCTCTGGCCAGGAATCCATCGGCACGGGACACCTGCAGGGCCAGTTCCACCAACTTCTGGACCCGTGCCTCGGGTAGTCGCACCAAGTTGCGGGCTTGACGACGACTGCCTGGCCCTGGCCACCACCGCGTCCACAATCCTGGTGAACACCCAAGGTCTGAGGTTGAGGCCGACGGCAGGGCACAGGACTGGTAAATCACCATGCAGAAGGCGAGGTGAAGGTAACGGCGTGCTGAGGGGTGCAAGGGAACGTGCAGGTAGGCGTTGGCTAAGTCAAGACTGATGGCAAAGTCCATGGGTCAGACCGACGCTCTTACGGCTCTGGTAGTTCCCAGACGAAACGTGGGGGCGGCAATAAAACTTGTTCAACGCCGAGAGGCCTAAGACGGGACGCCACTTGCTGTCCAGCTGGGCACTATGAAGAGGTGGCTGTAGAAGGCTGGCGAGTCGTGATGAGCGACCACCTCCGTGGCGGCCTCCTGTAGTAAAGGGCACCTCCCCTCGAAGTGCCTGAGCCTTGATCTGGTCTCCCGAAACTGGTCCAGAGTGGTGAGAGATGAAGCGGAGGTGGCGACCAAAGATCGATTCTGAAGACCCTCCGAGATGGTAGAGAGGATCCAAGGGTCGTCCGGCAGCAGTGACTGGAGACCCTGCAGAAGTTAGTGGGGTCAAACTGTAAGGGAGTCAATGGGCCTTACCACACCCGGGCCCCAAGGTCCTCATTTGCTTCCTTGAGCGCTTGCCAGGTTGGGCCAAACAGTCGTGTGCCTCCCAGTGGAGCCCGGCGGAGCTGGGACCGCAGCGTCGTGGGTAACCAAGGCCAGCCTGCCAGCCCGACATCCCGCATCATCAGGTCGCAGTTGGCAGAAGCCGCCATAGCGTTCCCGAGGAGTGGTACGCCGCCCAATTCGCCAAGACAGTTAAGGAGTGTAGATCGCGTAGTGGAGGAGAGGCATCCAAATCCCAGATCTCTGCCAACAAACTGAAGAACGCTTGCGTGGTCAGCTCCTGAAATCCCGCACAAGCTAGGGCGGTGCGCACCAGGGTGGCTGTCTGTCCCAGGACAAGCGGCGTCCGGCTTGACGGTTCGTGGCCTCCTGCCTGTAACTCTGCTGCAGTATCGAGCGAAGGAAGAGGGCAGGAGAAGGCTTGGGAATGACCAGCATACCACTGTTGGTGGAACCTGATATCCACTCCCTGTGGTCACTTGCTGTCCGCGCAAAAGCCCGCATCCAGCATGGGTCCCTGTAGATGGGCGGAGAGCACGTCCGAGAGGTCTCGGCAGCCGGGTGGCTGCAGAAGGGACTCCAGTCTCTTTGGCTGGTGCAGAGTATCTACCCAGGGCAAAGGCCTTCCTCTTGAGTGGTGGAGCCGGGGGGGGGGCAACCTCCGGCAGGAGAACCCTTGCAAAAAATCTGCGCGGCCTCCTCCAACGAGCATCGTGGGTTGGAAGATGAAGACCGGCTGCGCATTGAAGGAGCGAGAGGGTCCGGGGACGAAGGACGACGGTCATCCAGGAACTGGGCTGAAGCAGAGTCCTCTGGGTGCAGGCTGAGAGCGCCGTCCGCGTCCGCCAACTCTGAGTGAGGGCCGGGGCTGCGGGGGTGAGGGGTATAGGACAACTAAATTCAGGAGGGAGATAACCACTGCGCAGAGAGGCGCCAGCTCGCCGAGGGAGAGAGGGCGTAAGAACCTGGGTCTAGGGGAGGCCGAAAGGAAGCTAGGCGGGAGAAGTGGCGGTCCCGACATCCGTCCGAGAAGGCAAAAGGCAGGCTTACGTGACGTCGTGGTCGAGGCATATGGTCCGGAGCCCTGGACCGGCATCCTAACGGAGTCCGGCGGGGCGAGTCGTCTCTCCTGTGAGTAGTCCAATGCCTGCTGTGTGACCGGCAATGAGGTCTCACTTCCACTGGCCGGCACCTAGAGCGAGATTCCCACCGCGGAACCGCAGCAGGCCGAGCTTGCTCCCTGGCCGGCACACATGGATCCTGGTGCCGCAGCGGTGGAGGGGAACGTCCAGGGCGCGTCGCGGGAAGTCACGTTGTCCTGAAGAAGTTCCGCCCGCGGGGGGAGAAACCGGGGACGTAATCGGCCACAAGCAGCGGCTATCCCTCCGTCAATCTGTCTGTCGCTGTGGCTCTAGCGCTCCCATCGGGTCTGCCTCAGCCCGAGGTGTCCATATGCCTCTGTCGATGCATGGTCTGGCGACTGTGGTCGTTTGCGACACCCCTCCCTGGCACTGGCAGACGAGGACTCAGGTGCCATAGGTACGTCCGGGCCAGAGGAGGGTCGGTGCGAATCCCGCCACCGCTCCTTAGAGTGTGCGGGTAAGACCGTGGTAGACCTAAGGGGGTCCTCAGTCGGCTTCCCCATGTCGCGAGGCACCTCCCGTCAAGCTGGGACCGCGACACAGGAAAGTGTGGTCTGTCTAGACACGTGGGGGCCAGTGGATCTTGTCACTGCGGGAGTAGCCGACTTCAGTCGCTTCCACTGCCGCTCCCTGGCGCTGTCGGGCGTGGTCTCAGTCGACCTCTCCGGAGCAGAGTAGGGCTTTAGTGACTTTAGTCGCTTGCGATGCCTTCCCTGGCGCTGTCGGATGGGGTCTCCGGCGACCCCTCCAGACCAGAGGAGGACTGTGGCGACCTGTGTCGTTTCCGACCCCACTCCCTGGCGCCAACAGATAAGGTCTCTGGCGACCTATCCGGACGAGAGAAGGGTCTGTGGCGATCCCGACGAGTGGCACTGGCAGAGGGATGTGCGGCGGTAAAGGGTAGGGCGCCCACAGCATAAGGATTGTACGACAAGATGACATCCCCAGAATGTCCGACGTGGCGCGTCTGTGCATCTGCGACGTCGCAGGAGGAGCTGGGAGCACTCGATCCTTAGGCCTTGACGGCCGGGAGCACTGGTAAAAGCCCCAAAGCTGTGACCAGTGGTCCTCCTCCCCTGGAGCACAAGTCCCGCACGTCCGTCCAGAAGTACATCCCGAACAGGGCAGGCACCAAGCGTGTGTGTCACTCGGCCATTGGAAGTCCCCCCACTTGGGGCAGGTCTTAACTCTTTCGAGACGTGCCGCATCCGGATTCGCGGCGTAAAGCTGCGAATCCGGATGCCGCACATCTTGAAAGAGTTAAGCTGTGAACTTCAACACAGAGCACGTCTGTACCAGTTAACTGCGCGTGCCGCCGAGGCCACGTGAACCGAGCTCACGACCGCTCATGGCTCTATCCTGAGCCGGACCAAGTCGAAATTTTACCACACATTTCCTCCGAAAATGCCAGAGCCTGTCCTCAATTCCCGGAGGCTGATGGCATTAACCGAGGCCTTACCTCGCCAACTGTAGCGAAGGCTGAAGAAATTCTGAAAACACTTAATCCCGTCCTGAAGTAAAGCTTGCACAGACTGAAACCGGCAACCTTATCCCACGCAGCTAAGTGTTAGACTGGCGAGACCATTCCGGTCATGTGAGGAGGAAGAGGACACTAGCCAGGTGTCAGGGTAACTGCTTGCTAGAGTTACTTCCCTGGTTGTGTAGCAACACACAATGGTCTTTTAGGCTGAAATCGTTAAGCTAAGTGTACCTTCCTATTAGTAATGCCGGTATAGTTTTTGAAGAAATCCGACGATCAAATTGTCGGAAATCGCTGTGGGGGGTGGGGGGTTGAAAGAGAAAAGGCATGTGATGGACATACTAGACCTTCCTTCCAGGGTCAAGAAATCGATAGCGAGGGGGTTAGGTTGGGCCTCGAAGACTCACCAGATATGTGACCCTCTCTCACGAAACCGTCTAACTCGACACGGAGCCGATCAGCACTACACAAAATATGTGGTGGGTTAATCTGGTCATTTCACTTTTTGCAGAATGTATCTCATACACCAAGTATGTGATAAATCTTATCATGAAATGCATTAAATAGGTTTAAATGATTTAAAAGTCTGCCTGGCCCGATTATGCTGCACACAGAAACTTCCAGGCTGTTTCTCAAATGGCCGCCGAGGCTTAACACTTAAACACTACAACTTCTACATTTTGCGCTACAGCATACAGTCATGTATCACAGAATCAGCAACTTTGTAGTTTCAGAATGTATATGTCAAACATCCAAAATGCGAGTTAAGACTGATTTTGTGAGAGAGGGTCACATAGTCTAGCAGCTGCTCTTCATAGACGATCAGCCATTTACGAGATAGTGATTTTTTAGAGAGTAACAAAGGTTTGGGTATATCAAAATGAAGTCTAGTTCGAATAAAAGCAGTGCGCACTCGTTTTAAACCATCGGAGGATGGAAACATTTTTCTGTAGCACATTTTGTTTCTAGTTCGGCTGCAGACAAAACCAGGACTGTCGCAGCCATGTTCACTGCGGATCAGTAGTTTACACGGGTCTCACTGTTCCTGTATTCAATGGTAGTATGCACTCTGTCACTTAAAAGGATTTTATTTATTTTTTAAATACAATTTCACACTTAGGTATATTAAGAGAAGAAACAATTACGAAAAGGCTTGCCTTGAACTCAAATGTCGTTACTCAACAATAAGGTATCCCAAATCATGTGATCAAAACATGATGCACCATATACGCGGATTTGTTGCCGGGAATTTCAGTGTGCCGACGAGTTCTTTTTTATTTTTTGTGTGCCCGATGTGGAGCCGAGCCAGGACAGTCTCCTCACGGCGGCTGCCGCAGCGATAAGGTAGACCGTTGGACAACTTAGAAAGGGCTTCATGCAGCTTGTTAGCTTCCTCTTTGTCCCACTTGGACTGCCACTCACGGACTACGTACGCACTAGTCACATGTCTAAAATCACTATAAACAGTCTGTGTCAAGGACAGGGTCATTGCGTGCATCGTTGGCAGCAGAATCTGCGATCCTGTTTCCTTTGATGCCCACCTGCCCTGGCACCCAAATAAAAATGATGTCATAATATTCCTTCATCAAGTCCGCGTGGAGCTCTCTGATCTGCACCAGCAGTGGGTGGTCATTTCCCGTGCCCTGAAGGGCCTGCAGGGCAGAAAGAGTCAGACAGAATCAGGAAGTTCCTTTCTCTAGATCGATAAGCATGCCTGAGTGCCAGCAGAACCGCCTGCAGTTCCGCACTAAATACAGATGAGTGATCTGGGAGGCGGTGCTTAAATGGGCGTCAAGGATGGCGAGAGGACACTGCGGCCGCAGCCACTCTCCCATCCTCAGACTTTGACCCATCCGTATAGATACGACAATAGCCAGGAAAAATTGAAAGCAGTTCATTGAGGTTCTGTTGGTATATGGCTGGTGGAGTAGAGTATTTCTTGTGGGCAGTCAAGTCCAGCAAGATGTCAGGAACTGGTAAGAGCCAAGGTGGAGTGATGTGTTGCAGGGATTCCGAAACTCTGTCCAGGTCCAAACCGGCCACCTGCAGATGAGGTCGGACACGGAAAGAAAGTGGACGGACAGCTCCCAGATGGGTATCGTAAAACTCTGCAAACGATGGTTTAAAAACACAATCATAGGCAGGATTGTCTGAATGGGCCTTCAGTTTCAGAACGTAGCTGAGCATGAGGCGGATGCCGCAGAGCTTGAGAGAAGGCTCCCCTGCCTCGGCATACAGACTAGGAACTGGAGACGTCCTGAAGGCCCCAAGACATATCCGCAGACCCTGATGGTGAATTTTGTTTAGACGCTGTAGCACAGACTTGGAAGCTGAGCCATACACCACAGAGCCATAATCCAGTTTGGACCGAACAAGGGCCCGGTAGAGACGAAGTAAGACAGTACGATCTGCACCCCAGTCAGTACGACCGACGACACGAAGAATGTCGAGAGCCTTTTGACAAGAGGTTCTAAGGTAATTAATATGGTTGCGGAAGGTAAGTCTTTTGTCAAAAATGACCCCCAGAAACTTTGCCTCCTCGGCCACCTTAATTGGCACTCCAGCAATGCTCAGGCTAGGTTCTGGAAAAAATTTCGTCTGGTTAGTAAAATGCACACAGACAGTCTTGGAGGGCGAGAACTTGAATCCATTGAAAGACACCCACCGCTGGATGCGATCAACGCACAGCTGCAAGCACCTCTCAAGGGACGCAAGTCCTCGACCACGTGCGCACAAAGCAAAGTCGTCAACAAACAAAGAGCATTCAGAATCATCCTTGACGGCCTTTTCAATGTTATTAATTTTAATACTAAATAAAACAGGAGATAGAATGCTGCCCTGTGGGACACCCATCTCCTGTTCAAAGGAGTCAGAGAGGGTGGAGCCCACACGGACATGGAACGACCGGTTAGTAAAAATATTGTGAATAAAAACGGGCAGGTGCCTTTTAAAACCCATGTCCAACAAGTCAGACATTATGCCATACTTCCAGGTAGTGTCATACGCCTTCTCAAGATCGAAGAAAATTGCATAGACATGCTGCTTGTTGACAAAAGCATCTCGAATAAATGATTCAAAGCAGACTAAATGGTCAGTTGTACTACAAAAGCGCCGGAAACCGCACTGGAGGTCTGTGAGGAGACCCTGTGACTCAAGATGCCACACCAGGCGGGCGTTGACCAGGCGCTCCATAGTTTTACATAAACATGATGTCAAAGCGATAGGCCGGTAGCTGCCCGGGTCGGAAGGATCCTTACCTGGCTTGGGGATCGGTACAACCACAGCCTGGCGCCAAGACGGCAGAAAATGACCAGTTCTCCAGGTATGGTTAAAGGCCTTGAGAAGTACAAGGAGTGACCTCTCAGGCAGATGCGTTAGGAATTGATAGTGGATTGTATCTAGGCCAGCAGCTGAGTCATTACATCTGTGCAAGGCTTGCTGCAATTCGGATAATGTAAAAGAGGCATTATAATCTTCCGAGTTATCGGACTTAAAATCACAAATACGAGACTCTCGCTTCTCCTTCTCTCTCTGGAAGAAGGGTGAATAATGCTCTGTTGAAGAATTATGGGCAATGGTGGAGGCAAGCAAATTGGCCACAGCTTTTTTATCTGTGACCAAGCTGGCACCACCTCTAAGATGGCCGACAGAAGCCGAGCCACCCCTGCCCCTAATTCCTCGAACAGCCCTCAATACTTTCTGGGACGGAGTCCGAGAAGTTAAAGATGAGACGAAGCGTCTCCAGGAAGCACGGCGTTCACGTTTAAAAATGTAACGGGCTTTCACCCTCTGTCTTTTAAAGGTTAAAATATTCACTTGCGACGGAGTACGGAAAGCACGTCGCAGAGCAGATTTGCGCGCTTTTTGGGCCTTGCGGCACTCCTCATTGAACCATGGTACTCTCGGCTTCTGAGGGACTGATGTGGAAGTTTTAGGGATGGTTTCACCCGCTACGTCCAACAAAATAGTAGTAATAGAAGAAACAGGTTTTTCAGCTGACATGACCACCTCCTCTGTAATACGAGACTGACAGAGGGAGGCAAACAGAGGCCAGTTAGCTTTCTTGAGATTCCAGCACCCCACCGGCGGATCCTCCTCACAGCTGACCGATGACAGGACTACTGGGAAGTGGTCACTACCACACAGGTCGTCATTTACCTTCCAGTCAAAGTCCAGCATGAGAGAAGGATCACACACAGTGAGGTCTAGAACAGAACTAGATCCTGAATCTGAGTTAGAGTATGTAGGTGTAGGTTAAAGACACATAGGTTAAGTTGAGAAAAAAACATCTTCTAACATCTGACCTCTGCCATCATAGTGGTCACTACCCCAAAGGTGAGCGTGACCGTTAAAATCCCTCATGAGAATAAAGGGAGGGGGCAGTTGATCTACTAAATTAAAAAAATCATTACTACAGACCCGCAGGGATGGTGGCAGGTAAATACTGCATATGGTTATGGTCTTCTTCAAGGTAACCCGAGCTGCGACAGCCTGAAGACAGGTGTCGATGCTAACAGGGCTACATAAAATTTGGCTACTAATGAGAAGAGCCACTCCACCCGAGCACTTCTCCGAATCAGAGCCTTTATGTATAACGTTAAAACCATTCAAGGACACAGGGTCAGAAGTCTTTAGGTAAGTCTCCTGAAGAGATATTACTGAGGGGTTATAGCACTTGACTAAAAGATGTAATTCCTCAAAGTTAGCTTGAAAACCACGACAATACCACTGAAGCAGAGAGTCCATGATTATGTCTTATCTGGGGGTGCGGAGTTTTTCCCCCCTTTTTCCTTTGCCTTGGAAGGAGTTGGAGAAACAGAGGGGGGCCGGCTCCCGGGCCTCCTCTGGTTCTTAGGAGATGAAAGGGGTGGAGCTGCCGCAGCATCGGCAACGACAACTTCCACTCCCTCCATCTGCTCCTCCAATGCAGCATATTTGTTTTGAAGGGGGACATCAGTGTTCCCTTTCTAGGCCCGTGCGCACGGCGGTCCCATAGATTTCTTAGACTTCTGGTCCTGGGCAGCGGTCCTGCCACTAGAGTTAGCGGCCTTAGAAGGCTGACCAGAGCCAGAAACCTTTGGCGTTGACAAACTAGCAGGTATGGGTGGGGGCTGAGGCTTAGGGGCAGCAGAAGGCGGTGCCACCAGACCGGTAGCGTCCGCCCTCTGCGTTCCCTGGTTCCTCATCACCAACGGAGGAGGGTTACTCTCCGGGGGCGAGAGGATCCGAGGCTCCGCCCCCAACCAAGAAGTTGGGGTTTGACAAGAGAAGTATTTGGTGGGGCGCTTGCCTGCCACCGCAGCACTGAAAGTATACACAAAGTTGTTATTTGAGTTTGGCGCAGCCTCAGCTGCACCAGAGCCATCAACCAGTTTTTTGGCGTCCGCAAAGGACAGCCCCTTCTCCACACGCACCTGCTGAATCCTGCACTCGGAGATCCAACGAGGGCACTTCTTGTCCGAAGCCATATGCGCTCCCTTACAATTCACACACAGGGGGATGGCTGTGCAGGACTCAGCAGAGTGTCCGGGCTTAGTGCAACGGGCGCATAGAGCCTCTGCCTGGCGGCATGTCTTCTGCCCATGGCCATACTTTTGGCACTTAAAGCACCGGAGGGGGAGAGGGACGTACTTTTTCACTTTTAGGGAGTAGTAACCTCCCCAGATGGTAGTAGGAGCTGTGGGGGTGCCAAACTTCAGGATGATGGTAGGGAGACGGATCTTCCTACCACCTCGTTTGGAAATGAAGCGCCTGACGTAGGTCACCCCCTGTGACTTAAGGTTCCGTACAAGTTCATCTTCAGACAGTTCGGCCAGTGCTTGATCTTTAATCACTCCTCTAGAGGAATTCATTGTTTTGTGGGGAGTGACCTCCACTGGAGTGTCTCCGATGGAGGAGAGCCTCAGTAGCCCATTGGAGTGTGCCCGGGTACAGCACTCTACCAGCAAGTCACCAGACCTGAGGCGCTGGGCCTCAGGCCTGCCAACACGGCTCCTGAGGGTCTCCCCTACCAGGAAAGGGTGCAGCTTGGAAACAGGCTTCTCTTTAACTTTGCTGTGGATAATGAGAAAGCGAGGCCAGGTGGCCGACGCCTGAGGCGTCGCTTCCTCACAGTCAGTCACTATCGTTCTCAATGACAATGTCGGCGGCTATGTGTCGCTTTGGTGCCAGTTTTGGTTTTTTGATATTTTCCATATTATAGTATGATAGATATTCATCCCCCGGGGGTCCCCGCCCGCCACCGAGCCCAACAAGGGAAAGTGCAATTGTCGGCGGGTCTCCAGCCGACGCACAATGGAGACTGCCCGAAAGATATACTCAAGGGGGTAAGCCCGATTGAACCGTTTGAGCCACCGCCTTCTATCACACTGTTGAATGCAGGGGAATACTGGCGTAAAGCACCTAAGCATCAGAGGCTATAGCATGGTGCTCCGTATAACAACCCGCATGTCAACAGGGGGATAGGGCTCGACGTGACAAGAGCCGATTGACTAGGCCGGTACGACTAGCCTCCCGTTTAGGCAGAAGTCAAGGCCAAAGTGGAGTGTTTCAGCCACCAAGATCCTCTTCTCCCCCGACATGGGTCTCCAAGCACGGCAAACACTTGGGATCCAAAGGACCAAAAGCTCACGCGTATTTTTAAGGACCAATCCAACATGGTAGGACCTGGGTAAGCACAGCTCCTTAAAAACCGGACCAGTGAAAAAGACTTAACAACATATCTGCTGACATCAAGTCCTAATCCTGGACAAAGATGGCACCCCTCTGCTAGCCCACTCAGTCAGGGACTGAGGAGACTACCCACCCACGCCACGTGGAGGCCGGTGCCCAGTGGGCCATGGCTGAACAAAGTTTCGGAACTTGATTAATTATTATTATACTGTAACACTTAATTCAATCAGTTGCACTGGCAAGCTATGTTGTGATGTGCGATCATTGCCAGTGCCAATGCAGTCTCAGTGATCACTGATGGTACAGTACACTTCACACATAAAAAATACACAGCACAATGTGAACACGTTTGGAAGTTCATGCAATGCTTTGTTTAAAGCCCTATCTTGCTAGCAGTAGCCTACTGCACAAAAGAGGAAATATTAGGCTGCTGCATAATTTGCAGTTGTCTGCATATAGACATTTGCAGTTTGCTGCAAGGATTCTTAGCAGCTGGCATTAGCACTGACACTCATATATACATATATACTGGGATTAAAACGAGAAGAAAATGGAGAAAGGTAACACAGAGATGATTTAATAAATCAGTCAGTCAAGTGATCAAATGAATGAGATATGTTTTATGATGAACAGCTAGTTAAAGGGATGGGGGGGTGGGGGGGGGGGAAGGGAGGCACATACTTTATAATGTACACGTACTATTTCTTTCAGTGTTTCCATCACCCACTCATAACACCATTGGGCTCAATGAGATCTCATGTTTTATTATAGTGATTTACAAAATACATGTACTTACTTGCTGCTGTTATATTAGTTCTTACTGGCTTTGACACTTCACTGTAAGATTTACAGTCCCATACTTTAAGCCTGTCAGGACTCTATCGCACATGGAGGTTGACTGTATCATTGATATGTGTGTGTAGGTAGTGTTTTGTTTGAGGTGGCAGTTGTGGCCTCACCTTTAAGTTTGGTGCCCCTGTACATGTGGCCACCAGTACTATTTACAGAACTGATGGCTGCATATGCAGGCTAGTTCACGGTATCACTTATCAATGTGAACTGGACAGCCTATTGTTTGAAGTGATCAGTAGTGGCCACTAGTACTGTTTACAAAGGTGCTGTTTACAGTTAGTTAGTTATTGGGGTTTAACGCCGAGCAGCCGACTAAGGCCATCTCACGGCGGGGTGCTGTTTACAGAACTAGTGGCTGAGTATGCATATTAGTTCTGTTATTGTTATCAGGTGTGGCCTTATCTCTAAGTTTTGGTGCCCCTGTGCATGAGGCCAACAGTACTTTTCACAGAACTGATGGCTGCATGTGCAGTGTGATTAACTACCCATGAGATTTGTAGGTGGGCAGCTAAAATACAGGCAGTCAATACAACCACTTTCTTAACCTCAAATCTCTATATATAGGTTTTACAGTCCACTAATGCCCATCAGTATACAACTATGCATGTCTTTTTGTGGGTGTTCTGCGGTTTTGTGTTTGCATGTGGGGTGGAGTTGAAAGAGTTATTAGTTATTTGAGTTTAACGCCGAGCAGGCAACTAAGGCCATCTCACGGCGGGAAGGGTAAAAATCTGGTCAGCCAGACTAAAAGAAAGGTCTTAAGACATGATGTAAATATACCTTAAAAAATATGTCAGGCTAAAATGTCGCACAGGTCGTTAAAGAAAACGTCGGAAGACTCTCAAAAAGGTCAAAATAATAGAAACATCATAATCTATAAACGCTCAAATCTTATTAAAAATATGGCACTCTCTCAGAAAACTGAAGATCTTGTCCGGGGGCACATCCCGGAACAAAACCTTCAAGGAGTCTGCCGTGAAATGTTTATACCTTGTGTCGATTAGATCAGCACAAGACAACAAAAAGTGTTGAACAGAGTACTGCTCGTCGCAGGCATAACACCATGGACGCTCCTCCTGTTTAAGTAAATAAGAGTGCGTAACATACGTGTGGCCGATGTGGAGCTGAGCCAGGACAGTCTCCTCACGGCGGCTGCCGCAGCGATAAGGTAGACCGTCGGACAACTTAGGAAGGGCTTCATGCAGCTTGTTAGCTTCCTCTTTGTCCCACTCGGACTGCCACTCACGGGCTATATACGCACTAGCCACATGTCTAAAATCACTATAAACAGTCTGTGTGTCAGGGACAGGGTCATTGCGGGCATTGTTGGCAGCAGAATCTGCGATCCTGTTGCCTTCGATGCCCACATGCCCTGACACCCAAATAAAAATGATATCATAATATTCCTTCATCAAGTCCGCGTGGAGCTCTCTGATCTGCACCAGCAGTGGGTGGTCATTTCCCGTGCCCTGAAGGGCCTGCAGGGCAGAAAGAGAGTCAGACAGAATCAGGAAGTTCCTTTCTCTAGATCGATAAGCATGCCTGAGTGCCAGCAGAACCGCCTGCAGTTCCGCACTAATTACAGATGAGTGGTCTGGGAGGCGGTGCTTAAATGGGCGTCTAGGATGGCGAGAGGACACTGTGGCCGCAGCCACTCTCCCATCCTCAGACTTTGACCCATCGGTATAGATGCGACAATAGCCAGGAAAAATTGAAAGCAGTTCATTGAGGCTCTGTTGGTATATGGCTGGTGGAGTAGTCTTTCTTGTGGGCAGTCAAGTCCAGCAAGATGTCAGGAACTGGTAAGAGCCAAGGTGGAGTGATGTGTTGCAGGGATTCCGAAACTCTGTCCAGGTCCAATCCGGCCGCCTGCAGATGAGGTCGGACAAGGAAAGAAAGTGGACGGACAGCTCCCGGATGGGTATCGTAAATCTCTGCAAACGATGGTTTAAAAACACAATCATAGGCAGGATTGTCTGGATGGGCCTTCAGTTTCAGAACGTAGCTGAGCATGAGGCGGATGCGGCGGAGCTTGAGAGAAGGCTCCCCTGCCTCGGCATACAGATTAGGAACTGGAGACGTCCTGAAGGCCCCAAGACATATCCGCAGACCCTGATGGTGAATTGTGTTCAGACGCTGTAGCACAGACTTGGAAGCTGAGCCATACACCACAGAGCCATAATCCAGTTTGGACCGAACAAGGGCCCGGTACAGACGAAGTAAGACAGTACGGTCCGCACCCCAGTCAGTACGACCGACGACACGAAGAATGTCGAGAGCCTTCTGACAAGAGGTTCTAAGGTAATTAATATGGTTGCGGAAGGTAAGTCTTTTGTCAAAAATGACCCCCAGAAACTTTGCCTCCTCGGCCACCTTAATTGGCACTCCAGCAATGCTCAGGCTAGGTTCTGGAAAAAATTTCGTCTGGTTAGTAAAATGCACACAAACAGTCTTGGAGGGCGAGAACTTGAATCCATTGAGAGACACCCACCGCTGGATGCGATCAACGCACAGCTGCAAGCGCCTCTCAAGGGACGCAAGTCCTCGACCACGTGCGCACAAAGCAAAGTCGTCAACAAACAAAGAGCATTCAGAATCATCCTTGACGGCCTTTACAATGTTATTAATTTTAATACTAAATAAAACAGGAGATAGAATGCTGCCCTGTGGGACACCCATCTCCTGTTCAAAGGAGTCGGAGAGGGTGGAGCCCACACGGACATGGAACGACCGGTTAGTCAAAAAATTGTGAATAAAAACGGGCAGGTGCCCTTTAAAACCCATGTCCAACAAGTCAGACATTATGCCATACTTCCAGGTAGTGTCATACGCCTTCTCAAGATCGAAGAAAATTGCATAGACATGATGCTTGTTGACAAAAGAATCTCGAATAAATGATTCAAAGCGGACTAAATGGTCAGTTGTACTACGGAAGCGCCGGAAACCGCACTGGAGGTCTGTGAGGAGACCCTGTGACTCAAGATGCCACACCAGGCGGGCGTTGACCAGGCGCTCCATAGTTTTACATAAACATGATGTCAAAGCGATAGGCCGGTAGTTGCCCGGGTCGGAAGGATCCTTACCTGGCTTGGGGATCGGTACAACCACAGCCTGGCGCCAAGACGGCGGAAAATGACCAGTTCCCCAGATATGGTTAAAGGCCTTGAGAAGTACAAGGAGTCACCTCTCAGGCAGATGCGTTAGGAATTGATAGTGGACGGTATCTAGGCCAGCAGCAGAGTCATTACATTTCTGCAAAGCTTGCTGCAATTCTGATAATGTAAACGGGACATTATAGTCTTCTGAGTTATCGGACTTAAAATCACAAATACGAGACTCTCGCTTCTCCTTCTCTCTCTGGAAGAAAGGTGAATAATGCTCCGTTGAAGAATTATGGGCAATGGTGGAGGCAAGCAAATTGGCCACAGCTTTTTTATCTGTAACCAAACTGGCACCATCTCTAAGATGGCCAACAGAAGCCGAGCCACCTCTGCCCCTAATTCTCCGAACAGCCTTCCATACTTTATGGGACGGAGTACGAGAAGTTAAAGATGAGACGAAGCGTATCCAGGAAGCACGGCGTTCACGTTTAAAAATGTAACGGGCTTTCGCCCTTTGTTTTTTAAAGGTTAAAATATTCACTTGCGATGGATTACGGAAAGCACGTCGCTGAGCAGATTTGCGCGCTATTTGGGCCTTGCGGCACTCTTCGTTGAACCATGGTACTCTCGGCTTTCGAGGGACTGATGCGGAAGTTTTAGGGATGGTTTCACCCGCTACGTCCAACAAAATAGTAGTAAAAGAAGAAATAGGTTCTTCAGATGACATGACCACCTCCTCTGTAATACGAGACTGACAGAGGGAGGCGAACAGAGGCCAGTTAGCTTTCTTAAGATTCCAGCGCCCCACCGGCGGATCCTCCCCACAGCTGACCGATGACAGGACTACTGGGAAGTGGTCACTACCACACAGGTCATCGTGAACCTTCCAGTCAAAGTCCAGCATGAGAGAAGGATCACACACAGTGAGGTCTAGAACAGAACTAGATCCTGAACCTGGGTTAGAGTATGTAGGTGAACCATCGTTAAAGACACATAGGTTAAGTTGAGAAAAAACATCTTCTAACATCTGACCTCTGCCATCATAGTGGTCACTACCCCAAAGGTGAGCGTGACCGTTAAAATCCCCCATGAGAATAAAGGGAGGGGGCAGTTGACCAACTAAATTAAAAAAATCATTACTACAGACCCGCAGGGATGGTGGCAGGTAAATACTGCATATGGTTATGGTCTTCTTCAAGGTAACCCGAGCTGCGACAGCCTGAAGACAAGTGTCGATGCTAACGGGGCTACATAAAATTTGGCTACTAATGAGAAGAGCCACTCCACCCGAGCGCCTCTCCGAATCAGAGCCTTTATGTATAACGTTAAAACCATTAAAGGACACAGGGTCAGAAGTCTTCAGGTAAGTCTCCTGAAGAGATATTACTGAGGGGTTATAGCACTTGACTAAAAGACGTAATTCCTCAAAGTTAGCTTGAAAACCACGACAATTCCACTGAAGCAGAGAGTCCATAATTATGTCTTATCTGGGGGTGCGGAGTTTTTCCCCCCTTTTTCCTTTGCCTTGGAAGGAGTCGGAGAAACAGAGGGGGGCCGGCTCCCGGGCCTCCTCTGGTTCTTAGGAGATGAAGGGGGTGGAGCTGCCGCAGCATCGGCAACTTCCACTCCCTCCATCTGCTCCTCCAATGCAGCATATTTGTTTTGAAGGGGGACATCAGTGTTCCCCTTCTGGGCCCGTGCGCACGGCGGTCCCATAGATTTCTTAGACTTCTGGTCCTGGGCAGCGGTCCTGCCGCTAGAGTTAGCGGCCTTAGAAGGCTGACCAGAGCCAGAAACCTTTGGTGTTGACAAACTAGCAGGTTTGGGTGGGGGCTGAGGCTTAGGGGCAGCAGAAGGCGGTGCCACCGGACCGCTAGCGTCCGCCCTCTGCGTTCCCTGGCTCCTCGTCACCACCGGAGGAGGGTTACTCTCCAGGGGTGAGAGGATCCGAGGCTCCGCCCCCAACCAAGAAGTTGGGGTTTGACAAGAGAAGTCTTTGGTGGGGCGCTTGCCTGCCACCGCAGCACTTAAAGTATACACAAAGTTGTTATTTGAGTTTGGCGCCGCCTCAGCTGCACCAGGACCGTCAACCAGTTTTTTTGCGTCCGCAAAGGACAGCCCCTTCTCCACACGCACCTGCTGAATCCTGCACTCGGAGATCCAACGAGGGCACTTCTTGTCCGAAGCCATATGCGCCCCCTGGCAATTCACACACAGGGGGATGGCTGTGCAGGACTCAGCAGAGTGTCCGGTCTTAGTGCAACGGGCGCATAGAGCCTCTGCCTGGCAGCATGTCTTCTGCCCATGGCCATACTTTTGGCACTTAAAGCACCGGAGGGGGAGAGGGACGTACTTTTTCACTTTTAGGGAGTAGTAACCTCCCCAGATGGTAGTAGGAGCTGTGGGGGTGCCAAACGTCAGGATGATGGTAGGGAGACGGATCTTCCTACCACCTCGTTTGGAAATAAAGCGCCTGACGTAGGTCACCCCCTGTGACTTCAGGTTTCGTACAAGTTCATCTTCAGACAGTTCGGCCAATGCTTGATCTTTAATCACTCCTCTAGAGGAATTCATTGTTTTGTGGGGAGTGACCTCCACTGGAGTGTCTCCGATGGAGGAGAGCCTCAGTAGCCCATTGGAGTGTGCCCGGGTACGGCACTCCACCAACAAGTCACCAGACCTGAGGCGCTGGGCCTCAGGCCTGCCAACACGGCTCCTGAGGGTCTCCCCTACCAGGAAAGGGTGCAGCTTTGAAACAGGCTTCTCTTTAACTTTGCTGTGGATAATGAGAAAGCGAGGCCAGGAGGCCTACGCCTGAGGTGTCGCTTCCTCAGTCAGAGTCACTATCGTTCTCAATGACAATGTCGGCGGCTATGTGCCGCTTTGGTGCTAGTTTTGGTTTTTTGATATTTTCCATATTATAGTATGATAGATATTCATCCCCCGGGGGTCCCCGCCCGCCACCGAGCCCAACAAGGGAAAGTGCAATTGTCGGCGGGTCTCCAGCCGACGCACAATGGAGACTGCCCGAAAGATATACTCAAGGGGGTAAGCCCGATTGAACCGTTTGAGCCACTGCCTTCTATCACACTGTTGAATACAGGGGAATACTGGCGTAAAGCACCTAATCAGCATCAGAGGCTATAGCATGGTGCTCCGTATAACAACCCGCATGTCAACAGGGGGATAGGGCTCGACGTGACAAGAGCCGATTGACTAGGCCGGTACGACTAGCCTCCCGTTTAGGCAGAAGTCAAGGCCAAAGTGGAGTGTTTCAGCCACCAGGATCCTCTTCTCCCCCGACACGGGTCTCCAAACACGGCAAACACTTGGGATCCAAAGGACCAAAAGCTCACACGTATTTTTAAGGACCAATCCAACATGGTGAGACCTGGCTAAGCACAGCTCCTTAAAAACCGGACCAGTGAAAAAGACTGAACAACATATCTGCTGACATCAAGTCCTAATCCTGGACAAAGATGGCACCCGTCTGCTAGCCCACTCAGTCAGGGACCGAGTGGACTACCCACCCACGCCACGTGGAGGCCGGTGCCGGGTAGGCGTGGAGTTGAAAGAGGGGCGGTATGGCACCTATTACTGTGTATGTGTGCATGTACAAAACCAACATTACAAACAAACATAAATAAATAATTTAAATAAATAGTTATTTGGGTTTAATGCTGCGCAGGCGACTACGGCCATCTCACGGCGCTTAAATGAATAAGATAAAGTCAAAGATACCTGGGACATATGAATGCTAAGTAAAGGATAGATTATGAACATGCATAGATGTACATTCTTTTGGTGGGTGTTCTGCAGTTTTGTGTGTGTAACTGAGTGGGGTTGGGAGCGAGCGGTTTGGCACCTATTACCATGTACATGTATAAGACATAAGACATTTATTCACCAAGTAAAATGTTACAAGGATTTTTGTGTGGCATGGCGACAGTAAAATACATCCTCACTTGTAGGGCATTCATCATGTCATACACTCAGTTGGCGATCATCCTGTATAGAGCACTAAAAGATAGATAAACACAATATTAAACACAAATCAGTCATATGTCACAAATCATGGAATCAGGTTGTTCCATGGATGGTGATGTACTGAGGGCAGCTTCTGGAAAGAAACTGCATCTGAATCGAGAGGTCCTGGCTTTCAAAGCACGGAACCGGGTGCCAGAGGGCAGAAGCTCAAACAGATGATTGGCTGGGTGTGACAGATCTGACAGAATAGTACTGGTGACCACATGAACAGGGGCACCATGGTGTATGTTCTTATGATGTATGCTGATGTGTATGTACAAAACCTACATTACAAACAAACAAAATAAATAAATAAATAAATAATTTAAATAAATAAGATAAAGTAAGTCTAAGGTACCTGGGACATATGCATGCTAGTTAAAGGATAGATTATGAACGTACACAGATGTGCATGTCTTTTGGTAGGTGTTCTGCAGTTTTGTTTGTGTATTTGGGTAGGGGTTGGGAGCGGGCGGTGTGCCACCTATTACCTATATGTGTATATTTTCTTCTTGTATGCTGATGTGTATGTACAAAACCTGCATTACAAACAAACAAAAGTAAGTAAATAAATAATTTAAATAAATAGTTATTTGGGTTTAATGCCAAGCAGGCGACTAATGTCATCTCATGGCGGTTAAATAAATAAGATAAAGTAAGTCAAGATACCTGGGCCATAAATTATGAATGCTAAGTAAAGGACAGATTATGAACATGCACAGATGTACTTCTCTTTTGGTGGGTGTTCTGTGGCTGTGGAGTGGGGTTGGGAGTGGGCAGCATTACCATGTATAATAATAATAATGAGTATTTATATAGCGCTTAATCTTACTCAAAAGCTCTAAGCGCTTTACAATCTGTACACAAAAATAAAAATACAATGACATATGCACATAACAAACAAAGCACAATGCCCGAACACACCACTTTTACAATAAACTAAACAACAATACATACATAATAATTTATATTCTAATTAACATTCAGTCTAAACAAGGAGGATTGCAGAACTACAACTAAGGTATCAAACACTGGCAGTTATTCAAAGTAAAGCTTGAAGAGGTGAGTTTTCAACGACCTCTTGAAGTCAGAGACAGACTCACTGTTTCTGACCTCAAGAGGAAGTGTATTCCATAACACTGGGGCTTGATAAACAAAAGTGCGCTGACCAAATGTTTTAGTTTGGACAGAAGGTACACACAACTTCCGTTTATCAGAAGAGGAGCGGAGCTCACGAGAGGGTGTATACACATGCAGCAAAGAGGACAAGTATTCTGGGCTGTTGCCTGAAAGGCAGTTAAAACAGATTGACATAACTTTGTATTGAATACGTGAGGACACAGGTAGCCAGTGAAGGGACTTCAAGATGGGTGTGACATGCTCAGTCTTACGGACTCTCACAACAAGCCGGGCTGCATTGTTCTGAATTTTTTGGAGGCGATCAATGAGATACTGAGGGCAGCCACAAAGCAAAGAGTTACAATAATCTAGCTTGGACAGCACAAATGCACAAACTAGTGTTTTAGTGGCTTCCACGGTCAGCAGGTGACGAACTGAACTAATACGACGAAGTTCCAGATAAGCGGATCTACACACTGCACTGACATGCTGTGGCATAGATAACTCGCTGTCAAGTGTAACACCCAGGTTTCTCACACTCGCAGAGAAGCCAATGAGTGTTCCATCCACAGACAATGATGACGGTAAAGGCAGGGACGAAGATAATCTTGGATTAGCTACCAACATTGCTTCAGTTTTGCCATCATTTAACATCAGTTTGTTGGTGGTCATCCATGATTTGACATGGTCAATGCACTGGCTTATACTTTGGACGGCATTCACAGCTCGCTCGACAGTATCACTTTTGTACATCTGCGTATCATCTGCAAATGCATGATGGGAAATGGAGCGACTACAAATCAGGTCGGACAGGGGCTGAACATACAGTAAGAACAATACAGGTCCTAGGACCGAGCCCTGGGGTACACCAAACCGAAGAGGTGATGGCTCAGAACGACAACCGTCGACAGAAACAATCTGGGATCATTCAGTCAGGTATGAACTAAACCATGCCAAGACTGTGCCTTCGATGCCAAATACAGATTGAAGACGGCACAGCAAAATTTCATGGTCAATAGTGTCGAACGCACTGGACAGGTCCAGCAAAGCAAGGACTGTGATCTTACGCTCGTCCAAAGCACAAAGCAGGTCATTGAATATCTTCAGCAAAGCTGTTTCAGTGCTACGATGGGGACGATATGCAGACTGGAATACACTGAACAGACTATTAGAGTTGACATGCTTTAAAGTTTGAACAAGGACAATTTTCTCAAGAATCTTTGATAGAAATGTAAGATTGGAAACTGGGCGATAGTTTTTCAGTACATTTGGGTCTAAAGATGGTTTCTTCAATAGGGGTTTTACAAGTGCAGTCTTGAAGCTTTCAGGAAAAATACCAGTGGAGAGAGAGTTGTTGATGACTTGTGTAATGGCAGGCAGCACTTCATCCAGGCACTCGTACAACAAGGGAGTGGGTATGGGGTCTAACTCACAAGTTTTGGGGGCAGTGTTTGTGATCACTTTTCTGACCTCATCCTCTAGCACAGGTTCGAAGGCTGAGAGAGGTTCTCCACTAAAGCGTTTTTCGGTGAACAAAACTGAAGTGGGCATGAGATCCAGAGAATCACGAATTTCGCGGACTTTATCAACGAAGTAATCTGCAAAAAGCTGAGGCAGCTGGCACGGGGGAAATGTAGTGGGAAGAGGTGATGGAGTCTTCTTCACCTTAAGCTTATTGGTCACATTATACAATTCTTTGCTTGTTGTGCACTCACTGATCTTCCTGTTGTAAAACGAAGATTTTGCTCCATGAACAATCTCATTTACATGCTTCTTAGAACATGTGTATATCTGCTTGTGAACAGTCAACCTAGTTGAGCACCACATTCTCTCAGCTTGGCGCCGCATCTGCTTGTATGTGTATGAGAACATCAGCATATGTACAAAACCTACTTTACAAACAAATAAAAATAAATAATAAATTTTAAAAATTAAAATAAGGTAAATCAAAGATACCTGAGACATATGAATACCAAGTAAAGGATATATTATGAACATGCACAGACATGCATGTCTTTTAATGGGTGTTCTGTGGTTTTGTATGTGGGGTGGGGAGCAGGTGGTATGCACCTTTACTTGGCTTGACTTCGCGAACGAAGATTTTATAGGAGTTGCCCACGACGTCTGCAGGCTTGTTCGTGGCTGCGGAGGCCAATCCGGGACAGGCAGGTTCGACCGCAGTAGCTGCAGGGGAAGGTATGGCCAGGGTTCTGAGTTGTGGCATCTCTGTTTTTTTCTCCTGAGCCGCTTGTCCTTAAGGCTAGCTCTGCGAGAGTCCTCAAAGGAGACAGCTGCCTTGTAAATGGTGCAGCGCCAGGTGTCACGGTCCACAACAAGCGAGGACCACTGGTGGTGGTCGATTTGGCAGGCACTAAGTGACTTCTTGAGACAGTCTTTGTATCTCTTCTTTGGTGCCCCTCTGTCACGGTGTCCAGTAGCAAGCTCGCCGAACAGGGTGATCTTTGGTAGGCGATGATCCTCCATCCTGGAGACATGCCCCGCCCAGCGGAGCTGTGTCCGCAGCAGCAAGGCCTCGATGCTCACAGTTTCAGCCTGTTCAAGGACCTCAACATTGGTGACATAGTCACTCCAGTGAATGCCCAGGATGGTACGCAGGCAGCGCTGGTGGAAACGTTCGAGGAGTCGTAGTTGGCTGCGGTAGAGGGCCCAGGACTCTGAACCATACAGCAGGGTGGTGAGGACCACAGCTCTGTACACGCTGATCTTGATGCCTGTTTTCAGCTGTTGATTGTGCCACACCCGCTTGAAAAGTCGCCCGAAAGCGCTGTTCGCTTTTGCCAGCCTGCTGTCAAGCTCCCTGTCCAGCTTGGCGTCCGACGTGATAATGCAACCAAGGTAAGTAAACTGGTGCACTGACTTTAGTTCAGACTCGCCAATGGTGATGTGAGGAGGGCGATACACTGTCTTGGGTGCCGGCTGATGGAGGACCTCTGTCTTTTTCAGACTGACCTCAAGTCCAAAGAGCTGGGCAGCGTCTGCGAAGCAGGACGTGATGCGCTGCAGGGCTCTCTCTGTGTGTGCAACGAGGGCAGCGTCATCAGCAAAAAGCAGCTCACGAATCAGTTGGTCTAGGGTTTTCGTGTGGGCCTGCAGTCGTCTGAGGTTGAACAGGCTGCCATCGAGACAATACCTGATGTACACTGCATCGTCATCATCGAGGTCTACTGTGGCCTGCTTCAACATCATGCTAAAAAAGATGGTGAAGAGGGTCGGTGCCAGCACGCAGCCCTGCTTTACGCCGTTGAGAATAGGGAATGGTTCTGAGAGAACATTGTTGAGTCTGACCTGGCCTTGCTGGTCCTCGTGTAGCTGGACAATCATGCTGAGGAACTTTGGGGGACAACCAAGTCGCTCCAGGATCTGCCACATGCCTTGCCTGCTCACAGTGTCGAACGCTTTTGTTAGGTCAACAAACGTTACGTACAGCCCTTTGTTCTGCTCGCGGCACTTCTCCTGAAGCTGTCTCAGCACAAAGACCATATCGGTGGTGCTCCTGTTTGCTCTGAAGCCACACTGGCCCTCTGGGAGGTGGTCTTCAGCGATGGCAGGTACCAGCCGATTCAGGAGCAGCCTTGCAAGAATTTTCCCAGCAATGGACAGCAGGGTAATTTCCCGATAGTTGGAACAGTCTGACTTCTCGCCTTTGTTCTTGTACAGGGTGATAACGACAGCATCACGGAGATCCTTTGGTAGTGTTCCTTCCTCCCAGCAGCAGAGAAAGAGGTCATGGAGCTTGTTGTGCAGTGCTGTGCCTCCATGTTTCCAGATCTCTGGTGGTATTCCATCAATGCCTGCTGCTTTGCCACTCTTGAGCTGGTGGATGGATGTGAGGGTCTCTTCAGCGGTGGGCGGTTCGTCCAATTCAACCTTTACTGGGAGTTGTGGGATTTGTAGGACGACTGCTTCTTGAACAGTGCGCTCAGCGCTGAAGAGGCTCTGAAAGTACTCCGACCAGCGGTTCAAGATGGAGGTATTATCTGTGAGGAGTGCCTGGCCATTCGCGCTTCGCAGGGGACTTTGTACCAGGTGTCTGGGGCCATACACTGCTTTCAGTGCTTCGTAGAAGCCCCTGTAGTCACCATTGTCAGCGCAAAGCTGGGTCCTCTGTGCAAGTCTGGTCCACCACTCATTCTGGAGATCTCTGAGCTTGCACTGGAGACTGCTGCAGACGAGGCGGAAGGCAGACTTCTTCACAGGGCAGGAAGGCTGGGCTAGGTGGGCCTGATGGGCGGCTCTTATTTTTGCTAGGTGTTCCTTATTTCTCTACATCGTTCTCGTCAAACCAGTCTTTGTTCTTCTTTCTAGCGAAACCCAGGACTTCTGCAGAGGATTTTGCAATAGCAGTTTTTAGTTGTTCCCAAAGTGTTTCAGGGAAGGAGTCTGCTGGGTCCGCTGTGTCTTTGAGCCTGCGTTGTAAATCTGTCTGAAAGGCAGCTTTCACGTCGTCATGCTGAAGGCTGGCAACATCAGGTTTTTTCTTGGGGGACCCCCATTTCTTGGGTTTTGGCTTGACGTGGAGCCTGAGTTTGCAGCGGACAAGATGGTGGTCAGTGTGGCACTCTGCGCTGGGCATCACTCTGGTGAGGAGGACATCACTGCGGTCCCTCTGACGCACTAGGACATAGTCGATAAGGTGCCAGTGTTTGGAGCGAGGATGCATCCAGGTGGTCTTTCGACTGTCCTTTTGCTGAAAAGTAGTGTTGGTGATGACCAGCTGCTGCTCTGCACAGAACTCCAACAGTAGGCGGCCACTGTCATTGCAGTTCCCGACGCCATGCTTGCCGAGGACTCCTTTCCAGGCTTCAGAGTCCTGGCCCACTCTGGCGTTGAAGTCGCCAAGGATGATGACTTTGTCGTCTGCAGGGGTGCTCTGTATGAGGCTGCGCAGGTCAGTGTAAAACTTGTCCTTTTCAGCAGGCTCTGCCAGGAGGGTTGGGGAGTACACACTGAGAAGGGTGACGTGTTGCTGGTGTCTCAGTAGGAGGCGCATGGACATGATGCGGTCTGAGTGACCCGTTGGTAGGTTTTCCAGCTTAGTCGCAATGGAGGTCTTGACCATGAAACCCACGCCTGAGAGCCGTCTTTCTGATTCAGGCCTGCCTGACCAGTAGAGGGTGTACCCAGCGCCAAGTTCTTGGAGGCTGCCTTCGTCCGGAAAACGTACTTCACTGAGCGCGGCGATGTCGATGTTTATCTGCTGCCTTGCAGGCCTGGCCGCTTGGCTGCGGAAAGGCTAAGGAAGGAAACCCCTGACATCAAAGCCCCCGTGTCTCCGGGGAAGGCTTTTGAGCCAGAGACTAGGACAAGGACAGTCTGATATAAAACCTACGACCCGAGGAACTCGATGCCATCGTCCCAGCTTGCTAGGCCATGGCAGACGAACCAAGGGTTTAAAGGGTGGGGCCAGTACTGCGCACACTGCACTCCACCAAAAAGCTCCACCGCGCAGGCTTTAGGAAACGTCCACGGACCATGACACTGACCATTCCAAGTCCTGTAGCGACGGGCGAGGGGCGAAACGGCAGGTGAAAGATGTCACTGGAAGCCGCAGTCTCAAACCTGCATGCAGGCGGTTCAGGATATTGGTCGCCTGATGTTGACCTGGGGATGACAACATCACTCGGCACACCCTGAACGACCAAGCAGCCTTCTCTAGGGACAGCACTGCTTGCTCCACACGGAGAGGGGCCTAGAAAAGGTGGCCTAACCAAAGCTCGTCCCCTCGCAACCCCAGTTGGCTAGCCGCGGTCAACGGGCATCTTCTCCAGCGGTCAAAAAACAAGAAAGAATAACGGATCCACTCTCATGACGACCACGACCGGACTCAACGTAGCATGCTGGAACATCCGAACCATGCTCGACAAAGCAGACAGCGGACGCCCTGAACGTCGCTCCGCCCTCATTGGTATGCACCTATTACCATATATGTGTACATGTATGTTCTCATCTTGTATGCGGATGTGTATGTGCAAACATACATCACAAACAAACAAATAGGTAAATAAATAAATAAATTAATAAATAAAATAAGTTGGAGATACCTGGGACCTATGAATATGCATGCTAAGTAAACGATAGATTATGAACATGCACAGATGTATGCATATTGAAAAAGAAATTCCTCTCCTTGGTGGCCACCACCAAACCACTAGTGTTCATGTGCAGCAAGGAATTCCTTCCATCCATAATTAAAAGGATAAATAATAAATAAATATGTAAGGAATCAATATAAATAAATTAATAAAACATGTAATATAATGGAGAGGGCTACTATCTGTATTGTGTCTCATGCAGTCCCGATAAAGCTTGATCATAAGAGTTCTTGCGAGTACTTGAGTGTGGATTGGTTGCATGGTTTGTAAAAAATAAAATTTTTATATTTAGGTGTTTAGCTGAAATTCAAATAAATTCAAATACTTAGGAGCCATTGTGACAGATGAGGGATCAAAACCAGAAATACTGTCCAGGATTGCACAGACAACAGCACTGACAAAATTGAAGACCATATGGAAGGACATAAACATCACACTCTGCTCCAAGATCAGACTGATGTGCTCCTTAGTCATCTCAGTGTTCTTGTATGCCTGCGAGTCATGGACCCTCACAGCAGACCTTGAAAGGAGGACACAAGCCACTGAAATGAGATGTTTTTGAAGGCTGCTTTGCATTTCATACAGAGATCACATCATGAACAAGGAAGTGGGAAGCAGAATCGGGCAAGCCATCGGGCCCTATGAAGACCTATTAGCCATTGTGAAAAAACGCAAACTGAAGTGGTATGGGCATGTCACGCGTTCAACGGGGCTAGCCAAAACAATCCTGCAGGACACTGTGCAAGGAGGACGAATGACAGGAAGACAGAGGAAAAGATGGGAGGACAATATCTCAGAGTGGACAGGACTGAGGCTGGGCGATATGCTAAGAATGGCAGAGAACAGAGTGGAATGGAGGGAGCTGGTTGCCAAGTCATCAGAGGTGCCCCAACGGTCGGCAAGACTACGGGATATAGATAGATAGATAGATTAGCTGAACATTGTGATTTAGATGGAAAAGGTTCGGAGATGGATTTCACTCTGCCTGGCTTGTGCTGTGTGCTTGACCAGTTACAAATCCCATCTCCACTAATAACAAAAGAGCAGACTTACACTTAGAGCCGTTAGGCTGGAAAACAGTCGAACAACATGCATGTTGTATACAGACACAAAGTCTGCTGAATGTTGAAGATCGTCGGCAGACACAATGCACAACATGAGCGAAGGGAGTTTACTTTCGATATGCTTTCCTCCCACAAATGAGACAGACTTCTATGGGAACGGCTGTTTTCAAGACCAGGAAAAATAACGTACATGACGTTGATAAGATGTACTTCAAAGTTCAAATCCAAAATAATATCTGTTTCACTTCAGGAGCAAAGTAAAGCTGCATCAACTGTGCGCGTCTGATTGACTTCTTTCGAAGACATCTCACTGACCGCCATTTTGAAACTAGCGACGTGAGTATGCTTACGGCAATAAAAATATTACTTTTTAAATTATTTTATCGTAAATATGTAATTGTATGCATGTTTAACTTGCTCATGATTTTAATTTACTCACTGGAATAAACATTTAACTTGTATGCTTGAAATTTTCAATGTTATGCACAAAAAATGTCTTGCACCTTATCCGGGCCGTGTACGAGGACTGGTTCCCTCACATCGAAAAATAGTTTTCGAAAAACACTTCTACAAAAATGTCTCCATCCTAAGGACAAATATTGTTGCTATCCATAAACCATATGGCATTAGTACTTTAGTTTCGTACCTGCAAACCATTGTTACTCTTTTGACGAACTACTTATCTCTGCAGAAATTGCGTAAGCTGCTAATCATTGTTACTCTTTTGACGAACTACTTATCTCTGCAGAAATTGCATAAGCTGCTAGACTAATATAGAAGCTGTCATCATCAAATTTTGGGCCACACTGTACGATTGTGCACTGCGCCATTTTAAAACAAAAACGGTAGCTTGGGCTACTTCTGGTAACAGTGATTTCAGCAAAGAGCAAAATGTGAATACGGCAGAATAGCGATACAATCGAATCACATTTTATTTTATTTTCCCTCCTACGGCGGAATCTTGTCATTTGTGTGGCGGAAAGGTTACCTTCAACAGCGGAAAATCGTCAAAAGGCAGAGGATTGTCAGGCCTGCTACATTCATCGTATAGTGTAAGCAATGAGTTCAAGAAAAATGTAAAATTCAACATGTAAACATGCACCATAATTCCAAAAAAATTCTCAACGAATTTGCACTGATCTAAAAAAATAACCAAAATGCATGAAAAAAATTCGGATTTCTGAAAAAATTCGGAAAAATCCCATGTCTGAGAAATAAAAGCAGGTGCTCTCTCAAGAGAAGTCTTCAGTGGCAAGAAGTGTGACCATCATTACAGCCACCTAAATAATGGTCTTTAACCCATGTAGCCCCAAGGCCACATTTCCTTAATTTCGTAGGTGTCACCTAATGTACCAGTTGCAGGATGTGGATCAACCATGACAATTCAAGGGTAGTGCCAGATTACCTTGGCGCCTGATGGCACCAAGCTAATCTGGCACTACCCTTGAATTATCATGGTTGATCCATCTCCCGCTGTAGTGCGTTGGGGCTAAATGAGTTAATGTCAGGTGTTCTCTCGTATGGGTGGTCGAAACAAGGTTCTGCTGTGTATCAGATTATCTTCTTTTACCTCATCAGAATAACTTGTTCATAATTATTGTGATAGTTGCTGTGGTAACAGTTTTATGTGTTATGTTTTCAATTCATCCTTATGCATGTTGTGATTATTAGTTTGTGTGATAATTGGTGCGATATTATTTTAGTCTTAGTAACTGACATCAAGACACATTCCAATGTTTTTATTGTTTGTTTTTTTACATGGGAACATATGGCAATAAACTATCTTATCTTATCTTATCTATCTATCTCCCTCAGAAGAACTGCTTACCGTATTTCTAGAGATGAGTTTGATGAGAAAAGAGAAGTAGTCTGGGTTGTAGACATCACGGTTTTTGACGAATGTGATGTTCTCGGCGTGAATGGCCTGCTGAATGGAGGCAGGCATTCGGTCCACGAAGATACCACGCTGCTCTCCCTTGTGCACCAGCTCCGTCAGCTCCATCAGGCTGTTCGAGTCCAGACTGCGCTTTCTGAAACAGAATGGAACAATGTGTATCTGTGATGTAAGAGAAAACAAGACACTCGCACTCTACAGCCGTTCTCCATTTTAACGTGAAGCAGCTGTTATTGGCCCTTGAACAGGAGGATGGTGCAGTATAGTGTGGTACAGTGTGCAGCTGTTCAACGCAACAGTTCCTAGTAAGCATAAAGCTATTAGGCCGATTTCAGCCTCAGCTGGTCTCTGCACAGCTGCACGAGGGCCAAAAGCGGCCTACACTGGCCCAATCACCTGTTGGGTTGTGAAGCTTAACCCTCTTAACCCAACGGCCACATTTCTAAACTTTTGGAGGTGTCGTCCAACAACTATGTACCAGCAGGCATGGGAATTAGAAAAGTGAAAAAAAGTCTGAAACTAGGGAGGTCAGGGGGAATGCCCCCCCCCCCCTCCTCCCCCCCCCCCTCACCTCCCCCCCCCCCTGGGAAATTTGAAAATCTAGATTAAAATCTGTGCAATACTGCTATTTTCCCCACACGTACAGTGCGCAAGACGGGAAGCGAGCATGAAAAGAGTGCGTTGAGTGTTGTATTGCCCACTTGCACAGTAACGTAACAACTGTGTTATAGCCACAATAGGCGACACGTAACTCTAGTGGGCAGCATATCACTTGAACGAATGCCTCGCAGTGTATAATGACTGGTGCTCAGTTACTTTTTGCACCCCAATTTTTTTTTTCGGCGGCTGAGCAATATCATTTTGGCGGAAACTTACCTTTAGGCAGACAATTCCCATGCCTGATCAGTTGTAGGAGATGGATTGATCATGACAATTCAAGGGTAGTGCCAGATGATTGATTGATTATTGGTGTTTAATGCCGAGCAGGTGACTAAGGCCATCTGACAGCGGGATGGGTAAAAATCTGGTCAGCCAGACTAAAAGCAAGGTCTTAAGACAAGATGTAAATATATCTTAAAAATATGGCAGGCTAAAATGTCGCACGAGTCTTTAAAAGAAACATCTACAGACTCTCAAAAAGGGCAAAATAGTGAAATTCACATAGTCTATGAATGCTCAGATCTTGTTAAAAATATTGCATTCTCTCAAGAAATTGAAGATTTTGTGCGGGGAACATCCCTGAACAAAACCTTCAAGGAGTCTGCTGTGAAGTGTTTATATCTGGTGTCAATGAGATCGGCACAATACAGCAAAAAGTGTTGAACAGAAAACTGCTCGTCACAGGCAAAACACCATGGACGCTCATCCTGTTTTAGTAAGTAAGAGTGCGTAACATACGTGTGCCCGATGTGGAGCCGAGTAAGGGCAGTCTCCTCACGGTGGCTGCCGCAGCGACTGTCGGACACCGTAGGAAGAGCCTCATGCAGCTGGTTTCCTTCCTCTTTGTCCCACTCGGACTGCCCCTCGCGGGCTATGTACGCACTAATCACAGTTTTAAAATCACTATGAACAGTCTGTGTGTCAGGAACAGGGTCATTACGGGCACTGTTGGCAGCAGAATCTGCGATCTTGTTGCCTTCAATGCCCACAAGCCCTGGGACCCAAATAAAAATGATGTCATAATATTCCTTCATCAAGTCCGCGTAAAGCTCTCTAATCTGCACCAGCAGGGAGTGGTCTGTTCCCGCGCCCTGAAGGGCCTGCAGGGCAGAAAGAGAGTCAGACAGAATCAGGAAGTTCCTTTCCTGAGACTGATAGGCATGCTTGAGTGGCAGCAGAATTGCCTGCAGTTCTGCACTAAATACAGAGGAATGGTCAAGGAGGCGGAGCTTAAATGGGCGTCTAGGATGGTGAGAAGTCACTGCAGCCGCAGCCACTCTCCCATCCTCAGACTTGGACCCGTCCGTATAAATACGACAATAGCCAGGAAAACTTGAAAGGAGTTCACTGAGGCTCTGTTGGTATATGGCTGGTGGAGTACAATCCTTCTTGTGGGCGGTCAAGTTCAGTAAGATGTCAGGAACTGGTAATAGCCAGGGTGGAGTGATGTGTTGCAGAGATTCCGAAACTTTGTCCAGGTCCACTCTGGCCGCCTGCAGATGAGGTCGGACACGGAAAGAAAGTGGACGGACAGCTCCCGGATGGGCATCGTAAATCTCTGCAAACGACGGGTTAAAAACACAATCATAGGCAGGATTGTCTGGATGGGCCTTCAGCTTCAGAACGTAGCTGAGCATGAGGCGGATGCGGCGGAGCTTGAGAGAAGGCTCCCCTGCCTCAGAATACAGACTAGGAAATGGAGATGTCCTGAAGGCCCCCAGACATATGCGCAAACCTTGATGGTGGATTGTGTTCAGACGCTGTAGAACAGACTTGGAAGCCGAGCCATATACCACAGAGCCGTAATCCAGTTTGGACCGAACAAGGGCCTGGTACAGTCGAAGTAAGACAATGCGGTCTGCACCCCAGTCAGTACGACCAACAACACAAAGAACGTTGAGGGCCTTCTGACAAGAGGTTCTAAGGTAATTAATATGTTTGCAGAAGGTAGGTCTTTTGTCAAAGATGACCCCCAGAAAGTATGCCTCCTCGGCCACCTTAATTGGCACTCCAGCAATGCTCAGGCTAGGTTCTAGAAAAAATTTCGTCTGGTTAGTAAAATGCACACAGACTGTCTTGGAGGGCGAGAACCTGAATCCTTTGAGAGACACCCACCCCTGGATGCGATCAACGCACAGCTGCAAGCGCCTCTCAAGGGACGCAAGCCCTCGACCTCGTGCACACAAAGCAAAGTAATCCGCAAACAAAGAGCATTCAGAATCATCCTTGACGGCCTTTACAATGTTATTAATTTTAATGCTAAATAAAACAGGAGATAAAATGCTGCCCTGCGGGACATCCATCTCCTGTTCAAAGGAGTCGGAGAGGGTGGAGCACACACGGACATGGAACGACCGGTTAGACAAAAAATTGTGAATAAAAACGGGCAGGTGCCCTTTAAAACCCATGTCCGACAAATCAGACATTATATCATACTTCCAGGTAGTGTCATATGCCTTCTCAAGATCGAAGAAAACTGCATAGACATGCTGCTTGTTGACAAAAGCATCTCGGATAAACGACTCAAAGCGGACTAGATGGTCAGTTTACTACAGAAGCGCCAGAAACCACTCTGGAGGTCTGTGATGAGACCCTGTCACTCAAGATGCCACACCAGGCGGGCGTTGACAAAGCGTTCCATAGTTTTGCATAAACATGATGTCAAAGCGATTGGCCGGTAGTTGCCCAGGTCAGAAGGATCCTTAACCGGCTTGGGGACTGGCACAACCACAGCCTGACGCCAAGATGGAGGAAAATGACCAGTTATCCAGATATGGTTAAAGGCCTTGAGAAGTACAAGGAGTGACTCCTCAGGCAGATGTGTTAGGAGCTGATAGTGGATGGTATCTAATCCAGCAGCAGAGTCAGTACATTTCTGCATGGCTTGCTGCAATTCTAAAAAACGTAAAAGGGGCATTATAGTCTTCCGAGTTATCCGATATAAAATCACAAGTACAAGACTCTCATTTCTCCTTCTCTCTCTGGAAGAAAGGTGAATAATGCTCTGTTGAAGAATTATGGGCAATGGTGGAGGCAAGCAAATTGGCCACAGCCTTTTTATTCGTGACCAAACTGGCACCATCTCTAAGATGGCCGACAAAAGCCGAGCCACCCCTGCCCCTAATTCTTCGAACAGCCTTCCAGACTTTTTGGGATGGAGTCCTAGAAGATAAAGATGAGATGAAGCGTCTCCAGGAAGCACGGCGTTCACGTTTAAAAATGTAACGGGCTTTTGCCCGCTGTCTTTTAAATGTTAAAATATTTGCATGCGACGGATTACGAAAAGCACGTCGCTGAGCAGATTTGAGCATTTTTGGGCCTTGCGGCACTCTTCATTGAACCATGGTACTCTCGGCTTCCAAGGGAGTGATGTGGAAGTTCTAGGGATGGTTTCACCTGCTGCGTCCAACAAAATACAAGTAAAACAAGAAACAGGTTCTTCAGCTGACATGACCACCTCCTCTGTAAGACGAGACTGACAGAGGGAGGCGAAAAGAGGCCAGTTAGCTTTATTAAGATTCCAGCACCCCGCTGGCGAATCTTCCTCATAGCTGACCGATGACAGGACTACTGGGAGTGGTCACTACCACACAGGTCGTCGTGAACCTTCCAGTCAAAGTCCAGCATGAGAGAAGGATCACAGACACTGAGACAGTGAGGTCTAGAACAGAACTAGATCCTGAACCTGGGTTAGAGTACGTAGGTGAGCCATCGTTAAAGACACAAAGGTTAAGGTGAGAAAAAACATCTTCTAACATCTGACCTCTGCCATCATAGTGGTCACTACCCCAAAGGTGAGTGTGACCGTTAAAATCCCCGATGAGAATAAAGGGAGGGGGCAGTTGATCTACTAAGTTAAAAATATCATTACTACAGACTGCAGGGATGGTGGCAGGTAAACACTGCATATGGTTATGGTCTTCTTTAAGGTCAGCTGCGACAGCCTGAAGACAGGTGTCGATGCTAACGGGGCTACATAAAATTTGGCTACTAATGAAAAGAGCCACTCCACCCGAGCGCCTCTCAGAATCAGAGCCTTCATGTATAACGTTAAAACCATTAAAGGACACAGGGTCAGAAGTCTTCAGGTAAGTCTCCTGAAGAGAGATTACTGAGTGGTTATAGAACTTGACTAAAAGATGTAATTCCTCAAAGTTAGCTTGAAAACCACGACAATTCCACTGAAGCAGAGAGTACATAATTATGTCTTATCTGGGGGTGAAGAGTTTTTCCCCCTTTTTCCTTTGCCTTGGAGTTGAAGAAACAGAGGGGGGCCGGCTCCTGGGCCTCCTCTGGTTCTTCGGAGATGAAGGGGGTGGAGCGGCCGCAGCATCAGCAACGACAACTTCCACTCCCTCCATCCGCTCCTCCAATGCAGCATATTTGTTTTGAAGGGGGACATCAGTGTTCCCCTTCTGGGCCCGTACGCACAGCGGTCCCATATTTGTTTCTTCAAAAACATTACCGATGACATGACTTTGTGGAAGTGTTTGCTACTTACTCAATTCTAACCTAAGAACCCGTTGTGTTACCACACAACCCGGGAGGCACTCGGGGAACCCCCAGAGGGGCCGAGAGTTGTCTCCCGTTCCTGCCCATCCGGTTCCGAGTCACGTGGTGACTAACCAGTCAGGATACTTAGGCTCACACCATTCAGACGTGTTTGCTCTAGCCTACGGACTTAGAAACTTTCGACCGGTTGCTCACCGGTCTTCCGGACACTTGGATTCTTGTTCGATTCCTACTTCGTCGACCCTCCTGGTGCCCTGGGTGGGTCTGCTGGTCCTTTCTTCGTTTAGCTGCTGCCCTCTCCTGCGTCTTGGGGTGTTGGGCTGCTCGCTGCGCTTTGCTGGGACTTCGCCCGCGTTCGCACCATGGGTGTTATGGACGTTTCTTTCCCCGTTCCCGCTCTGGCGGAGAGGTAAGGTAGCTGGGTTGGCCCTCGGCCGGCTCCCGGGCTGGGCGCCGGTTCGAGCAGGGATGAAGACAGTCTTCATCTTCGCTGTATCTTTCGCGCCAAAATCTCCCCTTAGCTCACTCACCTTTCAGCTGATTGGTGTGGCAAGATTTGGCCCTTACCTGCTGGCTTGTACCTTGTTGGGTTTTGTGGGAAGACGTTATGCATCCATGGCTCGCTTAGCTTGGTGGGGCCCCTCGTGCCCGCGCCCTGTTGCCATTACGTTGGTAAATGTTGCTGTACCAGACGCTTGCTTCGTGCCTGTACCTGTCATAACATGCTTGAGTTTTTTTTGAGCCTGATGCGTCGTATGCTCGCCTTAGCTTGGCGGGGCCCCACGTGCCCGCGCCCACTAGCTTTACGGGGGTAGATATTGCAGGCCCAGACCTTTACTGACAGGCTTGTACCCTCTAAAACCCTCTACGCTACCATGAACACACTCCTAGGCATTTCTAAAGATTCTCCTCTCCCCAACACACACAGCAAAGAAGAACTCCGTTCGTTTTTTCCACCTATTTTTCCGTCAAAATCCAAACTCTGCGCAACACACTCGACACTCTGCCTTCTCCGCCTTGCCCTCACGACACCCCCTTTTCCGGCACCCCCCTCTCGTCCTTCCGGTCCGTCTCTCAGGACGAAGTCCTCAAGACCATAAAGTCCATGCCTCTCAAAACCTGCGAACTAGACCCTCTCCCAGCTTTTCTCTACTGGGACGGCCTTCCAAAACTTCTGCCATTCATTACCGACATCATCAACACATCTCTAGAGAACGGCTCCGTCCCTGATATCTTCAAGTCCGCCAAAGTCCGTCCTCTCCTCAAGAAACACAACCTCGACCCAAACGAACTCAAAAACTATCGCCCAGTCTTCAATCTCTCTTTCCTGTCCAAGCTTCTTGAGAAGGTCGTTCTCAACCAGCTCAACCTCCACCTCGCCGACAACAACCTCCTCAGTCCCTTCCAGTCTGCCTATCGCAAACATCACAGCACTGAAACAGCCCTTCTACATATCTTAAACGACCTGCTTCTCTCCACCGACTCGGGCAACATCTCCCTTCTTACGCTACTCGACCTCTCTGCCGCCTTCGACACTACAGACCACTCTATCCTCCTCCACCGCCTTCACCACTCCTTTGGCATCACTGACTCTGCTCACTTCTGGTTTCTCTCCTATCTCTCCGATAGACGGCAGTCCGTCACCATCGACGGCATCTCCTCCAACCCAGTCACGCTCTCCTGCCGAGTTCCACAGGGGTCCGTCCTGGGCCCGGTCCTTTTCACACTCTACACCTCTCCCCTGTCCAACATCATCCAGACTCACCACATACACCACCACCTCTACGCTGACGACTCACAACTACTAGACAAAGACAAACTCGACAACACTCAGTCACTACTGACTCGCACGCTGACTGCTACGAAGACGTGAAAAATTAATTTTTCGAAAAAATATATTTTTTCGAAAAATACTTACCGATGACATTACTGTCTGGAAGTGTCAACTACTTACCCAATTTTAGCCTAAGAACTTGTTGTGTTCCTTCACAACCCGGGAGGCACTCGGGGAACCTTCATTAGGGCTGAGAGTAGCCTCCCGTCCCAGTCTATCTGGGCACCCACTACATGGCCCAATCACAAATCAGTCGTCATACTTAGCTTAACAGCGGCAAGCGGGGCAGGTGGGAGGGTCCTTCGAGTAATGTCATCGGTAAGTATTTTTCGAAAAAATATATTTTAGAGAAAAATTAATTTGTTTCCTCAAAAACATTACCGATGACATTACTGTCTGGAAGAATGTCGAAAAGGTGGAGGGTGCCGTGCCCACGTTACCACCATAAAGGGCATACGACAGAGCCACACACCAATTCGCCAAACTCCCGACAATTTTAGCTAAGTGCACACTACGGTGCTTCCGGCGCCGGGAGGGAGTTTTGCGCTGCGGCGATGTCCCCCACCAGAGCAAGATTGTCTCGCTGGCCCGACAGATCCCTGAGGTAGAAGCGGGCGAATGTTGATTCGGCCCGCCAGCCCACCGCTGCCACGACGTCTCGAACAGCACAGTTGCTAGTGAAGGTGACGCACATGGCCATGGCGCGAACTGCATGTGCGCGGATTTTGAACCTCTTCACACCATCTTTCTGAAAAAGTGACCACTCTCTGTCCTTGTTAGCCCGGTGAAGTCAATCACCCGTGGACTTACGGCCAGTCATTGTCATCGTGCTCTATATGTCCGGTTCCCGCGGACGTGGAGCTTGCATTTCGATTGCCCAGAGCGCATCATTAATCACATCGTATGATGACCGTAGCCAAAACCAAACTTAGTTCAGATTGTTCGCCATGACAGGCCGGATATTTAGGCATAATTCCGACCCATTTGGGAAAGGACCTGGTAGGCGAACCGTATGACCCAACGTAGCCAGGAAGATATCGTCTGAGCTGTGAGGTCAGTGCTGCCGGGGGCCAAAGGCAGAAAGAGGCGTGACTGTCTGTGATGGACGGACTTGAATCTGCGTATGTAAACGTGAAAGACGTGCACAGGATCTTGGTGCCGGGTCTCCTGAGAAAATTTGCGGGTTTCAACGGCTGAATAGTGATGATCGGGGGGTGCGGTCAAGGAAGACCTGTTCGTGGCTAGGAAGGCATGGTCTGTGAGCAATCGCACAGAGCCATCCGCCCGGAACTGGAGGCAGGTAGAACTCGCCGACAGAGCGTGGAGCTCGCCGACTGTGGCCGCCGTGGCCAGTGCCAAAAGGAAGCATGTCTTCCGCGACACATCAGCGAAATGAGACAGGGCAAGGGATTCGAACCTGTCCAAATTAAGCTACGTCAGGACCCAGGGAAGGTCCCAGCGAGGAATCAGCGGGGAACCGGGCGATGCAGGCCAAAATGTGCCATCAGGTCTGTGAGAGCTTTACATGTGCCAGGGTCGGGGTGGCCGATATGACGGTAATTGTCAGCAATCATGGACAGGTAACCTCGGAGCCCGAGATAAGGAGTCCGCCAACCCGTTCAGGTGACCTGGGATGTGTCGAGCTCGGAGGGATAGGCGGTGGTCCACGCCCCAGCGCATCAATCTATAGAGGAGAATGCACTGCTCAGGAGAGTGCGAACCACCCAGCTTCTGAATGGAAGAGACCACAGTGGCGTTGCCGAAATGACTAGGAGCTCCTGGTGGCGAAGGTGCGATTCCCATTTGATGAGGGCTTGCCAAATCACTGGTAGCTCGCGCCAGTTGATGTGTCTGTCTACTATTTCCGGAGACCAAAGGTCGGACGTCAAGAGGAAACTCAGTAGCAGATGTGCCCCCCAGCCGGGGAGACTTGTGTCCATGCCTAGCGGGAGAGATGAGGAGGCGGAGAGTCTAGAGGAACTCCTAATGCGAGCTGTGAGGTGTCCGTCCAGCTCTGTCGATATGAGCGAAGTAATAGAGGCACAGGTACCGGTGCGTCTAAGTCGCCGGAGGACGGACGCCAATGAAGCAGAAGGGGCAGTTGAAGAGGCCGGGAGTAAAGACGACCGAGGGGAAGGAGATCCGCCACTGCATTCATCAAGCCAAGGAGCTGAAGCCAAACTCTGGCGGGGACTGACACCACCTGTGCTACCTGGGTGGCCCAGGAGGCGAATTTGTGGAACCGAGGCTCCGGCAAACTCACTATGTTGAGGGTGGTCGTAAATGTCATGTCTAGATGAGTAACCGGCGAGATAGGGAGATGTCTGGTAGATCGATAACGGGACGCCACCTGTCGCCCGGCTTAGGAACCACAGAAACAGGCGGCTGTAAAATGCTGGTGAGTCGGAATGAGACACTACCTCTGTGGTGGCCGTCGGTAGAAGCTACCTCTCCGCGCAGTGTGAAGGCTTTCAGACCGTCCGACGGAATATCTGTCCAATAGGGTGAGCTTCTCAGCGGCGGGGGAGAACAAAAAGAAAACGAGAGTCCCATGGGAAACGAGTCAGTCACAGGCAGACCTGGGCCAGGCGGGGACAGAGGTCCTAACGAGTCTAGCGCGGTCGAAGGCGGGGACCCGCCGGGGAGCCTTGGCGGGAGCAGGAGCGGGAGTGAAGGATGAAGCGGGTCTGGAGGTCCTCAGGGCGCAAGCCAAGGTATTCCGTAAAAGCAACGCCGTCGTCCACCAACCATGAGGGAGGGTGTGGTTCAGCTGATTGGGACCACCAAGCCAGGAAATCGATTGAGGGTCCAACGATGGAAGCTGACAGCTACAGGACGGGGAATGTCCCGCATACCAGGAATGGCGGAAGGAGATGTCTAGGTCAGTTGGCCTCTAGCGATCCGCGAAGAAAGGATACTCCGGGAAATCAGCTGGGAGTAAAGATGAAAAGGAATCCCTCAGATCCTTAAAGCCCGGGAGCGGAGGTAAAGACCTGCGGACACCTTCCTCTGGAGCGAGGGGGGGGGGGGGGGGACACGCGTCCTTGGGTAGTGCAGCCGTGATGAGCCGAGCTGCGGCATCAAAGTCGAGAAGCATGTCCACGCGTGACGCATCCAAGGCGATGCAGTATCATCCGACACAGCAGAGCGAGACGAGGGACTGTCCACACCAAGCAGGGCCGGAACCGAAACCTCCGGGAAAAGACGAGAGTGTCATCAACCCGCGTAGAGAGTGAAGACTGGTGAGGTGCGCCATTGACGGAGATCGTTCGAGCCACGTTCCGACGAGAGAAGATAGCAGCCAGCGGGCGTCGTGTCCGATGGTGCGGATGTGTAGTCATCGGCGATTGTCGTGCCTACTGGTGCGGGTGAGGCGGGGGTTGCGAATGAGGACAGCAGTCCTATCAACACCTCAAGGAACTCGAGCAAAGGCGGCAAGGCGCCCATCCGCCTGAAAAGATGCAACAGTATCCAGCAAAGGCAAAGGGCACTAAAACGCTTGAGAGTGGCCTGCATACCAGCTCTGGCGAAAATGTATATCGATGCCCGCCGACCACTTGGGATCAGAAAAGAAAACCGACTCCTTTGAAGTGGCGACAGGTAACTGGGCCGAAAAGGCGTCGGAGAGATTGCAAAAAGCAGGTGGTTGTGGGAGAGATCTAATTCGCTTGGTGGGAAGGAGAGCATCCACAGAAGCGGAAGCTTTGTGCTTGAGTGGAGGAGTGGAAGGACAAACATCCGGGGAAAAGAAAAACGGAGAATAAGTTCTGAGGCCGCCTCAATCGACCGCCTGGTCGCGATACCTGGAGCGACGTGGGAGGAAGAGTCCGAATCATCGCAAGGAGAGTCCGCTGAGAGGGAAAGCAGGGACACGGGATGGTCACCCCAAACTGCAAATGTGGAGGTCGAAACACCAGGGCGGAGACTGAGGACGTCGATGGCAATAGACTCCGGGACCAGTAGAGGAGAACGCTGAATATCCCGGGAGGAAGGTGAATGCAGCAAACTAGAGAGGCAAGAGTGGCGCCGAGAGGACTGCTCGCCTGAACGATGTACGCGCGGTGACCGGATACTAGCCGGGGCGCTAGGGGACACCGTAATACCCGCCGTGCCGAGCAAAGGGTCCAAAAGTGACGAGTGATGGTGACGCTTAGGCGGAAGAGTGTCTGAACGGTGTATGCGTGGTGACCGGCTACCCGCCGGGGCACTATGGGACACCGCAAGTCCCGCCGCGCCGAGCAAAGGGTCATGAAGTGACGCGCGAAGGCGACGCTTAGGCGGAAAGTTTCTGAACGTTATATGCGCGGTGACCGGCTACGAGCCAGGGCGCTGCGCCGTGACCGGTTACAAACCGGGGCGCTAGGGAACACCGGGAGCCTTGCCGCACCGTGTAAAGTGTCATGAAGGGACGATCTATAGCGACGCTTAGGCGGAGAAGTATCTGATCGGTGTATGCGCGGTGACCGGTTAATAGCCGGGGCGCTAGTGGACATGGATGTCGAGTGAGAAAGTTGCATCAAACCGATGACGTAAGGCGGGCACGTTGCCGCATAAGCGTCTCTCCGTAAGAGTACGCAGGCTTTTGCAAATGTGATCTCTTATGATGATGTTCGGACAATTTACTGCGCGAAGTATGTCGCGGTATGCGTGCCCCCGTAAGGCAAACGCTACGCCCTAAGGCGGACTCCCCTTAAGAGTCAGCAGGCGGTGTCCGTTTAGAAATCTTGGGGGAAGAGCAATCTCAAGCGGCCGACAGCGCAGTTGATCCCCACGGTCCATTCTAACTCGACTAGTTTCGGACAACTTACTGCGCGAAGTATGTCGCGGCATGCATGCCCCCGTAAGGCAAACGCTAAGCCCTAAGGTGGACTCCCCGTAAGAGTCAGCAGGCTGTGTCCAGTAAAAAATGTTGGAGGATATGGAAATCTCAAGCGGCCGACGGCTCAGTTGATCCTCACGGTGAACACCTATTCGATTATGTTTGGACAACTTACTGCGCGAAGTATGTCGCGGTATGCGTGCCCCCGGAAGGCAAACGCTAAGCCCTAAGGCGGACTCCCCGTAAGAGTCAGCAGGCTGTGTCTGGATAGAAATTGAGGAGGATATGGAAATCTCAAGCGGCCGACGGCTCAGTTGATCCTCACGGTTAACACCAATTCGATTATGCTTGGACAACTTACTGCGCGAAGTATGTCGCGGTATGCGTGCCCCCGTAAGGCAAACGCTGCGCCCTAAGGCGGACTCCCCGTAAGAGTCAGCAGGCGGTGTCCGATTAGAAGTGAGGGAGGATGAGTGAAGCTCAAGCGGCCGACGGCTCAGTGGATCCTCACGGTCCGCGTCCACCCGGCTGGGAACAGTGCCAAGGACTGATGTGGGCTTCAGGAAGGAAGCCTTGTCACTAAGCGTATGTGGACGCTCGCGCCTGTAAAAACTCCAAAGCTGCGACCATTGCTGCTTGGGCCAGGCGGCGCAGACGGTGCAAGTATGGTCCGAGTTGCAGCCCGTACAAGGAAGGCATAAATCATGGTCATCACACGGCCACTGGAAAGATCCACACTTTTGGCAGGACGCACAGGGGTACTGCAACATAAAAACAGAAATAGTAGGCGACCGGGCGCAAGCACTCAGAGGTTGCGAAAACGAGAACGAAGGCTCTGTGTGATCCGACGAAACAAACCAACCAAAACAGGCATCCGGGCCGGGGCCGTCTGAGGGAAGGGCCGAGACCTTACCTCTCCTGTGACGTGGCGACGGGTGGAGGAAGCTCCATAGTAGGAACAGTAAACTCCACGGAGAGGAATCTCTCTTTTTTTTTCTTTTTTTTTTTCGTGTTCACCAGAACGAAGAAAAGCACAGTTCACATGAAGCACAATCCTGGAAAAACACACACAGGCACATAAATCCAAGCACACAAGACTGAAGGAACACAGTAATCCACAAAAGTAGTCCAGTGAAAAACCGTTAGCAACGGTCTGTGGAGCGATAGGCTAACACGTCTGAACTTTAGAGCTAAGTAGAAACGACTGATTTGTGATTGGGCCACGTAGTTGGTGCCCAGATAGACTGGGATGGGAGGCTACTCTCAGCCCTAATGAGGGTTCCCCGAGTGCCTCCCGGGTTGTGAAGGAACACAACAAGTTCTTAGGCTAAAATTGGGTAAGTAGTTGACACTTCCAGACAGTAATGTCATCGGTAATGTTTTTGAGGAAACAAACTGGATGACAGCAAACAAGCTTAAACTGAATGACAACAAAACGGAAGCCATGCTGGTAGGCACTCACCAGAAACTTTCCCAGCTCCCTCCTGGGTGGGTCTGCTGGTCCCTCCCTCCACCTTCAACTCGACAGCACCCCCATCTCCCTCTCTGACTCGGCCAAAAATGTATTTTTCTCTAAAATATATTTTTTCGAGAAAATACTTACCGATGGCATTACTGTATGGAAGTAGCACTTAGACTAACAATTTCAGCCCAGGGATCACTGTGTACAGCAACGCCACCGGGGAACCCTCAAGTGAGCTGTACCAACGTCCCTGAATAGCTTCCCTTTACTGAGTAGTCTCCCTTACCTTATACGGCACATGTGCAGCCTTTTCCAGTTTTCGCTCTTAGCTTACTGGCGGCGAGCGGGGCAGGTGGGAGGGTCCTCCGAGTAATGCCATCGGTAAGTATTTTCTCGAAAAAATATATTTTAGAGAAAAATACATTTGTTTCATCAAAAAACATTACCGATGGCATTACTGTATGGAAGAATGTCGAATAGGAGGAGGGCGCCGCCAACTACCCCGCGACTGCGGACGGATTAGTGAAAAAGGCTGGGATCAACACCTCACAATTTCAGCTAAGCGTACCTAATGCGCATGGCACGCCGGCAGGGAGTGTTGAGCTGCTGAGACGTCACCCACCAGGGCCAGGTTGTCCCGCTGGCCGGAGAGGTCGCATAGAAAGAAACGTGCAAAGGTGGATTCAGCTCTCCAGCCGACTGCGGCAACAATGTCCCGGACTGCGCAGTTGCGGTCAAAGGCGAGGCTGGTCGATACAGCTCTGATTTCATGCGCCCGAATTCGCATTCGCTTGGCCCCGGAGGGGGAGAGATCCTCATAAGCAGAGCGTATGATCCACGCAACCATGAAGAGATAGTCTGCGCAGTAAGGGAGCGACTTCTCCGGAAAGGTTTTGTTCGTCGGAGGTATATCTTCAAGACCCAAAAAGGGTCCTGTTGGCGGGATTCCTGGGACTGGGAAGCAATCTGCAGCGGCCGGATGGTGATTACCTGTGCCCGGGCAGAGGGGAGCCTGTTCTTGGCGAGAAAGGCCAGATTAGTGAGGAGCTGCACTGTGCCATCCGCCCGGAACTGAAGGCAAGCGGGCTCTGTGGAAAGGGCATGGAGCTCACTAACCCGCGCAGCGGTGGCGAGAGCAAGGAGAAAACAAGTTTTCCTGGTAAGATTGGCTAGGGAGGCCAGAGGAAGGGGCTCAAAGCGTGCGGAATTGAGCCACGTTAGTACCCAGGGAAGGTCCCAGCGGGGCACCAGCGAGTGCGGAACCGGACGACGGAGCTCATCAGGTCCGAAAGATCTTTACACGCGCCTGGGTCCTCACGCCCCAAATGTCTGTAAGTGTCGGCAATCATAGCCAAGTATCCCCGTATGGTAATGGGCGCCAAGTGTTGGTCCTCAAAAAGCCATAAGAAAAAATCGGCGAGGAGTGGCATAGTGTCGTGGGGGAAAGGCGTCGAGCCGCGCACCAGGACTGGTAGACACGCCACTTCCCTTCGTACACCCTGCGGGTGGATGGTCTGTGGGCGGCAGCGATAGCTTCCACCGCTGCATGCGAGTAACCTCATGCTGCGAGGGCCACCCGCACAACTGCCAGGCGTGTAAGGCTAGCCTCTCCGGGCACGGGTGGAAAAGGGCTTGTCGGGGCTGTTTCAACATCGTGCGAGGCGTCGGCAGCATCACGGGGGGCTCCGTGGCGAGGCTCAACAGGTCGGTCGTCCAGCTCTTGGTCAAGTGGAACGGGGCGACCAGGAGGAGGACCGCGTTGCACCCCCGTAGCTTCTGAAGGATCTTGGGAATCAGAACCGTGGGGGGATAGGCGTAGGCCACGAGGCCGTCCCAAGAGACAGGGCATCCACTCCCCATGCGAGGGGGTCCGGAATGGGAGACACAAAGACTGGCAGTTGTCTGTTCCACCTCGTCGCGAAGAGATCGATGGAGGGAGTCTCTCAGCGTGCACATATCATCTTGAAAATCTCCGGACTGAGGGACCATTCGGTGTGGAGAGGTTGGCCCCGACGGGACAAGGAGTCCGCTAACACATTTAGATGTCCAGGAATGTGGTGAGCCCTGATAGAAATCCTGCGATCCCGACACCAAAGCATCATCTGGTACAGGAGCATGCAGAGAGGAGGAGATCGTGTCCATCCCCAACTTCTGGATGTAAGAGACTACTGTCGAGTTGTCGGACAGCACTAACACGTCCTGGCCCTGGAGACGAAGTTCCCAATGACGGAGCGCCAACCAGACAGCCTGTAGCTCCAGCCAATTTATGTGCTTGTCCGAGAGGCTCGGCGGCCACTGTCCCGAAATCGAAGCAAAGCTCGGCAGGAGATGCGCGCCCCAACCCGAGCGGCTGGCGTCGGTGCAAAGGGAAAGCCGAGGAAGGGGGAGCACAGAGAACACCCGTCCGGAGCCACTCTGGGTCCATCCAACGGAGGAGGTGGGACCTGATCAAAGGGGGGACGGGCACCAAGGCGTTGAGGTCGCCCGAGGAGGGGCGCCAGTGTAATAGCAGATGAAGCTGGAGAGGTCGCGTAAACAGCCTGCCGAGGGGCAAGAGATCCGACGCCGCATTCAGGAGACCGAGCAGCTGGAGCCAGGTCTGGGCTGACACCGCGTCGGCAACGTACACTGTCCGAGAAAGATCCATCAACTTCTGGACGCGAGGCTCGGGCAAACACACGGTGTTGAGGTCGGTCAGAAATTCCATGCCCAGGTGTATAAACCGACAAGACGTCAAGAGGTCGGACTTTCCCTCGTTGACCTGGAAGCCTAGGCGTCGAAGGAGATCCCGCAGCGAGTCTCTGTCCGTCGCGAGGGCGATGGAGTCCTGATTCCCTGATTCCGAAGGAGGAGGTCGTCCAGGTAGTTGGACGAGGGGCTGGAGGACCGACCGACGGGCTATGGCCAATACGGCATCCATAAGTCTCGTGAACACCCATGGGCTGAGGTTGAGTCCGAAGGGTAGTGCGCGGAACTGAAAAACCTGTCCTTCGAAGGCGAAGCGGAGAAAGCGCCGCGACGACGAATGGATCGGGACATGGAAATAAGCGTCCGTGAGATCGAGACTGATAGCAAAGTCGAGAGGTTGGACGGTGGCCCGAAGCGCCCGCGCCGTCTCCATGCAGAAGGGGGGAGCCGAAATAAACTTGTTGAGCGTCGATAAGTCGATGATTGGACGCCACCGGCCGCCTGGTTTGGGCACGACGAAGAGGCGACTGTAGAAAGCAGGCGAGTCGTGACGTGTCACCAGTTCTGTCACAGCTTTCCGGAGGAGATCCGTAATCTCCAGCCGAAGAGCGGCCGCCTTGAGCGGGTCTGCCGGGGACTGAGTCCACAAGGGCGAGTGTCGGAGTGGGCGGGGGGGGGGGGGGGGGGGGTGTTGAAAAGTCAGGTGCAGACCGTCCGAAACGACAGAATGTATCCAAGGGTCGTCTGGCAGCAGCGACTGCCATGCGGTGCTGTGCAGAGCTAACCAAAAGGTGTCAGCGGGGGCGGAGACGGGGGATCATTGGATCCGGCCACGCCCGGGTCGCCGAGAACGTCGAGGCCAGTCGGAGGCGGAAGAGGACGGGGCCGCGAGGGGTCGACCGAACTGTGGCTGTCGACCAAAACGAGACGAGGCTCCTGCGGGGGGACGGAAGGTGGGTCTGGGAAACTGCAGGGCGTGACCCCCTGACCTGCGGTTTGAAGGAAAGCGATGGCGGTCACTTCTAGGAGCGCTGGGCCACAGGTCCTTGGAGGATTCCCGCACCCGCTGCCAAGTCGGGCCAAAGAGGGTCGACCCACCAATGGGGGGCCTGGCGGAGCTGCGTCTTAACAGATGGGGGTAAGCCTAGGCAAGAACGAAGAAGGCTGTCGCGACGCGTTAAATCACAATTAACCGCGCCGTTAATGCGTTGGAAGCTGCCCGATTTGCCACTGTAGCAATGGTGCGAATATCCTCCAATTGGGAAACGCTGGAGCGTCCAGACTCCTCAGTGCAACAAACAATAGCCTGTGTCGCCAGTTCCAGAAAACCGGTACATGCGAGTGTATTTCGAATTCGAACCACCGTAGTATCCAGGCCGGGAGGCAAGATACGCCGAACTGCCGCCCTGCCACCCACAAAGGCTTCCGCGTCCAAATCCACGGACGGAAGGGGACAGGGGAAGTAGGGCGAGTGTCCATTATACCAGCGCTGCCGAAAAGTAAGATCGAAGTCCTCCAACAACGGAAATCCGAGAAAAAAATGCTTGTCGCCAAGACGTCCCTGTCGGAGATGCGTATTAAAGGCCTCCGTAATGTCGCAAAAACCGGGTGGTTGAGGGAGCAACTTAAAACGTTTGGGCTGAAGGTGGGCATCCACGAGAGCCGAAGACTTCCGCTTGATGGGAGGGGACGAAGGGCAGACGTCCCAAGGAAGGAAGCTGGAAATCAGTCTAGAAGCCGAGTCTAAGGTCGCACACACATCGGACCCCAGAGCGCCACGGGCGGAAGGTGAAAGGGCCGCTACATCATGTTCAGAAGAGTAAGAGCGATCGCCAAGAGACCACACGGCTGAAGCGGAGTCTTCCGGGTGCAAGCTAAGAACGTCATCAGGGGAGGCCACATTCGGATGAACGCTCGAGTGCGGGGAAGGAGAGCGGTAGGCAAGCAAAGAGGATGCTCGGGAAGGAGAGAAAGCCGACGGAGGTCGGCGATGTAGAGAGGGATCGGGTCCGGAAGGACGCGAGCCCCCCCCCCCTAGTCAACTGAACAACAGGAGGGGGAGAAGAGCCCACCGCAGAACACGCAAGACGCGAGCGAGAACGACGATGGTCTCCCGAAGATACACGTGAAGATGGGACAAAGCGGGAGATGAATTCCTCCGAGAACGACGAGACGTATGGAAAGTCGGTGGCGCGGGCAGGACAAACGGTCCCGAGAGGAAGAGCGCCGAACCGAGGAAGCCAAAGTACGGTCCAAAGAAGGAGGCCGAAAATCGAAAATGGCGAGTGTCCGGGGGAGAGGGCGACCAAAGACACTGAGGCACGGCACTCGGAACCATCGCGGAAGGACGAATGATAGACAATAAGGGTTGTGTACTCACGTGTGTGCTCGCTAAGGGTGGGTGGTCGCGTGGCCGCTGTGCACAAGGGCGCCTCTCACCTCGGTCATGACGTCCCGCCAACGGTGATAAGATCGGGCGCAGAGAAAGCGGCTGTTCCGAGCGGCTCAAGGACACCATGATGTCCGACAACGCATGCCGTGGGCCGGTGATGGCAGAAGGCGTAGCAGCAGTAATGGTGTTCCTGACGGACAGACTACCCAGCTGCAAGCGTGGGTCCTGGGGGTTAGCGGGTCGTTCCCTGTGGTAAAAGCCCCACAACTGCGACCATTGAAGTTCCCGGCACGAGGCACACACGTTGCAAGTCCGAGAAGAGGAGCATCCAGAACACGGAAGGCAGACGGAGTGATTATCAGTGGGCCACTGAAAATCCTTACAACGCCAGCACGTCTGAACCTGCATTCTTTAACAAACAGAATAAAGGGACGTTGTAAAAGGAACACCGGTAACGGTCACGATGTTGGAACACGAACGCGCCGAGAATTTTTGTTAGATACAAAGCAAAGAAAGATCCACAGAACAATGCCGCCGCCTATCCAGAAAACTCTGGGACTCCGGGCTATGATAGCATCCAAGACCGAACTTCTACACACTAAGAAAGGCCGAAAAAGAAAGCCAAAGAAGGGAGCCGTTTGGGCTGACAACCGACAACCAGAAGCTAAGCGCGAAAACTGGAAACGGCTGCGCATGTGCCGTATAAGGTAAGGGAGACTACTCAGTAAAGGGAAGCTATTCAGGGACGTTGGTACAGCTCACTTGAGGGTTCCCCGGTGGCGTTGCCGTACACAACGATCCCTGGGCTGAAATTGTTAGGCTAAGTGCTACTTCCATACAGTAATGCCATCGGTAATGTTTTTTGATGAAACAAACCTTAGCGTTATCCTCGATTCCTCTCTTTCCATGACTAGCTTCGTCTCCGCCATGGCCCAGGCATGCTACTTCCACCTCCGCCGCATCAGTCAGATCAGAAAATACCTCACTACTGAAGCTGCCACCAAACTTGCTGTCTCTCTCATCCTATCTCGCATCGACTATTGCAAGTCTCTCCTTTCCGGCATCCGTCACTCCACCACTTTCACTCTCCAGCGCGTCCAGAACAATGCTACCCGCCTCGTCCTCAGAAAGAAAAAATCCGATCACATCACTCCCCTGCTCAAACTCTTTCACTGGCTTCCCATCCCTCAACGCATCCAATACAAGATTCTGTCTCTGCTACAAATCCCTGAACAACTGCGCTGCCGCCTATCTCTCAAACTTACTTCACCACTACACTCCTCTCCGCTCCCTCCGCTCTGCCTCCGACCCTCTCCGCATCCACATCCCCCGCATCAAACTCAGAACTTTCGGCCCCCGCTCCTTCTCAGTATACGGTCCATCCACCTGGAACGCTCTCCCACTCTCCATCAGAAACACTCTCTCTCCTCCTTCCAGTCTGCCCTCAAAACTCACCTCATTCAACAGTTCTAGCACTATACCACCACACTCCCCACCCTAAGCAGACTGTCATAATGTATTTCACTATTTGTGGTACGTGAGTCGTTGTCTAAAGAGTGCACATGCATGCGCGAGTTGTGAGTGCGCACTTAGAGTTATAATTATTATAAGATAAGCGCATTATAAATACCGTAATTATTATTATTATTATTATTATTATTATTATGTACCTCGCTGTTTGTGCCTTTTTGTGTTGCGAAGGCTCCCCTTACCAGGCCCTCGCCCGCTTGCCTTCAGGTCTGTTATATGTTGCAGTGGCCTGTTGATGACCTGCACGCATTGCAGAGGTTTCCAGTGGCCGTCAGATAACCACAAGGTCTGTCTCCCCTGCGCCGGATGCGCCTCAGACCACGCTTGCGACACCTGCTCCACCAGGCCTGACCTGCGCTGGTCGCAGTTATGGAGTTTACAGACGCGAGCGACTGGCACCTGTGTGTGATCCGAAACCAGTCGAAGCGCCATCTCCCGTGCCCTGCGCACTGACCGCACCAACCTTATGGAAAAGACGCCACACCGGACGCAGGAGCCTAGCGATCAGAGCGAGACTGCTTTCAACGCGACGGTTCCAGGAGGGAGCCCACCCGGACAAAGCCTACTGACAGGCAGAGAACCCGCCTCACTGAGCCCGGTTCAGAGAGATGCGCCACGCGCCGTCCCATGTCCGTCGTCAGTCCCCACTCGTCTCCAAGAAAGCCCGCTGACTCTTACGGGGAGTCGCTTCGCCGGCAGAGAGCCCGCCTCATTGAGCCCGGCTCGGAGAGACCTTTACCCACGCGTCCAAGGGCATCGGGCAGTTCAGAGCCCTCACGCCACTCCAGCTCTACCAGACGCTCTCGCTCTCCTGTTGGGGAGCGTAGGAAGGACCACGCGTCGTGCCGTTCCACGGCTCCCACCATTCTTGGGTGTCGTCGCGCTCGTCCTTGTCCTTGGCCTCGCTCTTCTTCTGTCTCTTCGGTTTCCCGCAAGCTGGCCCCTTCGTTGCGTACAGACACCATGCTTGCCCTGGACGAAGTTGCTCATCTCATCGCCGCCACGCTTCCCGCGGTTGACTGCCCGCCGTCGGCCCCACTCAAGAGGAAGATCTCTGCGTTGATGGACGCTGGGAGACAGGTGAAGAGATTCAAGTCCCTGCCGCAGCCTCTCGGCTTTCGTGACCTCCGTGACGCCTTCTCAGTGCACCTCCTGTCGGATTCCCGGGACTCCGAATTCTTCTCCGACCGTAGGTGGCCTGCCGGACTCGACATTGCCTTTCGTCAGTACTGGTACTCGGGACTCTCCCAGGCGTTCGCCTGCCCGCTGCCTGCTGTGGATCCGCCGGCTTTGGTGTAGGCTGGAGGCACCGCTCTGCTGAAACGCTCCCTGCCCCACGGTTCGGACAAGACGGCCTCGCTCGTCCGTAACTCCTTAGCCTGCGCGGGATTTATGGAACTGCTGACCCAAGCCTTCATCCGTCGCATCAAGGACTCCTGGCATCCCTCCTTGACGCCCCTCCTCGGAGACCTTTTCGCTCTTGCGCAAGCGCTCAACCGGGCAGCCTATCACTCGTCGGTCAACGCGATGGCTGCCGTCTCCAACTGCGACCTGTTACGTCGGGATGCCGTGTTGTTGGCCTGCTGCAGAATGCCCCCCGATCTAAGGACTCAGCTGCGCAGTGCTCCCCTGGGTGGCCCTCTGCTCTTCGTTGAGACCTGGCAGACCATGAAGGATGCTAACTCGGACCGTTGGCCTCGCAAGACAGCCCCACAGCGCTTTCAGGCCACCCACAAGGCCGTGGGTCGCGCCCTGCGGACCACCAGACCCGCCGTGTCGTCCGCCCCCGCGACTCCCTCATCGCCGCCCCTAATTTCGGCCGCCCCGGACCTGTTAGCGCCCCTGCCCCCGCCTGGCCTGGTCCTGCCCGTCGCCCAGGGCGCGGGCGGGCCATCTGACTTTGCAACGCTTCTGCCTCCGCCGACCGCGCCCGGGTCTCCAGTCGGCGGGAGGCTCGCACTGTGCAGCGAGGAGTGACGCTCGCTGTTCCCAGATGACCCCTGGATTTTGGAGTCCGTTACCGAGGGCCTTCGGTTCGCCTTTTGCTCCCCGCCTCCGCTGCGTTGCTCTCCATTGTGGACCAAGGTTCCATCAGACGAGCTCAAGGCCTGCGCCCTTCGTGGGGAAGTCGCCGCTCTCTTACAGAAGGCCGCCACAGAGGTCGTGCTATGCCCGGACTCCCCAGCCTTTTACAGCCACCTCTTCGTGGTGCCCAAACCAGGCAGCAAGTGGCGACCTGTCATCTCTGCCCCGCCTTTCACATGGAGACTCCCCGGGCCCTCAGAGCTTCCGTACAGCCCATGGACTACGCGATCAGTCTGGACTTATCCGACGCTTATCTCCATGTCCCCATGCACCCGGCCTCCAGGAGGTATCTCTGCTTCGCCTGCGACGGAGTAGTTTACCAGTTTCGGGCACTGCCGTTCAGTCTCAACCTCAGCCCATGGGTCTTTACCCGCATCATGGACGCAGTGGTGGCCAAGGCACTGCAGTCATCTTCCAGCCCGACGTCGAACTACCTCGACGACCTCCTCCTGCGCAACCATTTGGAGACCCACCTGAGATCGGACAGGGACACACTGATATGGCTGTTGTCGTGGTTGGGGTTCCTAGTCAACGCAGGCAAGTCGGACCTCACTCCCTTGCATCGCTTCATCCATCTCGGCATGGAGTTCGCCACCGACCTCAACAGGGTGCGTTTGCCGGAGCCGCGGATCCTGAAGTTGGCTGCCCTAGCCGGCCAGGTAGCCCAACTGCCTCCGCCAGAGTCTGGCTTCAGCTCCTTGGTTTGATCAATGCGGTGGCACATCTACTCCCCCTCGGTCGTCTCTACGCCCGGCCGCTACAGCTGCACATCCTGATTCTCTGGCGTCCCTCCTCAGGCGATCTGTCCACCATGGTTCCCATGTCTCCGTTGATTCGCGCCCATCTCCTGCGTTGGACGGACATGTCGTGGCTCGCTTCGGGAGTCCCCCTGACCGCTCCTCCTCCTCGACTCTCCCTGTGTGTTGATGCAAGTCTTGCTGGTTGGGGAGCCCACCTGCTACCGCGGTTTCTTATGGCGTCTGGCCCCTGGCCTCCGGAATTCGCGGACAAGCACATCAACTGGTTGGAGCTGCAAGCAGTCTGGCAAGCCCTCATCGCGTGAGAGGAACAACTCAGTCACCAGGAACTGCTCGTCCTCTCCGACAAGGTGACAGTGGTGGCTTACATCCAGAAGCAGGGTGGGACCAGCTCACCCGACCTGTGCATGCTCCTCTACCGTCTGATGTGCTAGTGCGAGGACCGCAACATTTCCCTCCGTGCTCGTCACATACCCGGCCACCTGAATGTGTTGGCCGACTCTCTCTCCCGACGCGACCAGTTGCTACACACAGAGTGGACCTTACGCCAGGACATCTTTCGGATGATCTGCGCGCAATAGGAGACGCCAATGGTCGACCTGTTCACCACGAGGTGGAATCACCAGCTTCCCCTTTTTGTCTCCCCGATCCCAGACCCTCTGGCATGGGCAGTCGATGTGCTGTCCATCCCGTGGGACAGACTCATCGCGTACGTGTACCCCCCGACAGTCCTCATCCCCAAAGTCCTCCTCAAGCTTCGGGGATGCAATGCGGTCGTCCTACTGGTCGCCCCGTTCTCTTGGAACTGGTCCTGGACCACCGACCTCCTCAGCCTCACCACGGACCCACCACTGCTGCTTCCCGCGCCCTGCACGATGCTCAAGCAACCCCGACAATCGCTGTTCCACCTGTGCCTGGAGCGCCTACTCCTTCACGCTTGGAGGTTGTGCGGCAAGCCCTCGCCGCTAGAGGCTTCTCGAGTGCAGCAGTGGAAACGATTGCTACAGCCCGCAAACCCTCGAAACAATGCGTCTACGAGGGAAAATGGCGTGTACTGTGCTCCTGGTGCGACGCCCAGCGCCTCACCCCCACCGACCTAACTAACCCCCAGCTCGCGGACTTCTTCCTCTGGCTCTTCAGAGGCCTAGGATTGGCCCCTATAACCATCAGGGGGTACTTGTCCATGATTGCCAACACCTACCGGCACATCGGCCGCCCGGACTCCGGCGCCTGTAAAGACATCGTCGACCTTATGACTCACTTCGGCCTGCAGCGTCCAGTGCCCAGATCGCTCATTCCTCGCTGGGACCTACCTTGGTACTGACTTGGCTGAATTCTGCCAGATTCGAACCACTGCCTTTGGCCCGCCTGGCGGATGTGACTCGTAAGACTTGCTTCCTGTTGGCGCTTGCCACGGCAGCCCGAGTTAGCGAGCTACACGCGCTGTCAGCGCGCCCTGCCTGCCTGCAGTTTCAAGCGGATGGTTCCGTGCAGCTGCTTACGGACCCTGCCTTCATTGCCAAGACCAGTCTCCTTTGACCGCGCCACAGGTGATCACCTTACGGCCGCTGAGAGGGACGAACTTCCCCCAGGAGACCAAGCAACAAGATCCTGTGCGAGCCCTACGTGTGTACCTACGCCGAACCAAAGCCGTCCGGAGAGGATGCTCACGCCTCTTTCTGCCTTGAAGCCCGGCAGACCTGACATAACAGCCCAGACGATCTCTTCCTGGCTACGCTGGGTCATACGGTCCGCCTACTAGGACCTCTCCCCGCAGGGAGCGAAGAGGCTAAAGATACGTGCACACAAGGTACGCGCCATGGCCAAGAGCGTCACTTTTGACCGGAACTGCGCTGTCAAGACATTGTGGCTACCGTGGGCTGGCGGGCAGAATCAACCTTCGCCCGCTTCTACCTCTGGGATCTGGCAGGCCAGCGAGACAACCTCGCACTGGTGGGGGACATCACTGCGGCGCAACACTCCCTCCCGGTGCCTGTGCGCCGTAGGTACACACCTAACTAGGATTGTCAGGAGTTTGCGGCAGGGAGGATGGCTCTAATTGGCCCTTTGGGGGTGGTTGGGTGCGGCACCCTCGTCCTTATCGCAATACTTCCACAAAGTCATGTCATCGGTAATGTTTTTGATGAAACAAATTAATTTTTCTCTAAAAGGTATTTTTTCGAAAAATACTTACCGATGACATGACTCGGAGGACCCTCCCACCTGCCCCGCTTGCCGCTGGTGAGCTAAGTATCCTGACTGGTTAGTCACCACGTGACTCGGAACCGGATGGGCAGGAACAGGGAGACAACTCTCAGCCCCTCTGGGGGTTCCCCGAGTGCCTCCCGGGTTGTGTGGTAACACAACGGGTTCTTAGGCTAGAATTGAGTAAGTAGTAGACACTTCCACAAAGTCATGTCATCGGTAAGTATTTTTCGAAAAAATACCTTATAGAGAAAAATGAATATTTCTTAGACTTCTGGTCCTGGGCAGCGTTCCTGCCGCTAGAGTTAGCGGACTTAGAAAGCTGACCAGAGCCAAAAGTCTTTGGAGTTGACAAACTAACAGGTTTGGGTGGGGGCTGAGGCTTAGGGGCAACAGAAGGCGGCACTACCGGATCGGCAGTGTCCGCCTTCTGCGTTCCCTGGCTCCTCGTCACCAACGGAGGAGGGTTACTCTCCAGGGGCGAGAGGAGTCGAGGCTCCGCCCCCAACCAAGAAGGGGTTTGACATGAGAAGTCTTTGGTGGGGCGCTTGCCTGCCACCGCTGCACTGAAAGTATACACAGAGGTGTTAGAGGTTGGGGCAGCTGCAGCTGCAGCAGAGCCTTCAATCAGTTTTGGGGCATCGAGAAAGGACAGCCCCTTCTCCACACACACCTGCTGAATCTTGCACTCGGATATCCAACGAGGGAATTTCTTATCCGAAACCATATGCGCCCCCTGGCAATTCACACACAGGGGGGTGGCTGTGCAGGAATCAGCAGAGTGTCCAGGCTTAGTGCAACGGGCGCATGAAGCCTCTGCCTGGCGGCATGTCTTCTGCCCATGGCCAAACTTTTGGCACTTGTCTCAAGCCCTGTCTCAAACCTCCCTTTTCTCTCTAAGATCGTTGAGAAGGTTGTGTTGTCGCAACTTCTCGACCATCTGAACCTGAATCATCTTCTTAGTCCCAATCAGTCTGCTTACCGTGCAGGTCATTCCACTGAAACTGCGCTTGCAAAAATTCTTAATGACCTCCTCGAGGCTCTTGATGATGGCAAAGTATCTGTTCTCGCACTGTTAGACCTATCTGCTGCCTTTGATACGATTGACCATGACATTTTGCTACAACGTCTCTATTCTGTGTATGGCATTCATGAAACTGCTTTATCGTGGTTTAGATCATATCTGACTGACAGAACTCAGTGCATAGTTGTTAATGATAAACTATCCAGCCCATCCACCGTGCGCTTTGGCGTCCCACAAGGTTCAGTTCTTGGACCAGTCCTCTTTACCCTGTATGTTCAGCCACTGGCCAGTGTCTTTAACCGTTTCTCTATATCACATCATGCATTTGCAGATGATACTCAACTCCATGACTCATGTTCACCTGATCAGATTATGGACACAATCGAGATCCTTCAGGAGTGCGTCTTGGATACTAAGATGTGGATGACTTCAAACAAATTACAGTTGAATGACGGAAAAACTGAGGCCATGATAATTGCTTCCCCGAGGTTGACGAAGACGCTGACACTCCCCCCGTCATTACAAATCTGTGGTGCCACTGTCCCCTTCTCCCCCCATGTAAAAAATCTGGGTGTCACACTTGATAGTAGCCTGTCCATGCGCCTTCATGTGAACAACGTTTGCAGATCCGCCTATACTGAACTGCGACGTATTGCTTCAGTCCGCCACTATCTGACACCTGAAGCAACTAAAGTACTTGTCTGCGCTTTTGTTTTGTCTAAATTAGACTATTGCAATGCTCTTTTGGCTGGCTGTTCCCAGTGTCTGATTGGCAAACTCCAGAAAATTCAAAACTCAGCTGCTAGGTTGATTCTTAGAGTCCCTAGATCAGATCATATCACACCCCATCTGTCTGCCCTACACTGGTTACCTGTAACGGCTAGGATTCAGTACAAAATTTCATGCATGACTCACAGTTGTATTACCTGTTCCTGCCCACACTACCTTGCCTCTCTTCTCCAGCTGTATACGCCCTTGAGACAGAATTTGCGCTCTGCTGCCGACTCTCGAGTTTTACGTATCCCTCTTGTCAAAACAAAGTCGTTTGGTGGGAGGTCATTCAGATACCAGAGCCCAGTTGTTTGGAATGATCTCCCACGCGAACTGAGATACGTGGATTCGAGAGAGGCATTCAAGCGTGCCCTAAAGACCCATATGTTTTCTGTCAGCTACAAATGACTTTGTCACACACCTGTCATGTTAAAGTCATCTCTATCTATTTATAGAAGTAGTGTGTGTGTGGGTGTGTGTGTGAATGCCAGTATGAGTCCATGAGCGTAGCACTTTTGAATGGTGACTTCATAGCTTGTTTACAGAGTGCGTCGTATTTTGTTTTTGTACTTTTTGTTAATTCCATTTTTGTAATTAGTTATTTTTTGTACATTAGTTTTTGTTAAGCGCCTAGAGCTCTAATCTGAGGTTAGGCGCTATACAAGTACTCATTATTATTATTATTACTTAAAGCACCAGAGGGGGAGAAGGACGTACTTCTTCACTTTCAAGGAGTAGTAACCTCCCCAGATGGTAGTAGGAGGGGTGGGGGTGCCAAACGTCAGGATGATGGTAGGGAGACGGATCTCCCCACCACCTCGCTTGGAAGCAAAGCGCCTGACGTAAGTCACCCCCTGAGACTTAAGGTTCCGTACAAGTTCATCTTCTGACAGTTCTGCCAAAGCTTGATCTTTGATTATGCCTCTTGACAAATTCATAGTTTTGTGGGGTGTGACCTCCACTGGAGTGTCTCTGATGGAAGAGAGCCCAAGTAGCCCGCTGGAGTGTGCCCGGGTATGGCACTCTACCAGCAAGTCACCAGACCTGAGGCGCTGGGCATCAGGCCTGCCAACACGGCTCCTGAGGGTCTCCCCCACCAGAAAAGGATGTAGCTTGGAAACAGGTTTCTCCTTCACCTTGCTATGGACAATGAGGAAGCGAGGCCATACGGCCGACGCCTGAGGCGTCGCTTCCTCACAGTCCGAGTCACTGTCATGTTCAATGTCGGTGGCTATGTGCCGCTTCTGTGCAAGTTTTTTTTGTTTTTGTTTTTTTCCATATTATAATAGTAGAGATATTCATCCCCCGGGGGTCCCCACCCGCCACCGAGCCCAACAAGGGAAAGTGCAACTGTCGGCGGGTCTCCAGCCGACGCACAATTTAGATTGCCCGAAAGATATACTCAAGGGGGTAAGCCCGATTGAACCCGCTGAGCCACTGCCTTCTATCACACTGTTGAATGCAGGGGAATACTGGCGTATAGCACCTAATCTGCACCTAAGGCTATAGCATGGTGCTCCGTATATCAACCCGCATGTCAACAGTGGGATAGGGCTCAACGTGACAAGAGCCGATTGACTAGGCCGGTATGACTAGCCTCCCGTTTAGGTAGAAGTCAAGGCCAAAGTGGAGTGTTGGCACCAGTGAGCCGCAACCCAAAGGGAACCTCAGCCACCAGGATCCTCTTCTCCCCCAACACGGGTCTCCAAGCACGGCAAACACTTGGGATCCAAAGGACCAAAAGCTCACGAGTATTTTTAAGGACCAATCCAACATGGTAGGACCTGGGTTAGCACAGCTCCTCAAAAACCGGACCAGTGAAAAAGACTGAACAACATATCTGCTGACATCAAGTCCTAATCCTGGACAAAGATGGCACCCCTCTGCTAGCCCACTCAGTCAGTGACTGAGGAGACTACCCACCCACGCCACGTGGAGGACGGTGCCTAGTGGGCGTAGTGCCAGATGAGCTCATCATGCACTACCCTTGAATTATCATGATCAATTATCTCCTGCTGAAGGGTCTCAGGGCTGAATGCGTCAAAGACATTTTTTTTTCTTCCAAAAAGCTTTTGTTCCCCAAAGAGCTTTAAAAGTATTAAATTGTTTCATCTGACGTTGCTGTGTTTATTCTCCACAGAAGCACACTGTGGTACCTACCCTCCTTCAGGCAGCATGCGCCGACTGAGAATGCGGCTGCGCTTGGCTGTGGCAGGGGTGGAGGGCTCCTCCATTCGCTCATAAAACAGCAGGTATCCGTTCCAGTACCGCAGTCTCTCCTCAGGATATGAGCTCGCTGTAACAACAGACAGAGGATCCCAGTGTGCAAGAGGTCCTATGATCAACTTTGGCCGCAGTTGGTCCGCGCACATCATGTGCAGGCCAACAGCAGCTGATGTCGACCCAAAGACCTACTGCGCACTTGTCAAAGATGTCACTAATAAAAATGGGAAATTTAGGAATTTTGAACACGGCAGTTCACAGGTGGTGCGTGTAGCTTGGCGCCTGAGGTGCCAAGTTAATCAAGTACTACAGGGTTCGTAGCCAAAAGGCATCACAAAATTCACAAAATTTTCACAAACTTTCAAGACCATTTTTACATTTTTCCTGGCCATAAGATGTGTGACCGAAATATACTTATATAGACTAGGCCTATATGCCCACTGTTCAACAGACGCTTACCTTTGTTATGACTCATGATGGCACCTTCACCCATGCTTGCCACATCAATAGATTTTTGACAAGCGGCACAAAACAAAAACCGACCACTTGTTTGATGCTACTTTTCGGAGCCAGCTTTTATACATATATTTGGCTGAATCTTTCCTCAGCCACTGTTTATACTTAGAAGCTTCAAGCCACAAATCGTTAAAAACACAAGCGCCAGGCATGGTCAATGAGTGAGCGATGTGACCGGAAATAATATTAAAGGGAAATAATCATTCGCAAGTACATCCGGTCGAAATCGAAAGTACGTTTTTGCGTAGCTTTCTGGTAGCCGGATTTTATTTGTTTTGTTTGTGTGCGTGTATTTTGTTTGTTTTGTACATTATTTTTTTAAATTCGAAAAAATCGAAAAAGCAAAATGTGTACATGATGAAGCCAAGTAAGCAGAATTGTAAAATTCACAAACTTTCACAAACCCTCCCCAAAAATGTCATTTTTCAAAGACTTTCCAGGGCCTGGAAAAAGGATTTTATTTTCCCCAAACTTTCACAAACTTTCCCAATCGCTACGAACCCTGCACTACCCTTGAAATTGCATGGCCAGTCCATTTGTTGCTATCGTGTGTCAGGACAAAAAACATGCATCACAAAAGTACTCACTGGAGTCGAACACCTTGGCCTTGTACATGCCGCCAAAACACTCCTGTTCCACAGTCACATCTGTCATGTCGAATTCCTCTACCACGGTGTCGTTAAACTTGAACCACTTGCCCTTGTTGGGGTTTGTCAGCACTGTACCTCTGGCAATGGAAAAACAAAAACAAATGTACAGAGCTGAGCCAATGAAGTGCAAAGCCACAAAATTTCATTTTTCTTTAAAAGGTATTTTTTCGAAAAATACTTACCGATGACATGACTGAATGGAAGTGTCTACTACTTACTCATTCTAGCCTAAGAGCCAGTTGTGTTAAAACACAACCCGGGAGGCACTCGGGGAACCCCGAGGGGACCAAGAGTTGTCTCCCTATACCCACCACCCGGAAGCCGGGTACCCATAATCCCTCAGTCAGGATACTTAGCGCACCAGCGGCAAGCGGGGCAGGTGGGAGGGTCGTTTGAGTCATGTCATCGTTAAGTATTTTTCGAAAAAATACCTTTTAAAGAAAAATGAATTTGTTTCTTCAAAAACATTACCGATGACATGACTGAATGGAAGAATTGCGAATAGGAGGTGGGTGCCGCGCTCCAGCACACCTTAGGGCCCAAGGGCCGTCCTCCCTAACGCAAACTCCTGACGACCCTAGGTAGGTGAATACCTACGGCGCTGAGGCGCCAGGAGGGAGTTGTGCCCCCCGCAAAAAGGCCCCCACCAGAGCGAGGAGTCTCGCTGGCCTGGCAGAACTCTGCGATCGAGGCGGGCGAAGTCATCCTGCCCGCCAGCCTCCAGTAGCCACGAAGTGTAAGACAGTACAGTCCCTGACGAATGTGACGTTCGTGGCCATGCACGTGCCTTGATAACGTACCTGTAGCCTCTAACCTCCCTGAGGGAGGGGTCCTGTAATTCAGAACGTATGACTGAGCGTAGCCAGGAAGAACATCCGGCATGTAGCGTCAGTGGTGCCGGAACCGGCAAAGAGGCGAGCGCGTCCATAGCGAACGGCTATGTCGTAGGCACACGTGAGGCTTGTACAGGGATTTGCTACGTGGTCTCCTGGTGGAATAGCGCCCCGTAAGCGGGCGCAAGGTGAACCCGTGGACCAAAGGCGCGGCGGTCCAGGTAAGGTATGGTCCAAGCGGAGCTGTACGTAATTGTTCCCTCGAACTGTAGGCAGACCGGGCGAGTCGTAGCTCCTGAAGCTCGTTAACCAATCCACCATGGCAACATCCCTCAGGCGCCGTAAGGCTGCAAGGGCAAGACGTAGCATGCGATCACTCCTCACGAGGGGAGTCGACAGGAGGCTCCTGACGAGCGCGTTTAAGTCTCTCCGAACCGGGCTCTGAGGAGAGGCGGGTTATCTGCCGGCAAGTGGACCCCCAGCAGGATCCCGGCGGCTTACTTGGAGACGAGTGGGTACCGAGATTGGATGTGGGACGTCGCCAAGCGCGACTCTCTGAACTGGGCTCTGTGAGGCGAGTTCTCTGCTTCTCAAAAGCTGTGTCCGGGCTCGCTCCGTCCGGGTCACGGCTGTTCAAGGCCTCCCATTTAGTTTTGAGGCGCGCGCGCGTGCCCGCGCTGTAAGATAAGGAGCCGCGCAGCGTGTCGCCTCTGTTAATACCGCCTGCTGGCAGCACAGAGCTGAGCGCAATCTGTTACGGCTGTGCAACTATAGTCGCGCTATTCTTGTCACTGTTTTACGCGAGCACGCTCTCTGTGTACACGCTCAGCACTGACAGTGTGCCACGCGGGATACATTTTAATGGTACCGGTCATTTACGGCGTGTTGTTTAAGCTGTACTGAACGTATCTTGTATTTAAGACATACACTTAAAAGCTAAGAAAATAAGCTTTCTGTAGACACTAGACATGCTTAGGAAAATGAAGCTGAGCAATGAATGCAACGGACTAGAAGACAGGCAACCGGCGCCCAGTTTACCGTGAAGACAACGTAAATCGGTTGCAAATGACACGTCTTTCAACTGTTCTAACTCATGCAAAGTACTTTTGCGAAAATTATGGTTCAGGCCAGCGATCATCGTATACAACCACTACGCTATGCACTACTCAAAATGTCAGATAGATTTACCTTGCGATCTCAGTGGGTCCTGAAATGGGATGATGCGTTATTGGTAAAATCCAGTGTTAGACAGACGGAAAGTTCTTGGGTTAACGTAATCTCCAAACGTAGTTGATTTCGGAGGCAGTGAAAATGTTCGAAATAATTCACAGTTCATATGCAGGGTTAGCGGCAGTGTCAGTTGCACACTTTGTATAGGTGATGTTGTCTTTAGCATTCCACTAAATCTTATAAAATCGGAAGAGCAATCCCCGGCGGCCACTTTACTAAATCTTACAAATCGGATGGGACACCCACAGTGAAAATAATAAACACTCTTAATGGTGATCAAATAGCTATTTTGATAGGCGTAAATTAGATAAACACAGAACAGTCGGTGCAGGCTAAAATGTATCAGTCTCAAGACAATTTATTTCACAGAGAGACTGAGTCCTGCGTGTACTTGTTACCGGCGGCTCTCTACACATTCCCTTCAGATGTTTGTCTTCTTCATCTGTACATACGTCAATGCCATGAAAAGCAGAAAGATCGTCTACATAATCAACACACAGTTTAAAGTGTTATAGTCCGTCTTTCCTTTGCCTTTTGCTCGCTCTGCACGGCAAATCCTGCACAAACTACTCAATCATTCCATGTGGTTTGAATAGGAATATTGTGTGTCAGACTCCATTCTAAATGTCGGCGAAATACACTCACATGCTGGTCTATAAAACTTTCTATAAAAAATCACAGGTAAATCTATCCAGTAAAAGAAAAGCACTTACTTGTAGCACTATGTTACACTAACACATATCACTCATTGAAAATCCAAACAAAAGTATTTTGAAAGCACAGTTAAGGTTTAAAGCCTGCACAAATTTGGCACTCTGCCCACATAAAATAGTAAGCGTAAAGAAGGCCTACTATCAGGCGGTACCAGACGCCCATCGGAATGTGTGTAACTAGGTCAGCTCGCCACTTGATAAGCTAGCGCGGCACTCCCTAACTAAATGTGTCGGTTTGTAGAAGAACTGAACAGCCGTGGGGTAGCGGCCTCGTCGGTCAAAACCCCACCCTGTGCCCTAGTCCACTGAAAACGTTGTGGATACCCTCCACAGGATCATCCTGGTCTCATGCGCCAATCCTCCGAAGGTGTCCTGGTGCATTCCGTGTGTAGCCACTGGTCCCACCGGGGAAGACTGGCCCAGATCTACCGTCGGTCCAGGTAGCGTCACGCACGGAGGGAGTTGAAGTTCTTTCCCAAGCACCAGGGTAGGGGGTAAGCACTGGTCAGAGGATCGCCAGCTGCCCTGATCCTGGAAGTACACCTCCGCTGTCGCGTTGCCGGAGAGGAGAAGCTCCTTCCTCCCACGAGCAGAAGAAGAAGGCCTAGTAGTCCGCGTCGGATCCAAGCTAAACACGCTCTTGTCCGCGAAGTCCGAAGGTCGGAGGGTTGGACCTCGAGAAGAATCACGGAAGTAGGAAGCGTAGCTTGAGCAGCCGGGCTTAGAGACGACTAAGGTGCGTAGATCCGACTCCGTGTAGTGGCTAGGTCCTCCGCCACGAGCACAGCCAAGCGGTACCACCTGTCCGAAGTCCGGCACCCCCCGGGTGCCCAACGAGAGTTGTCGAGATGGTTAGACGTCAGTGAGAAGGGGCTGCGCCTTGGTTCCCCAGTGTCCACGATGGATGAGAACCCCCAGTGAGTCAGGTGGCGATGCCGGGCAAACTTCCGCAGCAGGGCGGCGGCGATGAGCTTGGATGTCCCGTCCAGCGCCGGCCGAGTGTCCATCCGCGCAGAAGAACAGGTCTGACGGAATCGCAGCACTGGAAGCCGAAGAAGAGGGAGAGGAGAACGGCTGAGACGTCCGAGCAACCAGTCCGAGGGGTCGTCAGCCGTCAAACTCAGGGTGTCGAAGTCCCGCTGTCTGGAACCGGCGACCGAGGAGGGCGACGAGGGCTCCGAGGGAAGGAATCCCGCTGACGGCGAACCGCAGAGGTTGAAGACTCTCTCCGAAGGGGAGAGCGAAAGACGGAGCGACGCGGCGAGGGTCTCCTGAGAACCGAAGGCGGGTCCCGACGAGGAGAACGGCTGTGACGAGGAGGAACGGAACGGAGAGGACGAGGGAAGGGGAAGTGGCCGGTCGATGGGAAGAGGAACGGGACGAACGGGAGTCCGAACGAGATGGGGAACGCGAAGAAGGCGAAACCCGTCTGAGTCGAGGGAGTCCTGATCCGTCGAACGATGAGTGGAGAAGGTCCTCCTACGATCTTGCGAAGCAGAGCGATAACGGAGAGTAGAATCCAGGCGCCCAAGATCTTCGCCAACAGGAGGCTCCGGACGAGTGCGTGTAAGTCTCTGTGAACCAGGCTCTTGGGAGAGGCGGGTTGCTTGCTGGCAAGGGGACCCCTGCAGCCAGAGACGATTAAGGAACGAACCAGGCTCTTGGGAGAGGCGGGTTTCTGTGCACTAATCCGTTGAATACTCAGTGGCGTCTTCTGTGTCGGATCAAGTTGGTCTCGTGCGTCCGGTGCCGGGGGCACAGCGGAAGGCGTCTCGGTAATCTCCAAGCACCCGAGCGGGAAGGTCCTCCTATGATCTTGCGAGGGAGAGCGATAACGTTGAGTAGAATCCCTGTGTCTATGCTCTTCACAACCAGGAGGCTCCGGACGAGTGCGTGTATGTCTCTGTGAACCAGGCTCTTGGGAGAGGCGGGTTTCTTGCCGGCCAGGGGACCCCCAGCGGAATCCCGGCGGCTTCCTCAGAGACGAGTGGGGAACGACGGTGGAGGAGGGACGCCATGAGTGTCCCACCAAACCAGGCTCTTGGGAGAGGCGGGTTCTTTCCACCAGCTGTGTCCGGGCGCGCTCTCTAACGGAGGCGGTCTTGACGGTCGAACTCCCACTCTGTGCCCTAATCCCTCGATTACTCAGTGGCGTTCTCTGTGTCGGATCCAGTTGGTCTCGCACGTCCGGTGCCGGGGGCACAGCAGAAGGCGTCTCGGCAATCTTCAAAGTACCCGAGAGGGTAGGAGGCTCCCTCCTATAAAGTTCCAGAGATTAGACCATCGCAGCTCCGGCCAGGTAGCACAGACGTCACAAGTGTGGTCGGAAGCACACCCAGCGCACAGGAGACAGACTGTATGGATATCCGACGGCCACTGGAAGCCTCCGCATTGTTTGCAGGTCACCAGTAGGCCAATGCAACACACAAAACATGAGGGCACTCGGCGAGTGTCTACAGGATCTCTGGAGGGACGTGAAGAACGGCAACTCCTATGCACGCCAGCAGAGGAGAGTGAGCGGAGTGTAGACCTGGAGCGGCGTAAGGGTCACTCCAATGAGGCGATCCGTAGAGGAAGAGCATCCAACGGTGCTGATAGTGGTCCCTACTCAGGCGCCGCGCAGAGCGAGCAGGACGAGTACCCTCGATAGGTGGCCTGGAACTGTGTCGATAGTAGTCTCCGCTTCCTTGGAGACGAGCATCCTTACTAGAGTCCCTGGACGTGCACGTGAATGTCTCTGAGCCGGGCTCCGAGGGAGGCGGGCTTTCTTGCCGGTAAGGGGGACCCCCAGCGGGATCCCGCGGGCTTTCTTGGAGACAAGTGGGACCGATAGTGGACATGGCTTCATGGAAGGCTTAGTCCGGGCGCGCTCCCTCCTGGAAGCGGCCTCATCGATCCAGGCCCACTTCGTGCACTAGTCCACTGAATCCGGTGTGGGGCTTCCCACATGGACGTCCTGGTCTCAAGCGACCGGTGCCAAGGATACGATGGATGGCGTATCCACATCCTGCGCATAGGAGACCCGACCTAGTGGTTGTCCGACGGCCACCGGAACACCTGCCTTGCGTGAAGGACATCAGCATGCCCCTCTTCATCGGGGCGGAACGGGATCCTTCAAGCACCATAGGTCGCTCCCGCCTGCAGACGCTTCAAGCTGCCATCCGCGCTGCTGAGGCCAGGTGACACAATCATCCCAATGTGGTAGGAGGCACCTCCCGTGTCGGAAGACAGGCCTAGTCCCAAATGGGCGCTGCCTGGGCATGAAGAACACACCTAACAGTAGCAGCCGGGCTGGTGCTTACAGCCGAGAAGCTGCTTGTCCTCTGAAGGTGGTAGTGTACTGCAACGTCCTAAGAAGTCGGACGTGTGCGTAATTGTCTTACCGAGCGGGCCTTGCCAGAGGCTGTTCACGTGCGCTCCCCCTGGCAGCGGCCTCCACGATCCATGCTCGCGCACTAGTCGTGACATCCGGTGTGGCTTCTCTCCCAGGTCAGTCCGTTGTCGTGCGGAAAACCCGCAGTGTCCGGAAGGCGCCTAAACCGGTGCTGATCGCTTGCAACGCAAGCATGGTCGGCGGGGCATCCGGTGCAGTGGCGAAAGACCCCTGGGGGCTGAACTAGCCACTGTCATCTGTGTGAATGGGTAGCACATCCCTGCAACAGATAACACACCCGAAGGCCTGCGGGCGAGTCCTGTGGGACTAAGCCACGAAAGGTAGCCTTCGTAACAACAAAACACACAAGCACCAAAGCGGGGTAACAGACTGTCAAGCCTGCACGCCAGCAGTGCAGTAAGGTCGACTCACTGCCATCAAGCACTAAGGTGAGCAACCAACATCTGTAGCAAAAGTCAAACATGTCATGACAGAAGCGAGGTACCAAACTGCACGCCTACAACTAGCCGTGCAGTAAGCAAGTAGGCCCACTGCCGCCAAGCGCTAAGGCGAGGGAACAACATATGTACACAAAAGACGAATACGTCATGACGGAAGCGAGGTACCAAACTGCACGTCTGCAATCTAGCAGTGCAGTAACGAGGTAGATTCACCGCCGTCAAGCGCTAAGGTGAGCAACAACATATGTACCAACCCTTGTCATAAAAGGAGTCAGGCCCCAAACATTATTACTAAGGGTGACCGTGTGTGGAAAAAACAACACCGGCCGCATGCTGTACAACTCAATACGCAATGACAACCAAGACAAGAAAAACATCTGGGGCAGTAAATCACCACTTTATGTGGACATGTCACGAGGGGCCCGCCCAGCCAAGGAGCGTAAACCCCCAAGCTGCCCGCCGGAACGTATATCCACTCTCTAAGGTACGTGAGCACTTGTCCACAGCGTATGCCTGCGTATGCGAGTGTGCGCTTAAATTCATCACCCGTATCTATACAACCATCCCGCAAGCGAAAACAGAAAAGGGGCCAGAACAGGCGCTGGTACCGAACAAACTATGCGATGACAAGGCGTGACCCAAGCTGTGCCACTCAGCTAATCAGGCCATGGAGTAAAAGAATTCTCCACACCCAAGGTACAAATGCGTAGGAAACTTCGCTACGATTCACCGAAGGTGAGTGGGCGCGCAATTACAGTGAGAAGAAGACGAAAAACTTCGTACCTGCACAAACCAGTGCCCAGCCTGGGAACCGGCCGAGGGTCAACCCCGCTACCTTACCTCTCCGTCGAAGAGGAACGGGGGGAGATGTCCAAAACCCGCCTGGCACGACCGGCGAAGCTCACCGGACAGCTCACCAGAGGTCGAAGCGTAGGTGCTAAGCAGTGGGGACGAGAAAGCCACGCAGCAGCACAGGCAGGGCCGATGAAACGATCCTATCTCCCGCTCTTCATCCCAACAGCAAGTCCGAAACCAGAGAACCGGTCGAAAAACCAAAGTCCGTAGGCTAGAGCCGAGCGCAAGACGACCGAATCGTGCGCCTAAGTAGACTAGACTGAGGGATTATGGGTACCCGGCTTCCGGGTGGTGGGTATAGGGAGACAACTCTTGGTCCCCTCGGGGTTCCCCGAGTGCCTCCCGGGTTGTGTTTTAACACAACTGGCTCTTAGGCTAGAATGAGTAAGTAGTAGACACTTCCATTCAGTCATGTCATCGGTAATGTTTTTGAAGAAACAAAAATCGCAACACTAACTCTTCTCTCAAAGCATCATTGACTCATTCGCACCAAGTAATCATTCTTGCCACACTGAGCCCTAAGATCGCAATTCCTGAAGTTTGGAGTTGACTTTTGAAGACTATGTAACAGATTAAGAGAAAGAACGACCATGATAGTTCAAGGGTGATGCAGGAATATCTTAGTGCTTCTAACATTATGGTTTACGAGATAGAACAAACATCAAACATAATAGTTCAAGGATGGTGCATGAATAGGCACCAAGCTATTCATGCATCGCTCTTGAATTATGCATCAAGCTATTCTGTCACTACTCTTGAACTATCATGGTCTATCCATATGCTGTTGTAGTGTGTCAGGGAGAAGTGTACCATGGCTGCGCACCAGCTCTGGGATATGGATCAGCAATGATGGTTCAAGGATGCATCAAAGTGCAAAGCTCCTCTGTGACCCCTCTTGTACTATCATGGCCACTTTCTGAATGGGTTCACTCATTCGCGGCCAGCCGCATCCGGATGTGCGGTATAAGCCGCTCATCCGGATGCGGCTGGCCGCAAATGAGCTAATGCGCTCGGAGAGGCCCAAGGAAACTTGGCGTCAAATGTACTGATCACTACACACCATACTATCCCTCACCCCTTTTAACCTCTTCAATGCTGGGACTTAGCAAACAGCACCCAACAGCAAGAGTCATAGATTCTCATGAGCCCTCACTGATGCGGGGGCTCATGGGAATCTATGCCTCTTGTGGACTGCATTCCAGCAGTAAATCTACAATACGTAGTGCCTGGCAGTGAAGGCGTTAAAAAGAGTCACACAACTAACCTGCGATCCTTGATAAAGGAGTAGTAATGTCCAGCATTAGCCTGGCCGCTGTGCACTACGATCCCAACCAGTTCGTAGTTGATGAACTTGGGCTGCTGTTCAAGCACAACCGACTCTGACACCATATCTCCACCAGCGCCCACTACACTGCCGTTGATGCCGCAGCTGCCATTGGAGAGACTGCCGCTGCTGGTGGAGATGCCACTGTCGGAGACATCTCCGTTGAGGGATGGTGAGCTGCTGCCGGTGTCTCCGCCTTCCATTCCGGCCTCGGCCTCCTGCCGTGCCATGCCTTCTGCTGTGTAAGGCTCCATGTTCAGGATCCAGGGAAACTGGGGACACAATGGAGGCACCCTCAGCAGGGTTTCACATGAAAGCAAGTCACTAAAACCCCCAAAATCCTCCTCCAACTAAAGAGCTAAAATTAAGGGAATGAGGCTGATCACCAATAGTAGGAGGTATAGATTTTCATGAGCCCCTGCGGACGCAGGGGCTCATGAAAATCTATGTCTCCTGCAGATGAAGGAAGCTGCCAGGGGACTGCACGTAACTTAATTTCTCTAAATAAATGCCTCCATAACTTTTATAGAAAACAATTTCACTGTTAGTTATTCATAACAAATCTGTTCCATTAGTTTCTGGACACTAAAAGTTCAGAAAAGGAACGGTGATGCATGCAAAGGTAAGTACCAGTACAAGAGGGTTACCTTAAAGAAATCATCAAACTTGAGCGCTCGGTTTGTTTCCCAGTCGTAGCCGAAACGCTTGAGCTGGATGCACAACAGGGGTGGCAGGGTCTTGATGCACATTCGCTTGATAGTGTTTCTCTGAAAAATTAATTTTTCTCTAAAATGTATTTTTTCGAAAAATACTTACCGATGACATGACTAACTGGAAATAGTCTACTTGCTTACCAATTTTAGCCTAAGACCCAAAGGGTCCCCCCAGGAGGCTCTCGGGGATCCCTGAAAGGGACGAGAGAGCTATCGGGGATCCCTAACAGGGACGAGAGTAGCCTCCCCTGCCCATCCGGTCAGGCGCCAGGTGGTGTCTCCTTTAGCCAGTTGTCTACGGAGTTACCAGCGGCAAGCGGGGAGGAGGGAGGGACCTCCGAGTCATGTCATCGGTAAGTATTTTTCGAAAAAATACATTTTAGAGAAAAATTAATTTGTTTCCTCAAAACACATTACCGATGACATGACTAACTGGAAGAATGGCAAAGAGGAGGAGGGTGCCGCACAATCCCCTTTTAGAAACCTCTTCAGGGACGAAGACGGCCCGTCACTCCTGATCACCCACTCCCGACAATTTTAGCGAAGTGCCGCCTAAGCGCCGAGGGCGCCTGGAGGGAGTGTTGCGCCGCAGAAGCCGCCCACCAGCGTAAGGTTGTCGCGCTGGAACGTCAGGGCGTGAAGGTAGGAGTGGGCGACGGTAGATTCGGCCCCCTACCCCACTACAGCCAAGTCCTTCACCGCACAGGTGCGGCCGCAGGCGAGACTTACGGCCAAGGCGCGAACTTCAAGGCGCGGACCGTGCGTGTCTCCGCTCCCTGTGGGAAAGGTCGCGAAGGCGGACCGAAAAAACCCAGCGGGGCGAGGAGGAGAACTTTGGGCTGAGAAGTCGGATCTGCCAGCGGCAAGGAGACGAGCCCGTCCCCTCAGCACGGACTTGGAGCGACGCAGGTAGATACGAAGAGCCTACACCGGGTCTTGCTGCGGAGTCCCCCGAGGAAGCCGGGTCGTGTAAGCGGCCGAGTGGCGAAGACCAGAGACGCTGTCATGGGAGACCGAGGCTGAGCGAGAAGGAAGGATCCGGGAGTAGCTGAACGGAGCCAACCACTCGGAGCTGCAGGCCGGCGGGGAGAGACGAGAGTGTGTGGAGCTCGCTGACGCAGGGCGCCGAGGCGAGGGCCATCAGGAAGCAGGTCTCCGAGTCACGTCAGCGAAGCGGGCCAGGTGGAGCGATTCAACGGTCCGAAGTCAGTCAGGGGAGGACCAGGGAGGTCCCAGCGCGGGCCAAGGGGGCGGAAGACCGGATGCTGCACGCCAAACGCGCGATAAGGTCGGGCAGGTCCTTGCAGGCGCTGGGTCGGGACGGCCGAAGAGACAGTAGGCGTCGGCGATCCAGAGGGGGGCTGGTGCACCAAGGGGAGCCAACCGTGGTCTTGGACGAGCCAGAGAAGAAGTCCGCGAGCTGAGGAGTCGTCAGGCCGACGGTGGAGAGGCGGCAGTCAGAGGACCAGGCACGAAACACGTCACTTTCCCTCGTAGCCACGTCTGGCAGGTCAGCGGGCTGAAGCGCTAGCGTCCGCTGTCGCGCTCGAGACGTCTCCAGCGGAGAGCGCTTGCCGCACAATCGCCAGGCGTGTAGGAGAAGTCGCTCGGGCAGGGGTGGAAGAGCGGCTGTCGGCGCAGCTCGAGCATCGTGCGGGGGGTGGGGAGAGGGAGGGTGAGCCCGCGGCGAGACTGAGAAGGTCGGAAGTCCACGATCCGGTCCAGGAGAACGGCCACCAGGAGAAGGACTGCGTTGCATCCCCGGAGGCTGAGGGACATGAGGACCAGGACCGCCGGAGGGTAGGTGTAAACGACCGGTCTGTCCCAAGGGAACGAAGTGCATCGACTGCCCAGGCCAGAGGTCGGGAACGGGGAGATGAAGAGGGGAAGCCGGAGGCTCCACTTCGTGGCGAAGAGAACAAGGGGGGAGTCTTCCAACGAGCGCAGAACCAGCGAAGGATTTCCCAGCGTAGGGCGCAAACCGTGTGAAAAAGCTGCCTCCGTCGCAAGCGGTAGTCTGCCAGTACGAACAGGTGCCCTGGACTGGGCGGGCTTGGAGGGAGAAGTCGCTGTCCACTCGCCAGCAAAGGGGGCGATAGAGGAGGAAGCAGAGGTCGGGAGAGCGGGTTCCTCCTGCGTCTGAAGGCAAGCCACGAAGGGGGTTGTCGGAAGGACGCGGAGGTCCTATGTCCGAAGATCGTATCACCAAGCGCAGAGGGCCTGCCAACTGCAACCAGTCCCAGCGGGTTGACGTGCCGCGAAGTCAGGTTCACGGGCCAGCGGCCGGCCGACGAGCGGAATACGGAAGAGGGAGAGCGCCCCAACCGGCGAGACCGGCAACGACGCAGAGCGAGCCGGGCAGTGGCGAGGTCAGGGGGAATCCGGGAGCCGAGCCAAGAATGTCCGTCCAGCGAAGCCGAAGTGGCGCAGCACAGGAGAGATCGGCACCAGGGTAGAGAGATCGCCGGAGGACGGCCTCCAGAGGCGGAGGACAGACGACCGAGGGAAGGAGATCAGCCGCCGCACTCATCAGGAGGAGGAGCTGGAGCCGCAGTCAGGAGGGGACCGCAGCGTCCGCAGCTACCCACGGGCTAGAATGGCACGAACTGGATCCGAGGCTCGTGAAGACGCACCAAGTTGCGGTCGGTCGCCAACCAATCCCAGGTGAACAGGTGGCGAGAGGGCGAGAGGTCGGACAGTAGGCGCTGACCAGGGCGACCAGGTGAGCAACCGGAGGAGGAGAGCATCCCTGCCCTACGAAGAGGGAGCACTGACTGAAACCGCAGAAGCAGGTCCACCAAGGCGGAGAATGGCTGGCGGAAGATCGAAGGTCTCGGGCAACCAAGGCATCCACGATCCACGCAAGGACTCAGGGCTGAGGGGAGACCACACCAGAGAGGCCGAGCTGGGAATGGTCCCGTCGACGGCAAGCGAAGACAACGGCGGGGGCGGGAGGCCTGGGGACGTGTAGAAGCAAAGGGTAGGTCCCGGCTGGCGGCGACGACCCAGGGCTGAAGGCGACGCGAAGGGTCCGAGGCGGGGGAGCCGTACCGAGCGAGGCGCAGCAACGCAACTTCTCACGGAAGAGTGGAGACCTGCACGCGAAGGGCGAGGGCCTTGGTCCGAAGGGCGGGAACACAACCCACAAGGTTGACGCTGGGCCCACAGGCCTAGGAGGGTTCCTTCAGAGACTGCCAGGCAGGGCCGAAGGGCGCGGGTACCCACAGGAGCACGGTAGAGCTGCGACGTCGCATCAGGGGAGAAGGTCAGGAAGGAGCCAAGCCGCCACGAACGAAGGAAGGCAAGGGCGGAGGGTTCGAAGCCAAGCGGACGATCCACTAGAGCTGGGAAGGGTTGCCGCAAGCACGAGCGCCGGCAGAACACCGGAGGCAGCGAGCACGAAGGGGAGCGAGAGGTCAGCGAACCGGGAAGCCGAAGGCTAAGACGCCGGCAGGCCAACGGCGAACGCCGGACGCAGAGTCATCCACCGGAGAGGGTCGGGGAGACGCTGGAGGCGAAGGGTGCAAGGGAGTGGGGAAGAGGATGTCCCGAGGAGAACGACAGCGCCGAGCACCAGGCGAAGGTCGACAGGGACACTGGAGGGAGTCGAGTGGGCGGGCGACGAACGGCGGGCGCCGCAACTATCCAGGCGACGAGGGCGAGGACGCCGATCCCCACTGCACTGGGTGTACCCCTAGGGGCACCCATCCAAGCGCTAACAGCGCGACGTAGCTTCACGTCGGTGAACAGACGAGAACCGGTGAACGTGGAAGGGCGAATACCAGAAGGACGATCCCGAAGGAGTGCCCGCGGCTCAAGGAGGGGGCCCGTCGCTGGCTGGGCGACTCAACGAAGGAGTCAGCGAGTTGGAAGGAGGGCCCATGACCGACTAGGGTACCAACAGGCGATAAGGGTCGCGGTGCCCGGGGCTCAAGGAGCGGGCACGACTGAGACGGAGAGGCCAAAGGCCGACGCGTCTGCGAACAGGCAACAGGGGTCGCAGTGCACGGGGCTCCTTCACAAGGAGCGGGGCACAACTAGACGGAGAGGCCGAAGGCCGACGCGTCTGCAAAGAGGTGACCGAGGGCGCAGCGCTCGGAGCTCCATCACACGGAGCGGGGCACGAGTAGACGGAGAGGCCGAAGGCCGACGAGTCTGCTAACAGGCGACAGGGTCGCAGTGCACGGAGCTCCTTCGCAAGGAGCGGGGCACGACTAGACGGAGAGGCCGAAGGCCGACGTGTCTGCTAACAGGTGACAGGTCGCAGTGCACGGAGCTCCTTCACAAGGAGCGGGGCACGAGTAGACGGAGGGGCCTAAGGCCGACGTGTCTGGTAACAGGCGACAGGGTCGCAGTGCACGGAGCTCCTCACAAGGAGCGGGGCACGACTAGACGGAGAGGCCGAAGGCCGACGTGTCTGCTAACAGGTGACAGGGCCGCAGTGCACGGAGCTCCCTCACAAGGGGCGGGGCACGAGTAGACGGAGGGGCCGAAGGCCGACGTGTCTGCTAACAGGCGACAGGGGTCGCAGTGCACGGAGCTCCTTCACCAGGAGCGGGGCACGACTAGACGGAGAGGCCGAAGGCCGACGTGTCTGCTAACAGGCGACAGGGGTCGCAGTGCACGGAGCTCCTTCACAAGGAGCGGGGCACGACTAGATGGAGAGGCCGAAGGCCGACGCGTGTGCGAAGAGGTGACAGAGGTCGCAGTGCTCGGGACTCCTTCCCAAGGAGCGGGGCACGAGTAGACGGAGAGGCCGAAGGCCGACGTGTCTGCTAACAGGCGCCGGGAGTCACAGTGCACGGAGCTCCTTCACAAGGAGCGGGGCACGACTAGACGGAGAGGCCGAAGGCCGACGTGTCTGCTAACAGGCGACAGGGGTCGCAGTGCACGGAGCTCCTTCACAAGGAGCGGGGCACGACTAGACGGAGAGGCCGAAGGCCGACGTGTCTGCTAACAGGCGACAGGGGTCGCAGTGCACGGAGCTCCTTCACAAGGAGCGGGGCACGACTTACCAGGGATGCGAGCTGGGTGCAATCCCAAGTCCGAGGGGAGCTTGAACAATCCCACCGTGCTGCAGGAGGTCCCGAGGAAGACGGGCAGTCGCGGGTCGAACCGCGGGGAACACCAGGGTAGAGACCAAGACCTCCAGTCAAGATGCGCAGCCCGCGCAGCCGATGACAGAGGAGCAGCAGGCACCCGGTCGATACCGTGTGGTGGGCACCGGGTCACGGGAAGTCGCCGTCCGGGGCAGAGGCGCACCTGGCAACTGCAAACATACCCATACATGAAAGGCGACGGGTGGCGGTTAGCTAACACCGCCAGTTAAAGCTCCGAAGTAACAAGCGAAACTCACCGTGAAATGCAGAAGAATTACACAGAAGGCCGAGCCAAGCACCACGTCCGGCCCAGCGGGGCGAGACGTAGAAAGCGGCCGGGACTGTACCTTTTCATGGCGGAACGGCAGAGTGACGAAGCCCAAGGCACCGGCCACTAGGTCACTGGAGGTCGCCGTACAGGGGAGCGGCGCACTTGGTAACTGCAACCCAAACCCAAACATGAAAGGCGACCAGTAGCGGGCAACAAACCCCGCCATTTGAGGCTTTGAAATATGAGAGACACGCTAATTCACAGTGAAATATGGTTAGATAGTTATTCGGGTTTAACGCCGCGCAGGCGACTGCGGCCAAAGCACGGCGGTCACAGTGAAAGCAGAGAGAAAGCAACAGTAGCTCGAGCGAAATCCGACGTCCGGCCCAGCCAGGCCAGACATAGGAAGCGGCCGAGACTCTACCTTCCCAAGGCGGAATGGCCGAGTGACGAAGCACAAAGCACCGGCCACTAAGTCACTGGAAGTTGCCGCAGAGGGAAGAGGCGCACTAAGTAACCGCAACCCATACCCCAACACGAAGGCGAATGGCGGCGGTAAACGAACCCCGCCATTACAAGCTTCGAATTTAAGAACATGTGAACTGCCAGTGCCGAAATGCGGAGAGAAAGAACAGCCGCTCGAGCGAAGCCCGACGTCCGGCCCAGCCAGGCGAGACGTAGGAAGCGGTCGATACTTTACCTGTCCATGGCGGAATGGCGGGGTGACGAAGTACAAACCACCGCGCGACGAAAGCCTAGAAGGTTCCAGGGCCAGCCAACTGCACGAGGCACAGGCGAGGGCTAGCAGGGAAGACGGGCCACGTCAGAGCCAGTAGACGAGGGCTAGGCGACGGCAGGCTGGAAGGACGGTCGAACCGTACACAGTCTATCCAAGGGTCAGAGGCTCAGGTAAACGCGTGCGAACGCTAACAGCGAAGTAGACAACTGGCTAAAGGAGACACCACCTGGCGCCTGACCGGATGGGCAGGGGAGGCTACTCTCGTCCCTGTTAGGGATCCCCGATAGCTCTCTCGTCCCTTTCAGGGATCCCCGAGAGCCTCCTGGGGGGACCCTTTGGGTCTTAGGCTAAAATTGGTAAGCAAGTAGACTATTTCCAGTTAGTCATGTCATCGGTAATGTGTTTTGAGGAAACAAATCAATCAATCAATCAATCAGATCAATCACATGAGAAAGAATAATTCTCACATCTCAAAAAAAGCTTAACCCCGTCACTGCCAGTTGACACAGATTGTGTTTCTGAAATCTTGGCAAATTCCACGTCCAAGCGCCCCAGCTATCCAAGACCATGGATTCACAATAGTGTCAACAAGAGGCATACAGCCTAATAAGCCCCCGCAACTGCTCTCTTGCAGTTTGATCATGTTGACTTTTTCTCATCCGTCCAGGGGTTAAGTTTAGTATCTTACTTTGCCAGAAACTGAGCAATACCCTAGAGCTTTCTGGACTGATTCATTGAATTTTAAGAAGTCACTTATTTAGTAAACCATTCTAATATGTGCATCACTTAACCCTTTGCGTGTCAGTAGCAGTTTTTGTTGCAATGATTCCTGTAAGAATCATTGCAACAAAAACTGCTACCGACATGCAAAGGGTTAACTCCAGAGGTAAGAATTTTACAAGCCCAGCAATAACCCAGTAAGCAAAGGGAATCGGGCTGACATCGGTTGCAGTCGGCCCTCGCACAGCTGTTCACGGGCCATCAGCAGCTGACATCTGCCCAGTGACCTTTTGCTCACTGCGAAGGCAAGGTACCGACCTTCTCGCCACATTTCTCACAGAAGTAAGCGTTGTCCCCTTCCAATAGCTCTCCCTTCACAAACTGATCCAGTGAGTCCTGTAGTGTTGCATTCTTGACCGTCAAGTTCAGAGCGATGAAGGCCTCCTCCCGCTCATATCTGCAGCAAGGCAGAGACGGAAACTAAAGTTATAGTACAGGTCAGGCTCAGTAAAATGTGACAGTAGACATACAATCAGACCATGCCATCAGCCCTGTTATTTTGGTTTCTGGATATACATAAAGTTATGGAGAAAATCATCCACTTGGGAGATGGAAACCTGCCTGCTCTGCATGTAATTCTGCGGTGCACATAACACTTAGGCTTACTGAAACTTAATTCAGGCATGAGATCATCAGTTCCTTGGAAATCATGTTCCATTTGCAAGAGGCACAGATTCTCGAGCGTCTGCAGTTGCAGAGGCTCATGAGAATCTTTGCCTCCTGCTTACAGGTCAGCTAACTACTATTTTGCTGTTTTTGTGTCTTCAGACACTTGGTGGCACTTACCTGTGAGGACAGTCTTTGCAGATTTTCTGATCCGAGAATTTTCCTTGGAATTTGCTCTTGAAGATTTCTTCCTTTCCAATTTTCTGCAATAATCCCCAGTAATTATTTATAATGCACATGAAATACTCTTGATTAATAACAAAATGAACACCGTTACGAGCCAAAAATGTAAACAGTACCCATGGCTGCATGCACAAGGGGTTACCCCTCTGCAGAAATATGAATTTTTCTCTAAAATGTAGTTTTTCGAAAAATACTTACCGATGGCATTACTAAATGGAAGATACCCTTTAACCTACTGATTTCAGCCCAAGCATTTGTTGTGTCCCCCGCACAACTGGGGAGGAAACACCGGGGATCCATGCCTAGGAGCCCCAGTGGCCTCCCCTTCTCTCCTTATCCAGTCACGTGCTGGGTGGAAGCCGGCCAGTTTTACTCTTAGCCAATGGGTGGCAAGCGGGGCAGGAGGAAGGGTCCTCCGAGTAATGCCATCGGTAAGTATTTTTCGAAAAAATACATTTTAGAGAAAAATTCATTTGTTTTCTCAAAACCCTTACCGATGGCATTACTATATGGAAGAATAGGGAAGAGGAGGAGGGTGCCGCCCCCTACCACCCTGCGAGTGATAAGCCCCGAAGGCCCCAAGAGGAGTACTCCCGATGATTTCAGCTAAGAGTGGCCTAAGGTGCCTCCGGCGTGAGGAGGGAGTGCTGGGCCATGGAAATGTCCCCCACCAGGGCCAGGGAGCCACGCTGGCCGGACAGGACGCGGAGGTAGAAGCGGGTGAAGGTGAGCCAGCCTACCGCCACCACAATGTCTTTCACTGAGCAGTTGCGGTCAAAAGCTACGCTGGTGGCTACTGCTCGCACTTCGTGCGCCCTGATAAGCAGCCCCTTATTTCCGTCAGTGGAGAGGTCTTTGTATGCCGACCGAATGACCCACTGCAGCCAGGACGAAAGCGTCTGCGCTGAGATATCAGGCCTGCCCGGTGTTAGTGGCAGGGAGAGGCAGGAGCGCTCCAGGCGGCGCGGCTGTGCGCGACGCAGGTAAATTCTCAGCGTCCAGACCGGGTCCTGCTGTTGAGACCCGTGGGATTGATCCATACCTCCGAGCGGACGAATGGTAAGCACCTGAGGTGCGGCTGAGGGAGGCCGGTTCTTGGCCAGAAAGGACGGGTCGGTGAGGAGCTGTGCCAAGCCATCGGACCGGAACTGTAAACAGGCAGGATGCCCAGAGAGTGCATGTAGCTCGCCCACTCGAGATGCTGTGGTGAGGGCCAGAAGGAAACACGTCTTCCGGGTTAGGTCAGAGAACTGCACCAAGGGCAGAGGTTCGAAGCGGTCCGAGTTCAGCCACATCAGCACCCAGACGAAGTCCCACCGAGGGAAAAGTGAACAGGAGACTGGCCATCGGAGCTCACAGCGGGCCCAAGGGTCTGAGAGGTCCTTGCAAGTGCCCGGATCCGGGAGGTCCAGATGGCAGGAAGTAGCCCGGTATCCCTGAATGGCCCGGTATCCCTGGATGGTAATCGGCGCCAAACCCTGATTGGCGAAGAGCCACAAGAAGAAATCCGCCAGTTGGGGGGTAGTCAGCCCCGTGGGGGGGAGCCGCTGGGCGGCGCACCAGGATTGGAAGACCCGCCATTTCCCCTCATAGACATTCCTGGTAGAAAGTATGTGGGCTGCTGCGATCGCCTCCACTGCTGCACCCAAGAAACCTCTAGCGGCGAGGGCTTGCCGGACAACCTCCAAGCTTGTAGGAGGAGCCACTCCAGGCACGGGTGGAAGAGAGCCTGTCGGGGCTGCTTGAGCATCGAGGTCAGAGTGGGGAACTGCAGGGGCAGGTCCGTCGCCAGAGCGAGGAGGTCGGTGGTCCAGCTCTCGGCCCAACTGAAGGGGGCCACCAGCAAGAGAATCCCGGAGCATCCCTGAAGCTTCCGCAGGATCTTGGGCCCCAGGACGGAGGGTAAGTGTAAGCGACCAAGCCGCCCCACGGGATGGAGAGCGCGTCTACCGCCCAGGCGAGGGGGTCCGGGACAGGCGAGACAAAGAGCGTGAGCTGCTTGTTCCACCTGGTGGCAAAGAGATCGATCAGAGGCGTCTCCCACCGAGCGCAGATCAGGCGAAAGATGTGAAGCTCCGTGTGAAGCTGGCCGCGACAGGAGAGGGAGTCCGCGAGGACACTAGGCGGCCTGCAATGTGGTGGGCTCGGAGAGCAACGCCACGGTCCCTGCACCAGAGAAGGATCTGGAACAGGAGGATGCACAGAGATGGCAAGCGAGTGCCCCCCTGCTTCTGTACGTAGGCATAGCTGCCAACCCTGAGGCAACAAAATTCCTGAGTTGCCTCCTTGACCGGCTAGCCCTTGCTTCCAGAGGCCGAGAGATCAAACAGGGCATGGGGTGGGGGGGGGGGGTGGGAGTAGGCCGGAAAATAAAACAATGGGTGGAGGGGTGGTGGGGGGGGGGAGCGGTACGGGTACGCGCTACACCTTGGCCGTAAAATCGAACAACCGTGGGTGGGGTGTGGGTGGTACACACCTTGCTCCTCTGCCGAATAATCAAACATAGTGCGCGTCAGCCCGCCTAGGTTTACTGTGCAGCGATATTTATGTCTGCCCGGCACATTTTACAAAAGGCAAAGTGTTCGCCCTTTCTCGATTCATCGATGTAAGTCTCGGGAACGCTTGTAGTCTGAATGGAACTTCACCAACCACTTCTGCTTCTTTGGAGGCATCATTTTGTTGAAAATCGAAAAAACCAGTTGTGAAAATCGCTAAGGATGTGCACCAGACCAGGGCAATTTCGAAGCAACCGGAACAAACACAGAATGGATGGCAATTTGCTTGCGCATGCGTAATCAAGACTGGCTGTGGGTTCCCAAAAGCTTAGCGGTACAGTATAGCTGTAGGCTCTCAACTACAGGCACTTGACCCCACGCGGTACGCCAAAATGCCTCCAATTTTAAAACAAAGCTTGAAAATCTGAAAATCGGGAGAAATGTACCAAAAAAACCCGGAAAATTGGGACTTGAAAAAAAATCGGGAAATTCCCGAAAAAATCGGGAGGGTTGGCAGCTATGCGTAGGTCACCACCTTCGTGTTGTCCGAGAGCACTAGGACCTCTGGGTGCCCCCGACGCTCCCGCCAGGCGCTGAGGGCCAACCACACCGCCTTCAATTCCATCCAGTTGATGTGCTTGTCGGCAAGCTCCCAGGGCCAGAGACCCGAGGCTGAGACAAGTCCGGTAAAAGGTGCGCCCCCGAGCTTGTCTGGCTCACGCCGGTGCAGATGGACCACCGGGGCGGAGGGGAGGGGTACGCCTGTCGCTAACCAAGACAGGTCCACCCACCGCCTGAGGTGGGGGCGGACCAGCGGAAGAACAGGGACCGGGTCCGCCAGATCGCCAGAGGAGGGGCGCCAGTGAAGCAGAACACGTAGCTGCAGCGGGTGGGCGGAGCCTGCCAAGGGGCAACAGATCCGCTGCCGCACTGAGGAGTCCCAAGAGCTGTAACCAGACCCTGGCCGCGAACAAGTCCCCTTGTACCATCTGAAGAGCGAGCTCGGCTATCTTCTGCTGCCGTGCCACTGGGAGCCGCACCAGGTTGAGGTCGGTCAGGAATTCCATGCCGAAGAGGAGGAACCTGCGTGAAGGCGTGACGTCCGACTTGCCAATGTCGACCAGAAACCCGAGACAGAGGAGGAGGGAGAGGAGCAAGTCCCTGTTCTCCTCCAGGGCCGCAGCGATCTGGTGTGAAGAAGCAGATCGTCCAGGAAATAGGGGGCCGGGCTCAAGGACCGCTGCCGGAACCTGGCCACCACTGCGTCGAGGAGCCTCGTGAAGACCCAGGGGCCGAAGCTGAGGCCGAAGGGGAGCGCCCGGAGCTGGTATACCACCCCGCGAAAGGCGAAGCACAGATACTGGCGGGAGGCCGGGGGAATGGGAACATGGAGATAAGCATCTGCCAAGTGAGGCCTATCGCGAAGTCCAAAGTTGGACTGCCGACCGAAGGACCCTGGCCGTCTCCATCCGAAGTGCGGCGCTGAAATGTACATGTTTAGCGCCGACAGGTCGATGACCGCCGGGCTAAGAGAGGATCCGGGGGTCGTCCGGGAACAGCGAGCGCCAAGCGTCGCTGTGAAGGGCCAGCCGCCCGCCAACTGGCAACCCTACAACAGTCGGCGGGGCAGGAAGCCAGTGGCCCCGCCCATGCTCTGACCTGCGGGCTGGCCCTGCTCAAAAGAATCGGAGCGGGGGGAGTGGGGCTTAAGCTCGCCAGCCCCGCACGGAAGGAACGGCACGGGAGGGCGGGGGGGGGGGGGGGGGAGGGTGCGCAACAGAGTCTCGCCGGCCCCGCTCGGACGCAGCGGAGACGCGGGGGGGGGGGGGGGGGGGAGCGAATCTAGCGCTCGCTGGCCCCACTCAGATGGATCGGAGTGTGGGGGGTGGGAGTGTAATTGAGTCTCGCCGACCCCGCTTGGACGCAGCGGAGCGGGGGGGGAGAGTGACCAAGTCTCGCTGTGTCCCGCTCGGACGAATCGGACCGGTTAGTTAGTTAGTTAGTTAGTTAGTTATTTGGGTTTAACGCCGAGCAGGCAACTAAGGCCATCTCACGGCGGGAAGGGTAAAAATCTGGTCAGCCAGACTAAAAGAAAGGTCTTAAGACATGATGTAAATATACCTTAAAAATATGTCAGGCTAAAATGTCGCACAGGTCTTTAAAGAAAACGTCGGAAGACTCTCAAAAAGGTCAAAATAATAGAAACATCATAATCTATAAACGCTCAAATCTTATTAAAAATATGGCACTCTCTCAGAAAACTGAAAAATATGGCACTCTCTCAGAAAACTGAAGATCTTGTCCGGGGGCACATCCCGGAACAAAACCGTCAAGGAGTCTGCCGTGAAATGTTTATACCTTGTGTCGATTAGATCAGCACAAGACAACAAAAAGTGTTGAACAGAGTACTGCTCGTCGCAGGCATAACACCATGGACGCACGCTCCTCCTGTTTAAGTAAATAAGAGTGCGTAACATACGTGTGGCCGATGTGGAGCCGAGCCAGGACAGTCTCCTCACGGCGGCTGCCGCAGCGATAAGGTAGACCGTCGGACAACTTAGGAAGGGCTTCATGCAGCTTGTTAGCTTCCTCTTTGTCCCACTCGGACTGCCACTCACGGGCTATGTACACACTAGCCACATGTCTAAAATCACTATAAACAGTCTGTGTGTCAGGGACAGGGTCATTGCGGGCATCGTTGGCAGCAGAATCTGCGATCCTGTTGCCTTCGATGCCCACATGCCCTGGCACCCAAATAAAAATGATATCATAATATTCCTTCATCAAGTCCGCGTGGAGCTCTCTGATCTGCACCAGCAGTGGGTGGTCATTTCCCGTGCCCTGAAGGGCCTGCAGGGCAGAAAGAGAGTCAGACAGAATCAGGAAGTTCCTTTCTCTAGATCGATAAGCATGCCTGAGTGCCAGCAGAACCGCCTGCAGTTCCGCACTAATTACAGATGAGTGGTCTGGGAGGCGGTGCTTAAATGGGCGTCTAGGATGGCGAGAGGACACTGCGGCCGCAGCCACTCTCCCATCCTCAGACTTTGACCCATTGGTATAGATGCGACAATAGCCAGGAAAAATTGAAAGCAGTTCATTGAGGCTCTGTTGGTATATGGCTGGTGGAGTAGAGTCTTTCTTGTGGGCAGTCAGGTCCAGCAAGATGTCAGGAACTGGCAAGAGCCAAGGTGGAGTGCTGTGTTGCAGGGATTCCGAAACTCTGTCCAGGTCCAATCCGGCCGCCTGCAGATGAGGTCGGACACGGAAAGAAAGTGGACGGACAGCTCCCGGATGGGTATCGTAAATCTCTGCAAACGATGGTTTAAAAACACAATCATAGGCAGGATTGTCTGGATGGGCCTTCAGTTTCAGAACGTAGCTGAGCATGAGGCGGATGCGGCGGAGTTTGAGAAAAGGCTCCCCTGCCTCGGCATACAGACTAGGAATTGGAGACGTCCTGAAGGCCCCAAGACATATCCGCAGACCCTGATGGTGAATTGTGTTCAGACGCTGTAGCACAGACTTGGAAGCTGAGCCATACACCACAGAGCCGTAATCCAGTTTGGACCGAACAAGGGCCCGGTACAGACGAAGTAAGACAGTACGGTCCGCACCCGTCAGTACGACCGACGACACGAAGAATGTCGAGAGCCTTCTGACAAGAGGTTCTAAGGTAATTAATATAGTTGTGGAAGGTAAGTCTTTTGTCAAAAATGACTCCCAGAAACTTTGCCTCCTCAGCCACCTTAATTGGCACTCCAGCAATGCTCAGGCTAGGTTCTGGAAAAAATTTCGTCTGGTTAGTATAATGCACACAAACAGTCTTGGAGGGCAAGAACTTGAATCCATTGAGAGACACCCACCGCTGGATGCGATCAACGCACAGCTGCAAGCGCCTCTCAAGGGACGCAAGTCCTCGACCACGTGCGCACAAAGCAAAGTCGTCAACAAAGAGCATTCAGAATCATCCTTGATGGCCTTTACAATGTTATTAATTTTAATACTAAATAAAACAGGAGATATAATGCTGCCCTGTGGGACACCCATCTCCTGTTCAAAGGAGTCGGAGAGGGTGGAGCCCACACGGACATGGAATGACCGGTTAGTCCAAAAATTGTGAATAAAAACGGGCAGGTGCCCTTTAAAACCCATGTCCAACAAGTCAGACATTATGCCATACTTCCAGGTAGTGTCATACGCCTTCTCAAGATCGAAGAAAACTGCACAGACATGCTGCTTGTTGACAAAAGAATCTCGAATAAATGATTCAAAGCAGACTAAATGGTCAGTTGTACTACGGAAGCGCCGGAAACCACACTGGAGGTCTGTGAGGAGACCCTGTGACTCAAGATGCCACACCAGGCGGGCGTTGACCAGGCGCTCCATAGTTTTACATAAACATGATGTCAAAGCGATAGGCCGGTAGTTGCCCGGGTCGGAAGGATCCTTACCCGGCTTGGGGATCGGTACAACCACAGCCTGGCGCCAAGACGGCGGAAAATGACCAGTTCTCCAGATATGGTTAAAGGCCTTGAGAAGTACAAGGAGTGACCTCTCAGGCAGATGCGTTAGGAATTGATAGTGGACGGTATCTAGGCCAGCAGCAGAGTCATTACATTTCTGCAAAGCTTGCTGCAATTCTGATAATGTAAATGGGACATTATAGTCTTCTGAGTTATCGGACTTAAAATCACAAATACGAGACTCTCGCTTCTCCTTCTCTCTCTGGAAGAAAGGTGAATAATGCTCCATTGAAGAATTATGGGCAATGGTGGAGGCAAGCAAATTGGCCACAGCTTTTTTATCTGTAACCAAGCTTGCACCATCTCTAAGATGGCCAACAGAAGCCGAGCCACCCCTGCCCCTAATTCTCCGAACAGCCTTCCATACTTTCTGGGACGGAGTCCGAGAAGTTAAAGATGAGACGAAGCGTCTCCAGGAAGCACGGCGTTCACGTTTAAAAATGTAACGGGCTTTCGCCCTCTGTCTTTTAAAGGTTAAAATATTCACTTGCGACGGATTACGGAAAGCACGTCGCTGAGCAGATTTGCGCTCTATTTGGGCCTTGCGGCACTCTTCGTTGAACCATGGTACTCTCGGCTTTCGAGGGACTGATGCGGAAGTTTTAGGGATGGTTTCACCCGCTATGTCCAACAAAATAGTAGTAAAAGAAGAAATAGGTTCTTTAGATGACATGACCACCTCCTCTGTAATATGAGACTGACAGAGGGAGGCGAACAGAGGCCAGTTAGCTTTCTTAAGATTCCAGCGCCCCACCGGTGGATCCTCCCCACAGCTGACCGATGACAGGACTACTGGGAAGTGGTCACTACCACACAGGTCATCGTGAACCTTCCAGTCAAAGTCCAGCATGAGAGAAGGATCACACACAGTGAGGTCTAGAACAGAACTAGATCCTGAACCTGGGTTAGAGTATGTAGGTGAACCATCGTTAAAGACACACAGGTTAAGTTGAGAAAAAACATCTTCTAACATCTGACCTCTGCCATCATAGTGGTCACTACCCCAAAGGTGAGCGTGACCGTTAAAATCCCCCATGAGAATAAAGGGAGGGGGCAGTTGATCAACTAAATTAAAAAAATCATTACTACAGACCCGCAGGGATGGTGGCAGGTAAATACTGCATATGGTTATGGTCTTCTTCAAGGTAACCCGAGCTGCGACGGCCTGAAGACAGGTGTCGATGCTAACGGGGCTACATAAAATTTGGCTACTAATGAGAAGAGCCACTCCACCCGAGCGCCTCTCCGAATCAGAGCCTTTATGTATAACGTTAAAACCATTAAAGGACACAGGGTCAGAAGTCTTCAGGTAAGTCTCCTGAAGAGATATCACTGAGGGGTTATAGCACTTGACTAAAAGACGTAATTCCTCAAAGTTAGCTTGAAAACCATGACAATTCCACTGAAGCAGACAGTCCATGATTATGTCTTATCTGGGGGTGCGGAGTTTTTCCCCCCTTTTTGCTTTGCCTTGGAAGGAGTCGGAGAAACAGAGGGGGGCCGGCTCCCGGGCCTCCTCTGGTTCTTAGGAGATAAAGGGGGTGGAGCTGCCGCAGCATCGGCAATTTCCACTCCCTCCATCTGCTCCTCCAATGCAGCATATTTGTTTTGAAGGGGGACATCAGTGTTCCCCTTCTGGGCCCGTGCGCACGGCGGTCCCATAGATTTCTTAGAGTTCTGGTCCTGGGCAGCGGTCCTGCCGCTAGAGTTAGCGGCCTTAGAAGGCTGACCAGAGCCAGAAACCTTTGGCGTTGACAAACTAGCAGGTTTGGGTGGGGGCTGAGGCTTAGGGGCAGCAGAAGGCGGTGCCACCGGACCGGTAGCGTCCGCCCTCTGCGTTCCCTGGCTCCTCGTCACCACCGGAGGAGGGTTACTCTCCAGGGGCGAGACAAGAGAAGTCTTTGGTGGGGCGCTTGCCTACCACCGCAGCACTGAAAGTATACACAAAGTTGTTATTTGAGTTTGGCGCAGCCTCAGCTGCACCAGGACCGTCAACCAGTTTTTTTGCGTCCGCAAAGGACAGCCCCTTCTCCACACGCACCTGCTGAATCCTGCACTCGGAGATCCAATGAGGGCACTTCTTGTCCGAAGCCATATGCGCCCCCTGGCAATTCACACACAGGGGGATGGCTGTGCAGGACTCAGCAGAGTGTCCGGGCTTAGTGCAACGGGCGCATAGAGCCTCTGCCTGGCGGCATGTCTTCTGCCCATGGCCATACTTTTGGCACTTAAAGCACCGGAGGGGGAGAGGGACGTACTTTTTCACTTTTAGGGAGTAGTAACCTCCCCTGATGGTAGTAGGAGCTGTGGGGGTGCCAAACGTCAGGATGATGGTAGGGAGACGGATCTCCCTACAACCTCGTTTAGAAATGAAGCGCCTGACGTAGGTCACCCCCTGTGACTTAAGGTTCCGTACAAGTTCATCTTCAGACAGTTCGGCCAATGCTTGATCTTTAATCACTCCTCTAGAGGAATTCATTGTTTTGTGGGGAGTGGGGAGTGACCTCCACTGGAGTGTCTCCGATGGAGGAGAGCCTCAGTAGCCCATTGGAGTGTGCCCGGGTACGGCACTCTACCAACAAGTCACCAGACCTGAGGCGCTGGGCCTCAGGCCTGCCAACACGGCTCCTGAGGGTCTCCCCTACCAGGAAAGGGTGCAGCTTTGAAACAGGCTTCTCTTTAACTTTGCTGTGGATAATGAGAAAGCGAGGCCAGACGGCCGAAACCTGAGGCGTCGCTTCCCCACAATCGGAGTCGCTATCATTTTCAAGGTCAATGTCTGTGGCTATGTGCCGCTTTGGTGCTAGTTTTGGTTTTTTGATATTTTCCATATTATAGTATGATAGATATTCATCCCCCGGGGGTCCTCGCCCGCCACCGAGCCCAACAAGGGAAAGTGCAATTGTCGGCGGGTCTCCAGCCGACGCACAATGGAGACTGCCCGAAAGATATACTCAAGGGGGTAAGCCCGATTGAACCGTTTGAGCCACCGCCTTCTATCACACTGTTGAATGCAGGGGAATACTGGCGTAGAGCACCTAATCAGCATCAGAGGCTATAGCATGGTGCTCCGTATAACAATTCGCATGTCAACAGGGGGATAGGGCTCGACGTGACAAGAGCCGATTGACTAGGCCGGTACGACTAGCCTCCCGTTTAGGCAGAAGTCAAGGCCAAAGTGGAGTGTTTCAGCCACCAGGATCCTCTTCTCCCCCGACACGGGTCTCCAAGCACGGCAAACACTTGGGATCCAAAGGACCAAAAGCTCATGAGTATTTTTAAGGACCAATCCAACATGGTAAGACCTGGGTTAGCACAGCTCCTTAAAAACTGGACCAGTGAAAAAGACTGAACAACATATCTGCTGACATCAAGTCCTAATCCTGGACAAAGATGGCACCCGTCTGCTAGCCCACTCAGTCAGGGACTGAGGGGACTACCCACCCACGCCACGTGGAGGCCGGTGCCGGGTAGGCTCCGACGCAGCGGAATGGGGGGGGGGGGGGGGGGGGGGGGAAGTGAGCGAGTCTCACCGGCCCCGCTCAGACGAATTGGAGTGGGGCGGGGGGAGGGGGGACGTATCTAGTGCTTGCCAGCCCCGCTCGGACGAATCGGAGCTGGGGGGAGGGGGGAGTGTGAGCGTAACGGAGTATCGCCGGCCCCGCTCAGACACAGCGGAGTCCCGCTGGGGGGGGGTGGGGGGGGGGGGTAACCGAGTCATTCGGCCCCGCAGGGACCGAAATGAGCGGGGGAGGGGGGGGGGGGAGGACAAATGTAAGGCTCGCCGGCCCCGCTCAGACAAATCGGGGGGGGGGGGGGGGGGGGGGGGGGGGGGGGGGGGAAGCGGATCTATGTCTCGCCAGCCCCGCCCGGATAAATCTGGGGAGAGAGCGACTCAGAAGACTCGGAGCGAGGGGGGAGCTCCTCCGAAGCTCGCCGGCCCGCTCGGAAGACTCAGAGCGGAGAGGGGGAGGGGGGGGGGGAATACCTAAGGACCGCGGGGAAGAAACGCACCTACCTGAGGGCAGTACGGCCCGAACGACGAAACGCAGGGGGGAGCCCGACGAGCCGACTTCCGAGCTGGCGCGCCGCGGAGGTCCCATCGAGGAGGGTGGCGCTGGGGGAGGCTGCTTGGGCCGGGAAGGTCGTTCTCGCCGGTAGAAGTCCCAGAGCTGAAACCAATGCTCCGTGGCACATGTCTCACATGTCAGCCCGGAAGCACAGCCGGAGCACGTGAGGCACACCTCGTGGGTGTCCGTGGGCCACTGAAAGGCCCCGCACTGCAGGCAGGACTTCAGCCGAGCACTCGCCACACCGCCACAAAGGCAAGTCCAAAGGCACTTCACATGCCGGAAAGCACAGGTTATCCCAAAACGAAGCACAATAGGCAGGTGCCAAAGCACCAAACAGTCCGAGAACAAATCAGGACCATACACAGTCACATAAATCGCAGAAGGCCGAAACACAACTGAACACGGTCGAGCTAAGGGTAAAACTGGCGGGCTTCCGCCCAGCACGTGACCGGATAGGGAGGGAAGGGGAGGCCACCCGGGGCTCCTAGGCATGGATCACCGGTGTCTCCTCCCCAGTTCAAACCTGCCAACCCCTACACGGCTATGGGAGTAGTATTTGGGACAAGTGGTAGTAGTTTTGGAGAGTCACAAGTAGTTTCTGCGAGGGCCGAAAAATCAAATAGTGGGGGAGAGGGGGGGGGGTGTTAGGCGGCGGATCTTCCTTACTTCTGAGTGCCGAAAAATCATACAGAGGGGGGGAGGGGGTTAACGGCGCAACTTGCTTACTTCTGGGCGCCGGAAAATCAAACAGTGGGGAGGGGGGGGGGGATGGGGGGAGGAATACAGGGAATAGGATTAAATGGAGATCGAGAAACATGTATTTTTCTTTAAAATAAATTTTTTCCGAACAATACTTACCGATGGTATTACTGAGAGGAAGATATACTTAACTGACAATTTCAGTCTCCAAAAATTGTTGTGTGTTGCCACACAACCAGGGACGTACCTCTAGCAAGCAGTTACCTAATCCCCCGAGTGTCCTCCCTATCCTTGGAGTAACCTCCCTTCCAAATCTCGCGAGAGGCCGTTATTTCCAGTTCTATTTGAGCTGACATGCGGCAAGCGGGGAAGGTGGGAGGGAAGTTTGAGTAATACCATAGGTAAGTATTTTTCGAAAAAATGTATTTTAAAGAAAAATACATTTATTTCTTCAAAATCGTTACCGATGGTATTACTGAGAGGAAGAATTAAAAAGAGGGGGAGGGTGCCGCACTAGGGTCAATATCCCCAGGTAACTGCTTAGCTAGACCCCTGGCCGGGGCACACTCCCAACAATTTCAGTCAAGTGTTACCTACGGCGCCGCCAGCGCCGGGAGGGAGTGTTGAGCCACGGCAACGTCAACCACCAGAGCCAGGTTGTGCCGCTGGCTGGAGAGGTCACGCAAGTAAAAAACGGGCGAAAGTAGATTCGGCCCGCCAGCCCACAGCCGCCACAATGTCCTGCATGGTGCAGTTACGGTCGAAATCGACACTCGCGGAGACAGCCCGGATCTCGTGTGCCCGAATCCGCAGCCTCGTCGCTCCCACAGGCGAGAGGTAATTGTAAGCAGAACGGATAACTCCACGCAGCCAAGCGGAGATCGTTTGGGCGGATATATCGTGCCGGTTCGGAATCAAAGGCAAGAAAAGGCAGGAAATACCCCGCCGTAAGGGCTTTGACCGGCGGAGATAGAAGTGCAGCGCTTCAAAAAACGAGCAGAGTTGAGCCATGTTAACACCCACGCAAGGTCCCAACATGGGAGTAGTGATCGGGTCACTGGTCGCCGGAGATCAAAATGAGCCATGAGGTCAGCGAGGTCCTTGCAAGATCCCGGATCGGGTCGACCCAAATGGCGGTAAGTGTCAGCCACCATAGAAAGATAACCTCGAATGGTGATGGGTGCCAAGCCCTGATCCTCGAAGAGCCACAAGAAGAACTCCACGAGTTGGGGCATAGTCAGAGTTGTGGGGGAGAGGTGTCGCGGCCCACACCACAATAGAAAAACCCGCTATTTACCCTCATAAACTTTCCTGGTGGAAGGCCGTCGAGCTGAAGCGATAGCCGCCACTGCTGCATCCGAGAAACCTCGAGTGGTGAAGGCGTGCCGCACAATCGCCAAGCGTGTAAGAGGAGGCTCTCCTGGCAAGGTTGAAAAAGATCCTGCCAGGGTTGCTTCAGCAACGTGGTAAGCGTTGGAAGCTATAGCGGGGGTCCATGGCGAGACTCAGGAGATCTGTGGTCCAGTTCTTGTTCCAAGAGAACGTTGCCACCAGAAACAGGACTGCATGGCAGCCTCTGAGCTTGAGAAGAATCCTGGGTACCAGGATAGACGGAGGGTACGCATAGGCCAAGAGACCCTCCCAGGGGATAGAGAGAGCATCCACCTCTCATGCAAGAGAATCTGGAACAGGGGAGACGAAGAGGGGAAGTTGTGCGTTCCACCTCGTCGCAAACAGGTCGATCATGGGTGTCTCCCAGTGCCAGCAAATCATCCGAAAAAGGTCAGGGCGAAGAGCCCACTCGGTGTGGAGACACTGGCCATGAAGAGATAAGGAATCTGCCAGCACATTCGGCCATCCCGGAATGTGATGTGCCTGTAGCGAAATGCCCCGATCCCGACACCACACCTGAATATGGAACAGAAGAATGCAAAGGGAGGGAGAACGGGTCTCGCCCTGCTTCTGAATATAGGAGACAACCGTCGTGTTGTCGGAGAGAACCAAGACTGCCTGGTTGGTCACGCGTGGTTCCCAAGAGATCAGGGCGAGCCACACTGCTTTCAGCTCCAACAAATTGATGTGTCTGCCCACCAAATCCGGTGACCAAACATCCACTGTCGTGTTGAAGTCCTGGAGCAGGTGAGTGCCCCAACCGGAAAGACTGGCATCCATGCAGATCGACAGGGAAGGAAGCGGGGACGCGAGGGGAACCCCCGACGCCAACCACGCGGAATCTGTCCACCGAAGGAGATGCGGCCGAACTAAGTGCGACACCGGAACGCAAACCTCCAAATCTCCCGAAGACAGACGCCAAAGAAGGAGGAGATGAAGTTGAATTGGACGCGAGTAGAGCCGGCCAAGGGGAAGCAAGTCCGCCGCAGCACTCATGAGACCCAAAACTGTAACCACCGTCTCGCCGGAGCCGCGGAAGCAAGCTACATCCGACGGGCCAAAAGAACCAACTTGTCGAACCGAGCTTGGGGTAGGCGCACCAAGTTCAAGTCGGTCTGAAACTCCATTTCAAGGTGGAGAAAATGGCGAGATGGCGATAGGTCCGACTTGCCGAAGTTGACTAGAAAACCGAGGCGATGGAGAAGGGAAAGCAGGGCGTCCCTGTCGGCGGTCAAGCAGGTCGCAACCTGATTCCGGAGAAGAAGATCGTTGAGGCAGTGGGAGGTCGGACTGAGAGACGACCTCCGTGCGTGGGAAATCACCGCATCCATAATCCTGGTAAAAACCCAGGGACTGAGAGTGAGGCCGAAGGGCATCGCCCGGAATGATACACCACTCCGTGGAGGGCGAAGCGAAGGTATCGGTGAGCCGAAGGGTGTATAGGAACATGAAGGTATGTATCGGCAAGATCCAGACCGACAGCCAAATCCATCGGTTGGACGGCGACCCGCAGGGCGCGGGTCATTTCCATACGAAAGGACGGAGCAGGCAAAAAAAAATTTTTTTTTTTTTTTTTTTGAGAGCGGAAAGGTCTATCACCGGACGCCAACCTCCGTCCGACTTGGGGACGATGAAGAGACGACTGTAGAAAGCCAGAGAATCTTGTCACCGGACGAAGTCCGTGGCGCATTTGAGAAGCAAGGAAGCCACTTCATCCTGTAAAGCCATCACCTTGACGGGATCGTTTGGAACCCGAGTCCAAAGCGGGGAGCGGCGAAGAGGAGGAGGGCGAAGAAGTGAGAGGTGAAGATGCTCTGAAATGGTAGAAAGGAGCCATGGGTCGTCGGGAACAGTGAGAAGAAAGATGGTGAGCCATGGGCCAGATGTCCGTATGCGTATCCTTCAAGGCTTGCCAAGTGGAGCCAAACAGCAAAGTACCGCCGATGGGCGCCTGGCGGAGCTGAGCCTTGACTGTCGAAGAAAGCCCAGAACAACCAGCAAGAACTGCATCCTGTCTAATTAAATCACAGTTGATGGCAGCAGCCATCGCATTTGCAGAAGCATGGTACGAAGCCCGATTAGCCACCACCGAAAGAGAATGTATCTCTCGCAGCGGCGCAGTAGAGTGTGGATCCCAATGGTCTTCAAGAGCGTGTACCATCACCTTGGTAGCGAGATCGCGGAAGCTGGAGCAGACCAGCGTGTTGCGGATCATGACAGCAGATTTATCAAAACCGCGAGGGACCTGGGCAAAGGCGAAGCGGCGTTCACCCACTTGTAAATCCGCCGCATTATCGAGCTAAGGCAAAGGGCACGCAAAAGCCTGAGAGTGACCTGCGTACCAACGTTGGCAGAAGCGAATGTCTACGCCTTCAGGCCACTTAGTATCGGAAAAGAAGAGAGGCTCTTTGAAAGTGCCAATAGGCAATTGCGCCGAGAACACCTCCGCCAGATCTCGAAAGCCAGATGGTGGCGGAAGAGATCGGAAATGCTTAGGTTGAAGGGAAACATCCACCGAAGCCGACGCCGTTCGCTTTAGAGGAGGTGTAGGGAGGCAATTCGGCCCGTCAGCCCATAAATCCGCCGCATCATCGGCGTCTGGGGGAAGAGAGCGAAGAATGAGGTCGGAGGCCTCGTCCAAGGACCGTTGAGTCTCGACACCCGGAGTGAAACAGTCCGAGGACAGAGAACAGCTGTGCTGAGAGTCCGCGGGTAAAGGACTCTAGACGGAGAAAGGTGCGGCAAAACCCCAAGGTCGAAAGCAGAATCCACAGGATGAAGGCTAAGAACATCCTCTTGAACCGGCATTGCCAAGCGCCAGGGGAAACAGGACCCTTGAAAAGAGTAACGATCGCGCGGTGGCCGGAGAGAAGATCGCCGAGGGACGGATGAGGAGTCCAGGTGCCCAGTTCGCCGAAAACTCCTACTGTCATATGAAGAAGAATAAAAAGAACGACGCCGTATGGAAGAGGGCAGATGCTGACAGCTCTCAGGCAAAAGCGGGCGACGAGCAGGAGAACAGGAACGGGACCAGGACTATCCCCCCTCTGGAGCACAATGAAGGTGGCGTCGACAGCACTGCGAAGGACGTTCGAAGCGAAGGGGATCCACCCGTCGTCGAGAGGCGTGTCGCGAGCGACGGGGGGCAGGAGAAACCCAGGGATCACGGTGACAGGGGACGGACGATGGTGTAGGATCCCGAAGGGAAACGTCTGCAATAGGAGAATAATACCGACGGGAGGGGTGAGAAATACGCCGAGAGGACGTACCAAGTGTGGCACGAGTGCGCGGTGACTGGCTTTTAGCCAGGGCTTGAGGAGACAGTGGTTGAGACGAAGTGCCGAGCAACTAGTCGTGATGTGACGACAATTGTTGAAGTTGCGACGGAAAAGTGCAATTGAGTAAAGTCACATCTGGCTGGAGAAGGCACGCGCCAGGGACTGCCGATGGTCGCTGTCTCCTCTCCCCAAAACGATGGGCTTGACTCCGTTGGAGACCCGTCTTAGAAGGCCGAGTCTGCGGAGCTGGCTGAGTTGCGCGGTGACTGGCTTTTAACCAGGATGCGAGGAGACAGTGGTTGAGCCGAAGCGCCGAGCAACAAGTCGTGATGTGACGACAATTGTTGATTTTTTTTTTTTTTTTTTTTTTTTTTTTTTTTTTTGCGACGGAAAAGTGCAATTGAGTAAAGTCACGTCTGGCTGGCGAGGGCACGCGCCAGGGACTGCCGATGGTCGCTGTCTCCTCCCCCAAATGATGGGGTTGCCTCCGTTGGAGACCCGTCTTAGAAGGCCGGGTCTGCGGGGCTGGCTGCGAAATACGCTCATAGGAGCAGGGGCGTACATTCTCACCTGGTGTAAAACCACCCGCAGCGGGAGGGAAGGTGTCCGACACCCGCGCCTGAGTGGCAAAGAGCTGCAGAGAAGAAACACCGATAGCGGCAGAGCTGGTGGTGATAGGGCAAAGAGGAGCTTCGTCGGAATGTACAGGGTGCTGACGGCGGTAGAATTTCCACATTTCGGACCAGCGATCTTCTTCCCACAAAGCACAAAAATCACAAGTGTGGTCCGATGCACATCCCGAGCAAGGCAGGCAGCACGGATGTAAGTTACTAGGCCACTGGAAATTTTTTACAGTTGGGGCACTTTTTTTAAGAAGAAAACTGCAACAGTGAACAGAGCGAAAATGAAACGCGCGTAGCCCAGAGGCTACGTAACCGAGCAGACGACCGTTAAAACCGACAATCGAAGACGAAGTCGAAACGAACGGCAAAATGCCGCAAATCCACGGAAATTGCCCAATTCGCCACAATCATCGCGGGAGGCAATGTCCGAGGCCTTACCTGGCCTTGTTAAGACAAACAAGGCCGAAGAATGGACAAAAAAGACGATGATAACGGGAGACTGAGAAAGAAGGATCTAAACAAAATGGCAGTCAAGTATAAACTGGAAATAACGGCCTCTCGCGAGATTTGGAAGGGAGGTTACTCCAAGGATAGGGAGAACACTCGGGGGATTAGGTAACTGCTTGCTAGAGGTACGTCCCTGGTTGTGTGGCAACACACAACAATTTTTGGAGACTGAAATTGTCAGTTAAGTATATCTTCCTCTCAGTAATACCATCGATAACGATTTTGAAGAAATAAATGCAGCAGAACGCTACACTAAATTTTAATCTCCATGGTTTGGTCCGCTGACGATGATGAGTATCCGCAATTCAAAGCAAAACTGCGTCCTCGAAACACACATGAACTAGACATAAAAATTAATTTTTCTTTAAAATATATTTTTTCGAAAAATACTTACCGATGACATTACTGTCTGGAAGTGTCAACTACTTACCCAATTTTAGCCTAAGAATTTGTTGTGCTCCTACACAACCCGGGAGGCACTCGGGGAACCCTAACTAGGGCCGAGAGTAGCCTCCCGTCCCAGCCCATTTGAGCAGTCACCACGTGGCCCAATCACAATCAGTCGTGATACTTAGCTTACCAGCGGCAAGCGGGGCAGGTGGGAGGGTCCTCCGAGTAATGTCATCGGTAAGTATTTTTCGAAAAAATATATTTTAAAGAAAAATTAATTTGTTTCTTCAAAAACATTACCGATGACATTACTGTCTGGAAGAATGGCGAAAAGGTGGAGGGTGCCGCGCCCAAGTTACCGCCATAAAGGGCATACGACAGAGCCATCCACCCAGTCGCCAAACTCCCGACAATTTTAGCTAAGTGTGTATCTACGGCGCTTTCGGCGCCGAGGAGGGAGTGCTGCGCTGCGGCGATGTGCCCCCACCAGGGCGAGATTATCTCGCTGGCCCGACAGATCCCCGAGGTAGAAGCGGGCGAAGGTTGATTCTGCCCGCCAGCCCACTGCGGTCACGATGTCTCGAACAGCACAGTTGCGATCGAAAACGCTTGTGACCATGGCTTGAACCTCAAGTGCGAGGATCTTGAGCCTCTTCGCATCGTCTTGGAAAAAAGGTCCTGGTAGGAGGACCGCATGACCCAACGCAGCTAGGAAGATATCGTTTGAGCTGTTATGTCATTTCTGCCGGGGCCAAAGGCAGAAAGAGGTGTGACCGTCCGCGACGGATGAGCTTGGATCTGCGTAGGGAAACGCGTAAGGTACGCACAGGATCTTGTGGCCGAGTCTCCTGAGGCAAATTCGCGTGTTTCAACGGTCGAATAGTTATGACCGGTGGTGCAGGCAAGGGGGACCTGGTCTTGGCTAGGAAGGCAGGGTCGGTGAGCAATTGCACAGAGCCATCCGCCCGGAACTGGAGGCAGATAGAACTCGCCAACAGCGCGTGTAGTGTGTTTTACTCTGGCCGCCATGGCTAGGGCAAAGAGGAAACATGTCTTCCGTGTCACATCAGCGAAGCGAGCCAGATAAGGGGTTGGAACCTGTCCGAATTAAGCCACGTCATGACCCAGGGTAGGTCCCAGCAAGGAATCAGCAAGTGGAACTGGACGCTGAAGGTCAAATCCCCATCAGGTCTGTGAGATCTTTGCATCGTCCTCAAGGTGGCCGCAGCGGAGAGGCCCGTGTCGAGAATGAGGAGGTCGGAGTTTCAATACATGTTCCAGGTGAACGGGTCTACCAGCAACGCGACCATATTGCATCTTCTGTAAGCAGAAAACTGCAGCGGTATCCGAAGGACAAGTAGCTCCTGTTGGCGAAGGAGCGTTTCCTACTCGATGAGGGCTCGCCCAACTGCTGGCAGCTTTAGCCAGTAGGTGTGTCTGCCAGCTAGGTCCGGAGTCCAAGTGCCGGTGGAGGAGAGAAGAACCTCAGTAGCAGGTGTGGAGCTGGAGCAGCCGGGAGTAACGATGACCGAGGAGAAGGATCCACCACTGCGATCATCAAGACCATCAGTTGAACTCTGGTGGGGACTGACCCCGCCTAAGCGACCTGGGCGACTAAGGAGGACAGCTTCCGAATCCGAGACTCCGGCAAACTCAGCCTGGAGAGAATGGTCGTAAAATCCCCACTGAGAAGTAAACCAGCATGAGGGAGAGAGGTCCGATTTGCCCACATTGACCAATAACCCAAAGTGCGACAGCAACAGGAGCCGGGCATCTCGGTCCTTCCACAGGGCGGTCTCTGACTGAATCTTCAGGAGGAGGTCGTCGAAGGTATCCGAGATCGGACTGGAAGCCAACTGTCTGGCCTTGGCGACGACGACATCCATGATGCAAGCGAAAACTGCAAGGCTGCGGTTGCAAGCGAAACAGGAGGATCCTAAACTGGTAGAACACACCATCGAAGCGCAGTTGTGATACCTGCTGGAGGCCGGGTGCCGAGGGACATGGAGAAGCGCCTTGGAGATGTCCAAGCTGACCGTGAAGTCTACAGAATGCACAGCTGAGTGACCCTGGTGGAATCCAAAGGAGAAGTCGGAGCCACGAGAAATTGTTCATCACTGCGAGATCACTGACAAGGTACCACTAGCCACCCAGCCTGGAAACCACCATTCGGAGGCTGTAAAGGTCGTGGAGTCGAGACCGTAACTCCACGGCGACTTTCTGCAGAAGCGAGTCATCCTCTACGCGCAGTGCGACGGTGTCGCTCTCGTCCGACGGAATCTCGGTCCACAAGGGGAAACATCTCAGTGGCGGTGCAAATGCAAGGAAAATGAGAGTCCTCGGTGATGGAGGTAGAGAATCCAGGGTCCAAACGGGATTGGAGAGGCCGAAGGCGGGGCCCCGCGGGAGGCCCCTAAGTGAGCCAACAAAGAGGACAGGCTTGCAGTCCGGTATCTCGACATATCAGGTCACAGAAGAAGGTGGCCGCCAATCGAAGAGTGAAACGCTGCCCTGTTGGTCACGACAGCTAGGGTGAGAAAATCACCAAGGAGGTGCAAAGGAAGCTTGCAGGCATCCACGACACGACGGAAGAAAGCTTCAGGAAACCCGGGCAGGCCAAGGCGGTCCGCACTAGCGACGCCATCTATACAAGCTGCAAGGGAGGGTGCTTCTCAGCTGAGCGCGATGCCGAAGGGGTCCTAGGTGACGTAGGATCATCCGGAACAGCAGAGTGAGGCGTGGGGAGGGGGCGTCTGTCCACGCCAAGCCGGGCCGGAACCGAATCCTCCAGGAGTAAGCGGAGAGTAACCACATCCCGCGAAGGGTGTGAAATCCGGCAAAGGGTCTGGATGGAGGAGATCGCGCTAACCACGTCCCAACAAAGAAGGCGTGTCGGGGGCTGAGGAGGCCGTCGCGTAGAGCATCAGGATACTTCCTTCTTTTGTCGCTGGACGCACACGAGCGACTCGAGATGCTGGCCAAACGGGAATAGTCCCAACTGTCAGTGGTCCGTGTACACGTAGACATGGGTCTTCGCTGGCCTGCCTCCGTAAGGCAGGCACTCTGCCGGCTATCGACACTTTGTAATAGTATGTGGCTTCTCCTGGCGAGACCTCGCCTGACTGTCAGTGGACTAAAGACTGCGCGAGGCGCGTCTCTGCATGCCGGCCCCCGTAAGGCGGGCTATCTGCTGGTAAACAGACTCTCTGTAAGAGGCAGCGTCGTTAGTCCGGCGGGCGTCACGGATAACGCAGTCCAGTGGCAAGGACTGAGAAGAGGAGCGACTGTGATGACGGAAGCGACTGCAACGACGAAGCCTGACGAACTCCTAGAACAGCGCCTGAGCAGCGAAGGTGGTGGGTGACGTAAACTGCGAGGAGATACGTACCAAGGCAGACATGCTGCAGGGCACGGGAACGAAGAACGTGAAAGGAGCGAACGTGATGGGAGTCAGAGGCCGAGTCGGACCGTCGCAATCGCATCACGATTCTTCCTCCATTCGTCACCGGACGCACGAGTGTCTGAAGCTTCTGGCAGTGCGGGACGTGTCAAGACTGTCGGTAGGCTTTGGACGGGTCACTGCTGGCCTGTCTCCGTAAGGCAGGCACTCTGCAGACTTAGCGACTCTCTGTAAGAGTACGCGGGCTTTGTCCTGGCGAGACCCCTTTAGGACTGTTAAGTGTTAGAGGACAATGGACGACAAGAAGCTCGTGTCTGCAGGCCTGCTTCCGTAAGGCCGGCACTCCGCCCAAAAGCTATCTATCCGTAAGAGTCAGCGGGCTTTGTCTGTGCGAAAGACACAGATGACATAGTTCTGTGGTAAGAGCTGAGCTCAAGTGTCCGGCGGATCGTCCGTATTTGCAGGCCTGCCTCCGTAAGGCAGACACTCTGTCCGAATGCTGTCTCTCCGTAAGAGTCAGCGGGCTTTGTCTGTGCGAAAGTCACAGATGACATAGTTTTGTGGTAAGAGCTGAGCTCAAAAGTCCGACGGATCGTCCGTATCTGCAGGCCTGCCTCCGTAAGGCAGACACTCTGCCCGAATGCTGTCTCTCCGTAAGAGTCAGCGGGCTTTGTCTGTGCGAAAGTCACAGATGACATAGTGCTGTGGTAAGAGCTGAGCTCAAGTGTCCGGTGGATCGTCCGTATTTGCAGGCCTGCCTCCGTAAGGCAGACACTCTGCCCGAATGCTGTCTCTCCGTAAGAGTCAGCGGGCTTTGTCGGGCGAGAGTCACAGATGATGCAGTCCTGTGGTACGCGCTGGGCGCCCGTGTCCGGCGGTTCGTCCATTACAGCAGGCCTGCCTCCGTAAAGCAGGTACTCTGCCCAAATGTTGTCTCTCCGTAAGAGACAGCGGGCTTGAGTGGGCACAGCTCTAGGCCAAGGACGAACGGTCACTCGCCGGTGTCGGGCGCTCGCGCCAGTAAATCCCCATAGCTGCGATGCAGACATCACGGGCGTGGTCGGAAGTGTAGGCAGCGCAGGGAAGGTAAAACTAGTTGGTATTGTTCGGTCACTGGAAGTCGCCGCACTGCGGGCAGGTGAGTACTTGGTCACTGCAACATAACAGATATGATAGGCGACCGGGTCCAAGCCCTGCTCGGTCCCGCCAACAAAAACGAGAAAGATCGGTGCAACCGCTGTATGCTGAAAACAAAGCCTCAAGCCGACGCTGGCACCCGGTCCGGGGGCCAGCCGAGGGTTGGGATCGATACCTTACCTCTCGTGAATCGTGGGGACGGGGGGGGGGGGGGGGGGGGGGGGGGAAGAACCTCCAAACCAACCACCAAGCGCGTCGGCGGGAAGAAGTCCCGGGTCCGAGACAAAAGTCCTCACACAGCCAGGAAACCACCACAGAGCGGAGCGCCGGAATTCCAACACACACAAAGTCCCCCATCAAGCACGAAGCCCAGTGTGACATGTTGAGACGCAGTCGCAGTACGATAACACACCGACGGCACATAAGATGCCTTGCCACAGTTCCAGTGTCATTTATTATCACACTCTTTGTCTATATTATATCCTTTGCTCTGCTAGAATTCTTCTCAATGATGTCTGCACGCGATCGAAATGGCGGTAGCCGTGAGGTGTGGGTACATCGGTAACTTCTGGCCGCATTCCGCTAACTTCCGTCGTCTGCTCTTAGACTCAGGCTTCACAACGATTGGTTCAAAGCCTAACACGCGCCGGAAGCTGTGATCAGCAACACGTAGTTGGGTGACCGTGACCTTGACTCGCCCGGCAGTCGACACGGTAGCCACAGGCGCTCAACAAACCTTAAAAACTTTTGTTTGCTTTCCCGTAGTATTGATAATAGTTCTGCAGTATTACATCGACGTCCGGAGTAAACGACGGAAATTCCGTAGTGGTTGGCAACTCTGCTGACACGGTCCACGGGAGCAACACCACTGGAGTAACAGGTCCAACAAAACTCTACGGCAGCGATGCGAACTCCACGCGACACGGTCACAACTGCAAAAATACCGAAACGTCTCCTCTGCGAGCATGTCGCCAAATCACTACACAACTCCGCCACCGAACCACGATATATAGCGAAGCTCTCTCAAGTCCATGTGCTCACGATACAAAGGGAACCGTAATCGCGCACACAAAGTCCAAAGGAAACACAGTAGTCCAAGGCGACCGGCCCTTTTCCAAGCACAGGCACATAATTCCAAACACACAAGTCCGAAGGAACACAGGAATCCACAAAATGATAGTCCAGTGAATAACCGTTTAAAAAAACGGTCCGGGACCTATAGGCTAAACACGTCTGAAACGTACAGCTAAGTAGAAACGACTGATTGTGATTGGGCCACGTGGTGACTGCTCAAATGGGCTGGGACGGGAGGCTACTCTCGGCCCTAGTTAGGGTTCCCCGAGTGCCTCCCGGGTTGTGTAGGAGCACAACAAATTCTTAGGCTAAAATTGGGTAAGTAGTTGACACTTCCAGACAGTAATGTCATCGGTAATGTTTTTGAAGAAACAAATTCACTGACTTGTGTCGCTCCAGTGTGTACGGCCGGCCGATAAACAGGCCATTGCATAATATAATGTGCGATGTCAAACACATCTTTACACATCGATTCCAGCTCCTTTCTTTTCAGCATGGTTCAGACCATCGTTTATCTGACGCATTTTCTGAATAAAATGGTGTACGCTGGGAAACCCGGAAGTTCGCTCCGCTCATTCTCATTGGCCCTAACCGCATGTTCTTACCGACTACAAACCGAAAACAACACAAAAAAGATTTTTGGGGTTTATTTTTTTCTTCAGCGTAGAATTTCATCAATGACCGTAGTAGCGTAGTATTGGAAACGTTGGCGTAGGAAAATATGGCGAAAGCGTAGTGATTAGCAGGTCTGCCAGTTGTGCGGGAGACACAGCAAATGCTTAGGCTGAAATCAGTAGTCTAAAGGGTATCTTCCGTATAGTAATGCCATCGGTAAGGGTTTTGAGAAAACAAATTACACAGAACAAATGACTGAACAGAGATGAGATGTATCCACTTTGAGAACTTCAGTGAATTTTTTTTTTACTGAGTGACGGCATTGATGCTGTTGAAAATAACGTTTAACTCTCTTGTGCATGCAGCCACTGGTACCATTTGCAGTACCGGTGGCTGCATGCACAAGAGCTTTAAAAGACTTGCCTTCATATGCTCATCGATCTGGTCAGTAATGGCCTGGAAGAAGTCGAACGCGTCCTGTTGCTCCCGTACATTAATGGTCTGCCCCCACAGACGGAACACGCTCCAGAATCGCTCAGGTTCATGGAACTGCAGCTTGCTCTCCATTAGGTGGCCGAACATCTGCTGCACTTGGTTGAAGACACTGATGGGAAAGAGGGGAGGCTATTCAGTCTATTTTGCTTACAACAACTTTAGAAATAACCCGGGCTAAGCTGTATCCCCCCAACTCCTCGCCTCCTGCTGTCAAAAATCAAATGACAGTTTTGTCTATCTCAACAAATGGACAGTAACTCATTTGACTGCCGGTAGCACTTTTTGTCAAGGTGATTCCTGCAGAAATCACCTTTACAATAAAGTGCTACATATACATCCAAAGGGTTAATGGTATATATAAGGGTTGCAGATATAAATAATAGGAATAAGCAAATATGTGTACATAAACAATATAAAAGAAACTGAGAGAACAATTGCACAAACAAATATGGCCACCAAGACTTTCACATTGATGGTAGCAAAACAGAGTCTAGTTTATGACACCTTAACTTGGAAAATTATCACCATCTAGAATTTTGTTCAAATTGATCCGTGGGCTGTCCGATACTGCCTCAAAATTCACACAGATATGGCTACCATGACCTTCAACTTGAAGGCAATAACATTATTCTACCTTATGAAAATCCATATTGAAGCAAATATCATCATCCCAAATTCAGATTCAAACAGTCCATTAGCATCACCTGCACAAAGGTTCACACAAGTACCTCCCTCACCTGTCTTCATCAGGTTGATCTTCATCGACAGACAGAATGGACTCGGGGACCCCAGGCACCATGTACAGCTGCTGTAGTACAGAGTTCATGTAACACGTGGCCCCAGCGTTCTTCAAACCCACATAGCCACACGGTGCACGACCATCCACAGGAGGCATGTACTGTGACGAACATAGGTCAATCATAATCCAGACCCAAAAAGTGTCTAGCACCCAAGCACGTGACATACAAAAATAATAACCAAGAATGAAACATGCTTTGAAAGGATAAGCACAAACTTGTCAAAAATAAGCAAAAGCAAAAGCCTCCAATGGAAGACGTTTCTGCAAAATGTGACCAACATTAGGAACCCCCCACCCCCCACCCCATAGTCCCCCTCCCCCCCCCCCCTCTCCAAACCCTCACCCCCCTCTCATCTCCTCTCCCCCACCCCCAGTAGCAAAGCATCTTCGGGCCCACTGCACAGGTCGTGGGCCCGAGGACCTTTATTTACTGGGACCTCATACCCCACTCACCTCCCACTGGTTGGCACAGTCAGGGTTGGACTGATGATGCATGGCCAGCAGCTGCTTGCACACCATCTGCAGGTTGTGGGGAGAGTTGTTGCAAAGTTCTGTAAGGAGCTCGAAGGCCGCGCGCCGCGACTCGTGCTGCGAACACCTGACATAGGTAACCACACTGATTACACTTTCAGTTATGGCCCTACAGGAGTAGAAAAAGTCGAGGAAGAATGTGAAAATGCTGACCCTGACAAGAAAAGCATACTGTTAGTGTAACTGGTTGACCTCGTATCTTGCATACATATGTATGACAGATACCAGGTTGTGCGATGGCGACAACAATATGTGTCGTTGACTTTGATTTTGGATGCTCCCCAGTAAGGAAAGGTCCTCGGACCGTCATCGACCGCAGCTGGCCCAAGCATAGCCGTGTGCAGCTGACATCAACATGAGGATCTTTTGTTGACTTGGTTACAGCCTGGAGCTAATCCCACGTTGAACTGATCACAGACCAAAGACCAGCACATATACTGTGTTCCACCAGCTTTAGCTTAACACATTCGAGACATGCCGCATCCGGATACGCGGCTTAAAGCCGCATATCCGGATGTGGCACCTCTCAAATGAGTTAAAACAAGTGTCGGTCGCCGCAGAAAATCAAATATAAATCAATACAGCTTGCGACCATTGCTTTTGAAAAATATCATATCACAGTGATGCCTTATTGTTTTGTTGTGATGTTAATGTCACTTTAGATTGTTACAATCTGCCTGTTAAATGTAAGCATTTACTGACTTCGGGTTAAACTCGGCCAGCCCCGTCTCGTCGTTGACCTGCATCCTGTTGTCCATCATCAGTTTGGATGCCGGGAACAGGAAGTCGTGAAGCAGGTCACTCACTAGTTCCTCACCTGCAAAAAAATAAATTTCAAAATGTTGAAAATATTGTGTGTTGCTCTGTGTCTTTAGACTTTACGGCTTCTGCAAAGAAAACTAAAAATGGTCATAAAATAGACTTCCTTGAAATCAGAAGGAGGTCACAAATGCACGCGTTTCGATGAAAACAGTGGATTAAAATCCTGGACAAACACGTGATATCACGCGGGGTCTGATGAGGATCTACACCTCTTGCTGACACCACTTCCATCCATGATCCTGGGACAGCTTGGAATTTTGGTGTTGAATCTATGAAGATTGCAGAAACACAGTCTGTGTCAGCTGGCACTGACCAGGGTTAACCCATTCAGCCCTGACACACATCAGCAGGAGATGGGTCGACCATGATAATTCAAGGGCAGTGCCAGATTAGTTTGGCACCTGTCGGTGCCAAGCTAATCTGGCACTGCCCTTGAATTATCATGGTCGATCCATCTCCTGCAACTGGTGCACAGTCATTAGATGACGTCTCCAAAGTTTGGGAAATATGGCCGTCGGGCTGAATGAGTTAAACAAACTTGAAATCCAAGCCCTAAAGCTGATCAGATGGTCAATTTAATTCAAGTGTTTGCGAATTAAAGACAAAAATTGCACACTACTTTTCCTCTCTACTCACTCACCGTGTTCTTCCTTGCTGATGCCTTTACAGGTGAAAAGTGTGCGAATCAGGTGCAGGTGTCCAGCCAACAATGTGTTGTCCGTCGTCTGAAGCTCGGCATGGCGGGAAGGCACAAAGTTGCTGAGCCAAGCAATCTCATCCTCCAGGACAGACTCCATGTCCAGCTGAAGCTCCTTCTGCATCTCCACTGGGGAAACAACAATGCTTTGTCAAAAGCTGCTTGCTCATCTCTGATGAAAATTCATTTTTGTCTAAAAGGTATTTTTTCGAAAAATACTTACCGATGACATGACTTTGTGGAAATGTCTACTAATTACTCAATTTTAGCCTAAGAACCCGTTGTGTTACCACACAACCCGGGAGGCACTCGAGGAACCCCCAGAGGGGCCGAGAGTTGTCTCCCATTCCTGCCCATCCGGTTCCGAGTCACGTGGTGACCAACCAGTCGGTATACTTAGCTCACCAGTGGCAAGCGGGGCAGGTGGGAGGGTCCTCCGAGTCATGTCATCGGTAAGTATTTTTCGAAAAAATACCTTTTAGAGAAAAATGAATTTATTTCTTCAAAAACATTACCGATGACATGACTTTGTGGAAGAATTGTGATAAGGAGGAGGGTGCCGCACCCAAACACCCCCGTGAGGGGCAACAGAGCCATCCTCCCTGGCATAAAACTCCCAACAATTTTAGCTAAGTGCGCACCTACGGCGCACTTAGCTCTGGTGTAGAGATGATGTCCGCTGCCACAAAACGCAGAACTTGTCCATCGGCAAGGCGGAGAGGAAATGTAGACGTCTTCTAGTGTGGTATATGTAGCGCCTGTCCCCATGCACTGTGATCGCTCCTCAGCGTCCGGGTACTGAAAACGCCGAGTATCCTGCACTGCTCTGGTAAGGCGAGAGGGTAAAGTTTCGGGATCCGCCCTCGACGAGGAAACACATCTCGGCGGCTAAGAGTACTGACGGAATTTGTGTCATCTCCGTAGAGCCTGTCAGTCTCTGTGGATTGCCCGAGGCTTCACTCTCTGTCTGAACGGGATGATGCCAACAGCACTCGATGTTCCCAGGCGGTCACCCATCCAAGTAGTAACCGAGCCTGACGATGCGTAACTTAGGAGACCAGACGAAAACCGGTGTATTCAACGTGGTACGGCCATTGGCTGACCGGCCTACGGCAAAAGGTAGCCGTCGTCGCCTAGGGGTGGTCCTCCACGTCTGCCGCCGGGTACTCCGATTCATAGAGGCGTGCATGAGACCCAACAAAGGCCATGAGGGGGGACGTTCGTTTATTAGCTAAAATTTAATGTCCCTACGGCATCAGAGATGATCAGAGACTAGCTGGTGAACTGTGGGTTGTACTATAGCAGTAATGCTACAAGATCTCACTAACCAGAAAGAGGAAACATATGTATGAATTATTGTTGTTTTTTGTTTTGTTTGTTTTTTTGTTTTTTATATATATATATTTCAGTTCGAGGCCCAGGGCCTATAGTATGTACCAATTCGATAAGGTGGAAAAGGTGTAGCAATCTAATATTGCGCTTGGCCCAGGGCCTACCAGACGCAGCGAGGTGAAAAATAGAGTAAAATGAGAGTAAGAACCAACAACAACGGTCCTATGCTATGGGGAGACAATTATTCATACAATATATAACAAAGGGTTAAAATTTCAGGACCACGGTTAAAATGTCATTCTCACATGAGGGGGGACCGAGCTCGCAAGCCTGTTATCCATAGGTGGCGAGGCACGTTTAGGCCCATTCGTGGCCGGTAGGTGCGGGTCGAAGCTCTCAGTGTACGACGGGACGGAAGGCGGGAGAAAAGCACGGGGATCACAGCGGCAGCTGGTCCGCATGTGTGTATGACCCCGAAGGGGTATGTCCTGAGAGGACTATCCGACCTGAGTGGTGAGACGGACGCCTAGAGGACGTACCCTATGTAATACATGTGCGCGAAGACTGGCTTCCAGCCAGGGTGCAAGGAGACAGTGGGAGCCCCAAGGCGCCAAGCAACAAGTCATGATGTGACGACATATGGCAACGCGGTGGCGTAAAGACGCAAATAGGCAATATCACGCCTGGCTGGTCTGGAGCCGCGCCAGGGACAGCCGGGGGCCAATGTCTCCTCCCCTGAGGGAGATGGGGGTACCTCCACGAGAGACCCATCTTCTACGGCCGGGTGCGCTGGGCTGGCTGTCAAAGACGCCCGAGGGAGCGGGGGCGTAAGATCTCGCCCGGCACATCACAACCCGCGGCCGAAGGGACAGCGTCCGTCACCTTGGCTGGGATGGAAATTAGCTGCAAGTGTCCCATCTCCGTAGAGCGAGACGCGCGGTGATAGTATGCGATGAAAAAGGAGAAGACCGACGCCTCACAGGAGAGGGACTGTCTCGTCTGTTGTCTCATGAAGTGGTCAGTGGTGCGCAACGTGGCGGAAAGAAACCCGTGAACGGGACCGCTCCCATCCCAGGTCACAAAGATCTCGGCTGTGGCGCAGAGGGGAAGGCGGAACGGTAGGACGCAAATCAACCCGTCCGATAGGGAAGTGCCATGGCCGACGCGAGACCGAAGAAGCGCGAGGAACAGGGTGGCCATGTTCCGTCTGATTCTGAGGGCGACCACGCAATTGAATGTCCCGGGGGAAGGAGACCAGGGTGAAGTTATCGGACAAGAGTGGAGAGATCGTCACCGAGAGGGCTGATCGTCCGATCGATGGACGCATGGTGACCGGCTCTGAGGCGGGGCGCAAGGAGACTGAAAACAATGGAACCGAACAAAATGGAGCTAAGTATAGAACTGGCAATTATGGACTCTCGCGAGATTAGGAATGGAGGCTATCCAGAGGATAGGGAGGCCACTCAGGGGATGAGGTGACTGCTTGCTGGAGTTGCGTCCCTGGTTGTGCTGCAAAGCGGCGGTTTTGGGGGCTGAAATTAACAGGCTAAGTATGTCTTCCTATCAGTAATACCATCGGTAACGTTTTTGAAGAAATAAGTATTTTTTCGAAAAATACTTACCGATGGCACGACTAATAGGAATATGACTAATAGGAAGGTACGCTTAGCTTACCAATTTCAGCTTTAATATTTGTTGTGTACACCTCACAACCAGGGGGCTAGGGGGCTGTTACCAGGACGCCCCGAGTAGCCCCACTTGCCTCCCTATCCAGTCATGTGCCTGGCCATTTCCCACCAGTCTTTTTGCCTTAGCTCAACAGCGGCAAGCGGGGCAGAAGGGAGGGACCTCTGAGTCATGCCATCGGTAAGTATTTTTCGAAAAAATACATTTTAGAGAAAAATCCATTTGTTTTCTCAAAACTCTTACCGATGGCATGACTAATAAGAAGAATAGCGAATGGGAGGGGGGTGCCGCCCCCTATGTATTCCACCCGTGAACCTCTGGCAGAACGCCCCCTCAAGTGCACTGAGCAACAAGGCCCCCCCGCGCGCCACACCCGATGATTTCAGCTAGGCGTTACCTATGGCACCTGTGGTACCTGGAGGGTGTGCTGCGCCTCCGAGATGTCCCCCACCAAGGCCAGGTTGTCGCGCTGGCCGAATAGGTCTCGCAGGTAGAATCGGGCGAAGGTAGACCCACGGCCCGCCAACCCACGGCCGCCACAATGTCTCTCACAACACAATTGCGGTCAAAGGTGATGCTCGCAGCCACTGCTCTGACCTCATGTGCGCATATGCGCATCGTCTTCGCCCGTACCGGGGAGAGCTCCTTGTATGCCGACTGGATGACCCAGCAGAGCCAGGATCAGATCGTTTGTGCGGATATGTCTCAACTGCCCACAGCCAGGGGCAGAAATAGGCACGTGCGCCCTTGTCTACGTGGGTTTGGTCCGGCGCAGGTAAATTGTGAGCGCTCGGACGGGGTCCTGCTGTCGAGACTCCTGGGACTGGTTGATCGCCCTGAGCGGGTGGATGGTCAACACCTGTGGCGCGGTAGCTGGGAGTCGGTTCTTGGCCAGGAATGCCGGGTCAGTGAGGAGCTGTACCGAACCATCGGCCCGAAACTGGAGACAGGCGGGTCGCATAGAGAAGGCGTGGATCTCGCTCACTCTGGATGCCGTGGCGAGGGTGATCAGGAAGCAGGTCTTTCTGGTTAGGTCTCCCAGCCGCGCTAGGGGTAGAGGCTCGAAACGCTCCGAGTTGAGCCAGGTTAGGACCCAGGACAAATCCCAGCGAGGGATCAGCGAGCGGGAAACCGGTCTTTGAAGATCCAGGTGAGCCATCAAATCCGAGAGGTCTTTGCAGGCACCCGGGTCCGGCTGTCCCAGGTGTCTATATGTGTCCGCAATCATCGCCAGGTAACCTCTGATGGTGATGGGGGCCAGGTTCTGCTGGGCGAAGAGCCACAGAAAGAACTCGGCCAGCTGCGGGGTAGTCAAATCCGTGGGGGAGAGCTGCTCGGCTGCGCACCAGGACTGGAGGACCCGCCACTTTCCCTCGTAGACGTTACGGATAGAAGCCCTGCGCGCTGCTGCGATTGCCTCTACCACTGCACCCAAGAAGCCTTTAGTGACGAGGGCTTGCCGGACAACCTCCAAGCGTGTAATAGCAGCCGTTCCAGACAAGAGTGGAAAAGCTGCTGCTGGGGCTGCTTGAGCATCGTCCGAGGAGCGGGGAGCAACAGTGGGGAGTCCGTGGCGAGGCTTTCAAGGTCGCTGGTCCAGCTATTGGTCCAGCTGAATGACGCTACTAGAAGCAGTATCGCGTTGCTGCCTCTGAGCTTCTGGAGCACCTTCGGTACAAGGACGGAGGGGGGGGGGGGGAACGCGTAAGCCACCAGTCCGTCCCATGGGATGGAGAGCGCGTCCATGGCCCAGGTGAGTTAATCTGGAATGGGGGAGACAAAGAGCGGAACCTGTTTGTTCCACCTGGTGACAAAGAGGTCGGTCATGGGTGTCTCCCAGCATGCGCAGAGAAGGCGGAAGATGTCCGGGCATAGGGACCACTCTGTGTGGAGCAGCTGCCCGCGCTGCGAGAGGGAGTCCGCGAGTATGTTCAGATGGCCCGGGATGTGCCGCACCCGAAGTGAGATGCCGCGAACTCTGCACCACAGGAGGACCTGGTACATGAGGATGCAGAGAGAGGGAGAGCGCGCCCCACCCTGGTCCTGTATGTAGGCTACGCCCGTCGAGTTGTCGGACAGCACCAGCAGGGTGGAGAACAAGCTCAAGTAAAAATCTCTGAAAAGTGGCCGGGGTCCAGGGGCCGCCTAGGCCCCGGTGGGGTCCAGGGGTAAAGCCCCGGTAGGGGGCACAGGGGGGCAAAGCCCCCCTTAAAAAAAAAATCGATATTTTTCATTTTTAGAGGTAAATATTCTGGCTTCTTGTGAGAGATAGCACACAGGAAAAGCTCAAATTTGACTACATGCAAACTCAAGATTACAGAGTAAAATACATCATCAAAGGGTCTCCACGGTTAATCACTCGTGAAAAGCACGACATGGTAGGCTATTGATCAGTATCACAATAGACTAACAATGGCCGACACAAAGGACTGACCTTCCAGTGAACTGCCAAACGTTCAACATCGCTATCGCCCACTGTAATCAGGTGACGAGTATTTATTAACAGGGCTTCTGTTTTCACAACAGGTTAAATGGTCTGTAGACCCCCAGGTATAAATTTTAGAGGGTACACAGACCCCCATCTGAGCATAATACAATTAATAGAGGGTCCGCAAAAATTATTTAAGAACAACTGCATCATCTGTATGTTCTTTAAAATAAATTAACTCATTTTGCTCTCTCCTTTTTAAATTTGTTGTGACAGTGATACCGATTCTTTAACTGGTGAGCTGTCATGCAAAAGCCTGTATTTATTTGTATGATCATTTGATAATATATTTTAACTGAGAATATAACCTTTTCTGTAGTTCTGGCACTGTTTCAGGTTTCCTTTCTTGGGGAGCGGGATCACTAGAGACTGTGTCCATTCTACTGGCCATTTCTTTTGCTCCCAGATCTTTTGACAGAGTGTAGTGAGGACCTTCGTTGTTACTTCTCCTCCATGTTTCAACAGTTCAGCAGGTATGTTGTCTACACCTGGAGACTTTCCTCCCTTCAGGCCACGTACGGCTGCTTCCACCTCTTCAGCTAACACTGGCAGGTCTTCAGCCTTCCTGGCCCCAGCCTGGTTGTTTTGGAGGATGCTGGTGTCTGGCTCAGCCTTGTAGTTATACAAGTCTCGGCAGTACTCAGTCCATCTGTTTAGTACAGCAGTGTTTTCCGTAAGGAGTTGGCCGCTGCTGTCTTCGATGACTGTGGCTGTTCGCTGTTGAGTCTTGGTGAGGGTCCTTAGCGTTTCATAAGCCTTCTTGCTGTTGCCGTTTGCCATGCCCTCTTCCACGCTACAACACTGGTCTTCAATCCAATCTTCTTTGGCTTCTTTCATCCTCTTCCTGATCTTCTTGTTGACAAGTCTGTACTTGTTTGCTGATGTGAGGTCTTGGCCTCTCTTTTTCTTCCAGGCTCTCCTCTCATCACAGAGATTGAGGATGTCATCGGTGACCCAGGGCTGTTTGCGCTTCCTCTGCTTCCCCAGCACTTCTTCTGCTGTAGAAAGTAACACCTCTTTTATATTTCCAGCAAGGGTGTCTACGTCACAGTCCAAAGTAGCCAAGGCTGCAAATCTGCCTCCCACCTGGGCTTGGAAGAGCTCTTCTACTTCCGGGTCTTTTAGCTTCTGGAGGTCGAATCTGATGCGAGGGCTCTTGCTATCTCGTTTCAATGCCAGCTTCAACTTGAGGCTAGTAAGGACGAGGTTGTGGTCGCTGCCAATATCAGCGCCAGGAAAGGACCTCGTTTGTGCTTTGTTAACGCTGGATTTGAATCGTCGAGGCAGCAAGATGAAGTCAATCTGGTTATGGACCAGGCCTCCTGGCGATTGCCATGTCGCTGTTCTTGACTTCTTGTGTGGATGGAGGGTATTAGCAACGGTGAGACGGTGACTCTGTGCGAACTCTAAAAGTCGCAGGCCTCTGTCGTTTGTTTCTCCAAGGCCAAACTTGCCAGCTGTTCCTGCCCATTGTTGGTAGGCGTCAGGGCCGATCTTTGCATTCCAGTCACCGAGGACAGTCAGAATGTCTTTCTTAGGTGTTTTCTTGATGATGTTGTCCAGTTGTTCGTAAAATTCTTCTAATTCTTCATCATCATGATCTGCTGTTGGAGCGTATACTTGAATGATAGTGATGTTGTGCGGTCGGGCGGAGATGCGGATGGAGATTAGTCTGCTTGACACGGGGGTGCAGCTGATGACAGTTCCAGCCACCTCTTTCCTTACGATAAAAGCTACGCCATGTTCGTGCTTGGTTTCTTTTCTGCTGAACCAGATTTTATGGCCTTCATCTGTTGTTGTTTCTCCGAAGCCTGTCCATCGAACTTCTGCAAGTCCTACAATGTCCCAGCGATAGCGCTTCAACTCGTGGGTGAGTTCCTTCACTTTGCCGCACTGGTAGAGTGTGCGAACGTTCCAAGTTCCGATAGTTATTCCTTGCGTGGGCAGCTTGATGGTGGGTTTGGTTCCAGTAACACACTTGTCGCCCCCACCCTGGAGACCTCCAATGGGGTGCGCGGTCGTTGGTGATTCGGGCCCCGACCGATCCGGCATGTTATTCTTATTCTGTTGCTTGTCCATCAGTCCTTTCAATGGGCTTCAATGAAACAGTGCCAGAACTACAGAACTATCAGTCTGATAAGTCACCCTAGCAAAGTAATGCTTAGAATCATTCTCAACCGCCTCAAAACTTTCGCCGAGGAACTGCTGGCAGAAGAACAGGCTGGCTTCAGAGTTGGAAGAAGCACTGTAGAGCAGATTTTCAACTGCCGCGTCCTGATCGAGAAACATCTGCAGCATCAGCGCGAACTCTACCACAACTTCATTGATTTCAGGAAAGCATTTGATCGCGTCTGGCACGACGGACTCTGGCAAGTCATGAGATCGTTCAACATAGAGGAGGGACTGATCCAAATGATAGAAGCGCTTTACAAGAACGCCTGCAGCGCGGTTCTACTTAACAATCAGTCAGGCGAGTTCTTCAGGACGACGATCGGTGTCCGTCAAGGATGCCTGCTCTCTCCTGTCCTTTTCAACATATTCCTGGAGAAGATCATGCAGGAAACCCTCCACGACCACCATACTTCAATCTCTATTGGTGGCAGATCCCTGTGCAATCTTCGATTCGCAGACGACATTGACCTCATGGCAGGCAGCAATAGTGAGCTCCAAAACCTGACAGACAAACTTTCAAGTAGCGCACGGTCTTATGGCATGGAGATCAGTACGGATAAAAGCAAAGTGATGATCAACACCACAAGCGACAGCAGCAGCAACATTCACATGAACGGCCAGAAGCTAGAAGAGGTCAATAGCTTCAAGTACTTGGGAGCCACCCTGTCCAAAGACGGTAGGTGCATAGCAGAGATCCGTATCAGGATAGGTACAGCAACATCCGCAATGGCCAGGCTGGACAGGATATGGCGAAGTAACTCCATCAGCTTCACCATCAAGTACAGGCTTTACAAGTCCCTCGTAGTGTCTATTCTACTCTACGGCTGTGAGACTTGGACACTGCTTGCAGACTCAGAAAAGAAAATCCAGGCCTTTGAGAACAAGTGCCTGAGGAAGTTGCTCCGCATCTCGTACCGCGAGCACAAGACCAACGAATATGTACGGAGCATCGTCACTTCCCTGGTGGGCCCACATGAACCCCTTCTGGCAACCGTGAAACGGCGCAAGCTTGCTTGGTTTGGCCACGTGACCCGACACAACACCTTGTCCAAGACTATCCTCCAAGGCACTCTCGAAGGAAGTCGTCGGCGAGGTCGTCAGAGAAAGAGTTGGGTCGCAAACATAAAAGAATGGACCGAACTCGAGATGCCAGACTTGCTTGCCACCGCCCAAAATAGAACTCAGTGGAGAGCACTGTCTGTTGCTGCTGCCTTTCAGTCCCCCCAACGCCCAGTTCGGGCAAGGGACTGATGATGATGATGATAACCTTTTCTGCTGAATGCAGATTGACAACCAAAGTCTGACTTGTCTAAACTCTTTCTTTCTCTCTTTCTGTGTGTGTGTGTGTGTGTGTGTGTGTGTGTGTGTGTGTGTGTGTGTGTGTGTGTGTGTGTGTGTGTGTGTGTGTGAACTAATGTACTTAAAAGTTGGTTTCAACCCATTTAACCCGAAAGACCTATTTCTCCAATGTTAGGTCGAGCTTTTGCCTGATAACTGTGTACCAGAAGATGGATCGAGCATGATAAAAAAACAACTAACAAACTTATTTCTGTTCAAATTTCTGGGCTTGCTTTTTGAGTTTGCCTCCATGCATATTGCGCTTGTCATCCGTGTGCCGTCCTGAACCGGACGAATGAGCGCTAGGCGACGCCGAGCGGAAGTCTGCCAGCCCTAGGGCAGACACAGATCCTCCGGGTGGAGGTTAAGGGCCTCGTCGTCGGAAAGAAGTGGAGGTCAATGCGCGCAGCTGGAGGGGTAGGGGGAGAAGAGCGCCTGCTCCCGCAAAGAGACGAAGCCCAGCAGGGCTGGCTAGAGCGGGAACGCGGGGATGAACCCGCCGAGACTGATGACTGGCCACTGTCTGCGAGGCCCCGACGTCGGGGGTGGGGGCGCCAATCCTGCGAGGAAGATCGACACGTCGATCGGTTCCGAGAGGTCGATGCGGAGGGACGCTGTCGAGCCGAAAGAGATGGGATGGAGTCGAGGCCTTCCTACGCCTCGGAGATGCGGAGTGGAGCCAGAGATATCGTGATGCTGCTGAGGCTGCCGCTATGACGAGACTCCTGATCATGCCCGGTGGAAGAGCTAGACGGGCGGTCTCTACCGGGACGTTCCTGCCGTTGATGATGCCGCGAGCCTCGGCCCTCCTCTGCGTGGTCCTCTCTGGTGGTGCTGCGAGTCCCACAAGCGCGGGGCGCTTTCCTCACCGAGTGGTGCAGCGACCGGGACCGCTGGTTACGCCTTTCGCTGCTCCTCGAGTGGAGAGTCAGGGTAACGGAGGACTGGATACGAGGACGGGTGTCTCGTCAGCGACTGTCTGGCAGCCGTCCATCTCCCCGGATGGAAGAAGCACCGGGATCATGGAGGCAGGGCAGTTCTTCCTGCTGGTGGCTAGTGATCTTTCCCCCTTATAAGTGATGGCCTGTAGATCTTGGCGTCCGTTCATGGCACTTGTCCGGCCGATGGCTGCGTGGCAGACAGCTCTCCGAGCGTGGGGAGTGAGTACCCGCTGCCTGGACCTGCCTGGGGAGCATTTCCCGTCATGGGCGGGCCAGCATTTCGGTTTGTAAAAAAGTGTATCACATTGCACACTATCCGATGAAATGGCCTGTTTTTTTACGGCCGGCTGAACACACTTTTTCTCACAAGTCAGTCAGTTTTTTGTGTTTAAGAATGAGGTGTGTTTCGAGGATGTTTTGCTTTCAAAGCCGGTACTCCTCTCGTCAGCGGACCAAACCGTTTGAGACATGCATGTTCACAGCAATTTTTGGCTGTTATTGTTTCAGTCTCCTACATTTAGCCCCGATTTACTTATCAGGTGAGATGTGTTTGCCCCTATTTTTGGGTGGGCATATTCCTTAATTGTTTTTTTACGTTTTTTAATTTTAACTTTCCTCGTCTTATTTGACCGAGGGTGAGAAGCTTAGTTTGCTTCACTGGGTGAGGTTTTCCACCTCGGGTCGACACAGTGGGCTGATAGGTTGGTTAGCGTGGTTTACATGTAACCCCCCGCTCGTAGTTTGGTATGGAACAGGTTGAGTTCTTCAATTCTTTCAACTGCGTTATAGCAGTTTCTTGCGATGCGGAGTGTTTCCCCTTTTAATAGTCCTTTGAGGACTCGGTGGGTGGGCCGACATGTGCTGTAGGTACTGATATGTTTCAGTTGTGCACTCTGGCACGTCGTGGCGGCAAAAGATCGCCTTGTCCGTAGGCCCAAGCCTATGATGGTCTGAGGTCCCGCGTCAGGCTGCAATGAGGCAAAGCAGGAGAGGCTGGCTGTGCAGTATATGTATGCATCAGGAGACCTTGATTCTTTCGTCGTCTGAGAAAACAGACATAAATTCATCCGTGAGATGGAGTGCCCGCTGGGTTGTTTTACCTCTCTTTAAACCAAGATGGGTCAGCTTTTGAGTCAACACTGTTTCGTTTAAGTGTTCGGGATATAGTGTACTCTCCAATGTGTCCCTAGGGGTAGTTTCACTCTTTCACCTTGTTATGTCACAGGTTTAGGACTTCTGTTAGTGAGGCTTCTCATACATTTATGCATGTGCCCAAAGTAGAAAATCCCAAGTTTCGCTGGTGGTCATGGGTATTGTGGTCCGATCATGCGCCGGGCCCGGCAGTTATGAATTCAAAGTCCAATCCACAGTCCACTCTTCTACTAAGTTCCAAGGTAGTAGTGCGAAAACTGCGCAGGTGACGGCATAGATGTAGCTTTGCTACTTGCCTGAGCGAGATAATTCCTGCTGCCCCACCACTTTTCTTTTTCTTCTATTTTTCCCTTTTCTTGCTGATATTCCAGCGTGATTATGGCTGGATTTTGCTCTGCGGTGTAATGATGTGTTTCACATCGCCTTGGCCTGTTTGAAGTTGGTTCCTGTTACGCCAACCAGGTCTCTTATATGATTCTGGGTTCCCCGGCAGGAGGCGACTGTTTTCGTTAGTGCCAGCAGCTTGTCTTTAAGCTCATACGGCGATTTATTTTAAAGGTTGGTTCGTTTGTTTTGGTCCTCCGATCTCTTGTTTCATTGTGCGTCTGGCTGTTGCCTGTGACTCACTCTGGAGTTGTTTTTTATCTTTATTTCGATGACGTTCTTATGTTTTGCTGTTGCTGAGATAGCCATAAGATGTGTTTAATCTCAATGCTTTTTCTTACGCTGGCATCAAAGCCGTGCTCTTTCCTTGGATATCGGTTATCCGGGAGCCTTAGTTTCATTGCTTTTTTTTTTTCTTTTTTAAAAATTTTTTTTGAAACGTTTGTCCCTTTGTTCATTCTTCATTGTGATAGAATGCTGAGGGAGAGTTAGTTTTCTGCTTCTAGGACATTGGAGCTCTGTACCTCTATGGTACAGGTTACGTCTAGAGGTTTTGTGTTGCGTCGGCTCTCCACATGTTGTGTATTGAATGTATTGAGCGTCATGCTGGGTGGTGTGGCAAATCCCCATGTTGGGTGTTGGGTTTTCGAGTGATTCAGCTTTGTTTTTGTCTCCACGTTTGCCATTTCCTTGGTGCCGAGTCTGGGTATTCGGGGAGGTTTTGTTCAGAACCCCGTACTTTCCGGCGTTTCCCTTGGGGTAGTTTTACTCTTTTACCTTGTTATGTCGCAAGTTTAGGACTTCTGTTAGTGAGGCTTCTCATATTATATTTATGCATGTGCCCAAAGCAGAGGATCCCAGGTTTCGCTGGTGGTCATGGGTATTATGGTCCGATCATGCGCCGTGCCCGGCAGTTATGAATTCAAAGACCAATCCACAGTCCACTCTTCTACTACGTTCCAAGGTAGTAGTGCGAAGACTGCGCAGGTGACGGCATAGATGTAACTTTGCTACTTGCCTGATCGAGATAATTACTGCTGCCCCACCAAGTTTCTTTTTCTTTCTATTTTTTCCCTTTTTCTTGCTGAATTTCAGCGTGATTATGGCTGGATCTTGCTCTGCGGTGTAATAATGATGTGTTTCACATCGCCTTGGCCTGTTTGAAGTTGGTTCCTGTTATGCCAACCAGGTCTCAAATGTGATTCTGGGTTCCCAGTCAAGTGGCGACTGTTTTCGTTGGTGCCAGCAGCTTAATTGTCTTTAAGCTTATAAGGCGATTTATTTTAAAGGTTGGTTCGTTTGTTTTGGTCCTCCAACCCTCGTGTTTCATTGTGCCTCCAGCTGTTGCCTGTGACTCACTCCGGAGTTGTTGTGTTTTTTTAAACTTTATTTCGTTGACGTTCTTATGTTTTGCTGTTGCTGAGACAGCCATAAGATGTATTTAATCTTAATGCTTTTTCGTACGCTGGCATCAAAGCGTTAATTTTATGCGACTGACTTGCGTGAGAGTGTTTCGGCTGGCTCTGTCATCACAGTCCATTGCATACGAAGTAGCGGATCAGAGCGGGGTCTGACCTAGCGGAACAACATGGGCGGTGTTAGACACCAACGATCAGTTTGTAAAAAAGTGTATCACATTGCACACTATCCGATGAAATGGCCTGTTTTTTTTCGGCCGGCTGAACACACTCTTTTCTCACAACAAGTCAGTCAGTTTTTTTGTGTTTATGAATGAGGTGTGTTTCGAGGACGTTTTGCTTTCAAAGCCAGTACTCCTCTCATCAGCGGACCAAACCGTTTGAGACATCCACGTTCACAGCAATTTTTGGCTGTTGTTGTTTCAGTCTCCTACATTTAGCCCCAATTTACTTATCGGGTCAGATGTGTTTGCCCCTTTTTTTTTTTTGGGGGGGGCATATTTCTTAATTGTTTTTTTTAATGTTTTTTTAATTTTTCCTGGGGTGGGGTAGGGTCTCTGTTGCCTGTACCTGTCTGACGTGGCACGCCTCAGCTGCAGTGGCGCGACAGCAGTCGAGGCGGGGTCGAGTGGCTCCCTGGCTCGGGCTGGCCTCTCTCTAGTGTAAAAGGCACACAGCTGTGACCAGCGTTCTTTGACCCACGCCGCGCAGGTATGACACGTCCACCCAGAGGAGCAGCCCGCACAGGCCAGGCACACATCGTGGGAGTCCGTCAGCCATTGGAACTGTCCGCACCTGGTGTAGGTCATCACTTGTGTACTGTAACAAGCAGAAACAGACAAAGACCCATCGGAAGGGCGCGCGACCGCCCAAGAGGCCCCATGCTCACGACCCGTCGCGCAACAGAATTCCCGGTCAACGCCGCCGCCTGGTCTTAGACATCGACAACCGCGGGCGGAGACATTCACCAAAGCTTTACCTTGTCATGGTCGCTGATACCCGGGTAGGTCTCCTCCCGAGGAACCACCAACCTGCCACCCAAGGTAATCCTTCCGAGCTTTACACAGACACTTCACTCTACTCTCTCTCTTTCTTTTCTCTTTTTTTCTTTCTTTTTTCACATAAATCCAAGCTTGAAGCACACCAAACCTCAAAGGGTTAAGCACACACGAAGCGGTAAATCCACAGGAAGTTCCAAGAAATCCCACCGTACACAGCCAAAGCGAAGCAGGCTGAACACAACCGGTCTTGGTGAGCTAAGCAAAAAGACTGGCGGGAAATGGCCAGGCACGTGACCGGATAGGGAGGCAAGGGGGGGCTACTTGGAGCGTCCTGGTAATGGCCCCCTAGAGTCGCCCACCCTGGTTGCGAGGTGTACACAACGAATTTTTGGGCTGAAATTGGTAAGCTAAGTGTACCTTCCTATTAGTCATATTCCTATTAGTCATGCCATCGGTAAGAGTTTTGAGAAAACAAATAAAGATACACTGAACTCACATGAGAGGTTCTCCAGGAGTCGACAGCGGAGAACAAAGTACTGCGAACACTGACTGAGCAATCTGGTGAATCAAGAAAAACATGGCAAATATGAAATAGGCAGCAAATCATGATTTTGAAGGTGATATCAAGATAAAGTTGTGGAAATAAATAAACAATCAAGAAAAGATTTCATTTTCCATTTAAATTCCTTTCTCCTAACCCTCTGGGTTTCGGTACCCATTTAGTCACGATTCCTGCAGGAATCATCGTGACTAAATTTGCTACTGACACCCAAAGGGTTAATACCTACCAGATGACATTCACTACATGGAGATTACCAGACTTCAGTTAGTAATGTTCGGTAATGTATGAAAGAGAAACTGATGTATGGTGACATCACAGTTGGGGGCGAGTTGGTACATATAGAGTCTTACATCGTTGTTTAGGTGATACTGAGAATCTAACTCAAGTGGTTTTAAAACCTTATCCTTTGAGCAAAAGCGAGTATATGGTTTTAAGACCACGAGAGTGAGATTCTCAGTATCACCTAAACACCGATGTAAGAATCTATTTCTTACTCACCTTTTTCTTGGCAAAAATCAGACGTGAGTTGGGCTTCAGTATACGCCTAACCACAACACAGCTGCCATTGTGTCTTGGCAAAGAACATGACGTCGTTTACTTTGAAATGTGGTGTGAATATTTTGGATGTCAGACAAATGTTCCTACATCATGACGTAACAGCGCAATACATAACGCCAGAGTGCCAGTCGTCGCTATGAAATGAGGTCATTGCGCGTGAGCTGAAAGTAGGTAAAGTTTCAAAATCCTGTGTGCCCGTATCTTATTGCTGACCAGATTTTCTACAAGACAATATTGTACACACGTGTCTGTTCACACACCATGGATGTATCACACACGTGTGATACAGCCAAGCTGTATTACATGTGTGTGATACAGCTTTTTCACTCAAAGGAGGTGTGTAAGAAGCATCTTCCCATTTACTGCCAAGGCACTGTGAACTTCGCCTAACAAGAGGCACATGAGACTCTAGGCCTCTTACTAGCATCAAACATATCTGTGTTCCTCATGATGTAGAATGATTATCTGGTTTTTAGTCTGTGATGGTTTCACACATAATAATTATTATTTATGGTCATTGTCAGTGAAGGGGCTGAAACCACCTTGACCCATTGACTTCAGACAGACATAAACCAGAAACACCTGGAAAAAAAAACCTGAAATTTTTTACTGTTGGTAGCTCTTTTTGTCAAGATCGTTCCTGCAGGAATCGACGACAAAAAGCACTACTGAGAGCCAAAGGGTTATCATCATCCATAATTTTTGTCTCTATAACCCACTTACTTTTGAGTGGACCCACGAGCACTGGAGGATGTGACCCAGAAGGGGAGGTAAGCACGCTGCAGAAGCTGCAGAACAAACTGCCTGGGGGGCTGGAGGGTGGAGGAGGGAGGTGGGATCAGTTGGCACAACGCCCAGAGCTGTTCGCACATGGCAGCTCGCATCTCTGGCAATGGGCAGCCGACCAGAAGATCAATGATGAAGTCGTTGAGAAAGGGGAGAGAATAGAAGGAACCTGAAAATTTGGAGGGAATATAAAATATATATATTTACAATAACAACATAATAATTAATTACAGATGTTTGTTAAAGTGCCTCAGTTCAGATTTACATTGTGAAACTTATACAGAAGACAAAATAAAATGAAAATAAACAGAAATTAACTTAGCTATACAACTTCACATCACAACTTTAAATCTAGGCTGGAGTAGTTTACTATGAAAAATCTTACCTGCTGACACATTTCATGCTAAATTAATTGCATACCGCTTTAAAATGGCTTACTTAAATTATTCACCCTTTCACTGTGAAGAAAAAGTGAACATGATCCTCAGAGGATATTAGCCCATAAAGCTCTGACAAGCTTTGACAGGATGTGGACTGACCATGATAGTTCAAGGGTGGTGTCAGAATCGCTTGGCACCTACAGGTGCCAAGCGATTCTGACACCACCCTTGAACTATCATGGTCAATCTGTCTCCAGAATGGTGGTGTAGTCCTCCAAGGACATCTACAAAAATGTATGATGTCATCCTCAAGATGTAGTGAGACAGGAGGTTTTCTCTGAAAAAGACAAAGTCTGAACTGACCGATGAGCTCGCTGCGCAGCTGTAGACACGTGACTAGAATTTCCAAGGCTTCGCGGGCGATGTTGGCATCTTTGGTGGGGATGGAGGTCTGGTGTGAACATACACCAGCATGCAGACTCTGGCAATCGCTGTCACTGTTGGTGCTAGCTGAGCTCCCTGTGAACAATATTTTTATGAATGTATATAATAAAGGAAAAAACATCCCAATGTACTGGTAATATGTCAGCTTTGTTAGTTTTTAAGCCAGTGTTTACAAGTGTGCTCAAACACAATCAGATTTCTATCAACAACCATGAACAGCCAGAAAGGTGGGGGATGGATAGGTGCAAGAAGGGGTGGGGGGTGGGGAGAGGCAGGGAGGGAGCACAGGTGTGTATTTGTGTATACGCATACGTGCAACAGAGAGAATACACATCAGTTTTGTGTTCAAGATAGGTTTTTTTTCCCCTCATGACACAAAACGTACTCTAGTATGTGTGCTGGTCTGTGATTTTGGAGTATAAAATAATTAACCTGGGGTTCTAAGCTACAGGTAATTTTGACGTTTTTCTTTATCTTGTACACAAAAAAAGTACCGTAAGTATGCCAATCTGTGATTTTGAACCTTTATGGCCTAGGTACTCTTACACATAACAAGGCCATAAGGTCCCATAAGCAAAAGACCCTCAGGCAAACACAGGCCACAGTCATGTGCAGGCCCACTGTGTCTCGAGGACATTTGCCTACTGGCATAGCACATACACACTAGTGCTTCTTACCAGTACTGCTTTGCCGAGAGCGATGTCCCCCACACCCTGCAGAATCGCGAGCTTCTCTGATTGGCTGATTGTAGCTGAGGAGGTGGAGCCTCCCTGCAGCCCCTGCCCATGTTACTCTCATGAAGCATGACACGGTCTGAACAAACTCCTGGGGGCTCAGTGTCTGTGGGAAATACAGTGGACTTTGCTCACAACAAAGTTGGATAAACACTTTATCAGAGGCACTCCCCACAATTTTTATGAAAATGTCTTTTCTCATAACAAACTTCAGATAAAACAATGAGAGAGTTTGGGTCCCTTGGCTTTTTTCTTGTCCCCTTGCATTTTGCCATATATGCAAAGTTTAGTGTGTACAACTTACATGGTAAACTAAAAAAAATGAATTTTTCTCTAAAATGTATTTTTTCGAAAAATACTTACTGATGACATTACTATTAGGAATAGTGTCTTAGCTAGACTAATTTCAGCTAAAATTGTTGTGTACCCACATGGCAGGGGAGGCAACAAGGGGCGCCATAACCTAACCAGTATCCCGAGTAGCCTCCCTTCCATCCCCATCCGGGCACATGCCCACCAGATTCCTGCCAGTCTGTTTGCTTAGCTGACCAGCGGCAAGTGGGGGAGGTGGGAGGGTCATTCGAGTATTGTCATCGGTAATTTTTTTTTTTTTTAAATACATTTTAGAGAAAAATTCATTTGTTTCCTCAAAACACATTACCGATGACATTACTATTAGGAAGAATGCGAAGAGGAGGTGGGTGCCACTTATAAAGCCCCTAACCCCCCAAAACCGCCAATCAGACCCGCCCGCCCTGGAGCAACCTCCCGATAATTTCAGCTAATAATTGCCTACGGCACCGATGGTGCCAGGAGGGAGTGTTGCACCGCGGGGATGTCTCCCACCAGCGCCATGTTTTCTCGCTGGCCGGAGAGGACCCGATAGGATCTCGCGCTGACTGGAGAGGTCCCTCAGGTAGAATCGGGCGAAGTCGACTCCGCTCGCCAGCGCCCAGCCGCCACAATGTCTTTGAGGGCGCAGTAGCGGTCGAATGCGAGGCTTGCGGCCATGGCTCTGAGGTCGTGCGCCCTATGTTCATTCCTTAGGCTGCATAAGGGGTGAGGTCCTGGTAGGCGGCGCATTATCACCCATCGGAGCCAGGAGGAAACCGTCTGGGCTGAGATGTCATATCTACTTGGGGACAGAGGGAGGAATATGCGGGTGCATCCCCTGAGAATCCTCTTGGTCCAGCGCAGGTACACACATAAGGCTCTCACCGGGTCCTGCTGTTTGGTATCCCAGGCAGGGTCTGAATCCCCCCAGGGCCGAAGGTGACCATCTGTGGAGCGACCCATGGAGACCGTGTCTTGGATAGGAAGCCGGGTCGGTCAGCAGTAGCACAGAGCCATCTGTCCGGAACTGTAAGCCTGAGGGGCGTGCTGAAAGAGCACTGACCCTGGAAGCAGTGGCGAAGGTCTGTCGGAAGTAGGACTTCCGTGTCACGTCGGCCGTCCACGCCAACTGGTGTGCTTTGAAGTGGTCCAAGTCGAGCCACGTCAGCCCCCAGGGTAGGTCCCATCGTGGCCACAGTGAGCGAAGGGCAGGACGTGGAGACCAAAGTGGGCCCAATTAGGTCGGCGAGGTCCTTGCAGTCACCAGGGTCGGTCGGCCCAAACGGTGGTACGCGTCAGCGATCATGGCCAGGTATGGTGACTGGTGGCAAGCCGGTCGGTGAAGAGCCAGATGGAGAACTCCGCCCGCAGGTGAGCCGACAGGTCCATGGGGGAGAGGCACTCGTCGTCACCTCAGTCGCAGAGGACTCGCCACTTTCCCTCGTAACTCGCCTGGTCGAATGTCTGCGGACTGTAGCGATAGCTCCCACTGCTGCACCTGAGAAGCCTCTAGCGGCGATGGCTTGCTGCACCACCTCTAGGCATGGAGGAGAAGTTGCTCGGGGCACGGAAGGTGCCGTGCCCGCCATGGCTGCTAAGCATCGGCGAGGTTCAGGAGGTTGGCGGTCCACGAGCATGTCCAGCAGCATGGAACCACCAGGAACAGGACCGCGTTGCAACCTTGAGCTTGAGCAGGACCTTGGGGACGAGCACCATAGGTGGATAGGCGTAAGCGACGAGGCCCCCCCATGAGAGGGAGAGAGCGTCGACCGCTCAGGCTAGCGGGACTGGAACAGGGGAGACGAAGAGGGGGAAGCTGGAGATGCCACCTCGGCGCGAAGAGGTCGATCAAGGGGGTCTCTCAGCTGCACAGATCATCCGAAAGATGTCCGGACGGAGCGCCCACTCAGTGCGAAGAAGCTGGCCGCATCGCGCGATGGAGTCGGCAGGCAATGCAGAAGTCCCGGGAAGTCTCTCACTCGGAGAGTGCTGCCTTGATCTTTGCACCATCGGAGTACCTGGTAGAGGAGGAAGGATAGCGAGGGGAACCGCATCCCTCCCTGCTTCTTGATGTAGGCAACTACTGTGGCGCTGTCTGGGAGGATGCGAAGCTCCTGGTGTCGCAGACGTGACTCCCAAGCAAAAAGGGCTTGCCAGACCGTTTCCAGCTCTAACCAGTTCAAGTGATGGTCACGAGGTCCGGGGCCATACGCCAGAGGCTGTGTTGATTCTCGGTAGCAGGTGAGCACCCCAGGTGGAGAGACATGCGTCGACGCAAGGGACAGCTGTGGTGGAGGTGAGTAGAGGGGAACTCCCGTCGCGAGCCAGTCGGGAACCGCCCAGCAAAGAAGGTGAGGACAAAGCATCGGCCGCACCCAAACCTAAGACTCAAGGTCATCCGTCGAGGGTCGCCAGGGGAGAAGCAGGAGCAGCTGAAGCGGGGGACAGTAGAGGCGTCCTAGGGGAAGTGGGTCCACTGCCGTACTCACCAGTCCCAGAAGCCGAAGTCACAGTCCAGCGGGGACACCTGCCGCGCTGGGTTCGCCAACTGCTGAATTCGCTGCTCCGAAGTCACACTTCATGAGGTCAGAGCAAAATTCCATCCTTAGGTGGACAAGCGGCGCGACGGCATGAGGTCGGACTTGCGCACGTTGACCAGGAAGCCGAGCCTGTCGAGGAGATCTAGAAGTGCATCTTGGTCCTTCTCCAAGGAGGCCTCCGACCAGTTCCGCAAGAGAAGATCGTCTAGGTATGTCGACGTGGAGCATGAAGACGTCCGTCTGGCCTTGTCTACTACGGCGTCCATGACGCGGGTGAACACCCAGTGGCTGCAGTTGACACCGAAGGGAAGCGCGTGACAATGGTAGACCACGCCGCCAAAGGCGAAGCGGAGGTAACGGATGAAGATCGGGTGCCTGGGAATGAGCAGAACGCATCCGACAAGTCCAGGCTGACGGCCAAATCCATAGGCTGCACTGCGGCGCAAGCGGCCTCCACACGGAAGGACAGGGCAGCGATGAACTTGTACAGCATGGAGTGCGCACGTCGTCTTCGTAGCCGCTTCCTAAACGGTCGGGAGGTCGAGGCCGCAGCGCAGGGGCATCCCGAAGCACCAGTCTACAAGAAGTGGCAGCAGGCAAGGCGTCGACCGCGGAGTGGTACGCAGCGTGGTTGGTGGTGACCGGCAAGCCAGGAAGTTCCTAACCACAGCGAGTGGAGGATGTCTCCGATCCTCGATGTGTGGAACGAAGTCCTGTAGAGGCTCAGGCATATGTAGTCAAGCGCCGTCTATGCAGACCGACGCGCGACGTCCCGGGACTGGGGATATTCTGTCCCAGAGCCCTGGGGGCCGATGGGGACCCTGTGTCGTCCGCCGAAGCTACAAATAAGAATAAAAACGATCATTATCATACAGCGCTTAACCTTACCTCCCAGCTCTAAGCGCTTTACAATGGGTACACACAACTAAAAATACCGTGACGTGCACACAAAAACAATACTATTGGCCGCAAGGAATCGGGAGGCCGAACAGGCGGGGAGGCGGGGCGAGCAACTCGCTGTGGGTTGGGCTCCAAGCTCCGTGTAAGGCGAGCGGCCGCACACTGGTCCCGTAGTCTCGCCCGAGGCGAGGGTACTTGTCACTGACCTTGGGGCGGAACAACTTGTTGGACTACCAAGGGTTTGGACAGCCATACTCCCATCTTGGAGGCAGGCCTAGGGTGACGGCTGGCATCCAAGTCCACGGCAGTTTAGCCTATGCTCTTTAGTTTTCAGCTGGCTGCCCGCCAGCGCGCGCCAGCACACTTAGAGATCGGCTTCGCGATAGCAAGGCAGCCTCCTTCCCCTTACTATCAGCGCGCTAAATACCATCACAGATAAGGCACCAGCTATGCGGTCTCCCTTCCGCTGGGGATACGAATAGCACAGCAGCTGTCTTTGATTACAGTACTACTGTGCTTGACCCCGATTATCTCTTAGCTGCATACATCGGCGAATAAGTTTGTAAAGATGTTGTCTGTAAACCGGAATTAACTTGCAGTTGTGAGTGATTATTTGAACATACGTCGTCTTGTAAAGGAGAAATTGTACTATCTTTGGACACCAAACATGCTGGGGTAATCTGTGTGGATGTTTGTCATGCACTGGCTCAAAGTATCACTAGGAGACGGATTAGATGCAGCCTTCCGTTAGTTTATCAAACTTTTTATCACATCACTGTTCATAAACAAAAGTTGCTGGAAAGTTCAGACAAAGTCAGTGCTGTCAACAGATGTCTTAACTGGCATATCCCATGCTAAAAACTTCAATCAACATACCTGAGTGTTGCTACAGCCGGTTTGGTGGGCCAAGTTTAAACGGTAATCCATTCAGAGCACGCCAACATGAAGTATGCGAATTTCACCGATTCAGTCAATGTTTTTAACAATATCACAATTTTAACACAGTTTAAAAACAATACACAAAGCAGAGGTTCAACTATTTGCTTTCAGAGATAAGATTCAGTTCCGGCTTAATGTCACATTAAAATGGCTTAAAATGAGTGTGTCTACAGGGTCACTATGATCCTGCGTCTAAACTTGATAGGCCGATCAGTGTCATTTTTTTGGACGTGTGACGGTCTGTGAATACCTGATGAAAATGTGGAGAAACCAAAGCCAAATGCTCTGTCAGAAGGATTCTAAGCTTCTGTTGAGGATCTCTCTGTGCCCATGCCTTCCTTTTCAAGATATTCACAGTTGCATTAGTTTCCTTGCCCCCCTGTTCCCCCAACAGTGCCAGCCCCTCTAACAAATGTTGTTTGGGGATCACACGGATTTCAGAAAATTGTGCCTGAAAGTATGACATGTATCTCTGTATGGAATCTTGTATCCCTGCCATACTTTCGCCATCTATTGGCTGCTGATGTGATATGCCCTGATGGACTTTTGAGTAGCGTGCATTCAAATTTGTGACATATTGTTCGTGCTTTCGCAAGAAGGCTTGTGTCATCTGTCAGTTCTTGCGTTTTTTTCTATGACACTCTGACATATGTTTTCATACGCTGTTGGTTTAAGATACTTATTGCAGTGGTTACCAACCAGTGCCCTGCCGTGGTAGGCCTGTGTGTGAATTTTGTTGTTGCTGAGAGTTTGGTCCAAGTTAGCGGTAATGGGACCAGAGAGAAATAGCAACTTTTCAGATTTAAGCGCAACAATTTCTGCTCCGATTTCTTTAATTTTTTCCTGCCTGCTTTTCTGAAATTCTTGATGGTGTGGGCGAGACTGAATGCCCTGAATCTGTCTTTTTCTGTCTTCAATTTGTTTCATTTGCTGGACGTAGCTCTGAAATGTGATAGACACACCTTCTGGTATGGCATCTTTACGTCTGGCAAGGGACTTTGCTAAATGTTCATCAAGGGCATGGCACTCCTTTTCCAACATGTCATGCTGTTTCTTCACCACCCCCAGTAATATGTGAAGATATGGTGGTGCCACTTGATCCAATTCCAGCTGAACCAGTGGCTTTCTGATGACATTATTGAAAAGCTTGGCTTTGGATTTCTTTTTACCAGCACGGCTGAATTTCTGATGGTCGCGTTTTATTTCTGTGAGAATCCTTTGACTTATAATACCTTCGTTGCATACATGTGGTGCATGAATTTGCAAATGTGACGCTGTACAGAAAAGACATGGGTGAATGGCCTGAGCCCCCAAAAGACCGTAGATTTTTGTCAAGAAATCATAGTCCCCAAAACAAAAACAGTCGCAGATTTTTTTGTTTCCATTTCATCGTCTGCAGAGATGAAATCTGGTCCTGGTGGTATGGTCCCAAAATTCGCTTAAGATTTTCAGGGCTATCTTTGCATTCTGCCATAGCAAGGATGAAAGTATTGTGCTTTGAGTTGGCCCTCTTGAGGTTTGCAACTTGCAGCATCAGTTTGAAAGACCCTCCCACCATGATCTCCACCTATCTTGATCCATACTTCATCTTCCGGAATGCAGCTGTCATGCCATGTCAAGAGACCTTGTTCGTCATACTCATGAAGCAGCTTGGTGACAAATGCTGGCACGTCTGTGATGCTTGCCACGGGTGCTTGTACAAGTTCCGGTCTCTGGTCCACTTCACTGAACACTTCAAGACTTCTCATCTGAACTTGTACTTCTCCACACTGTGCTTGGACTTGTTCCCTTCTCTCTTTCTGTTCGCTTTCAAAGTGAACACCTAAACTTCTGAAGAATAGTTTGTGCGTCCTGTACTTAGTCAGTGACATGCCTAACATGGTTCTAACAGCAGCACCTTGAACTGCGGATACATTAACCTGTCCACATTTAGCCTCTGTCAAGACTATCTTTTTCTTGGCCTTACAGGTCGTCCTAAGTTCTGTGCCCTGTTGCTTCAGTGCATCTTCTTCAGTGCCCCTCGACACATTTAGTCTCACATGCTTCATATACTGGGCTCTCTTCTTCCTCAGTGGGGTATTGGCCTCAGCACATGTTTTTCGTGGTTTTATTATCTTTTTCAGCAAAAGTGACTGACCACCTGTTTTACATAAAACTGTCACCTTATCGCTTGATTCTGACAGTTTGACTCTGACAAGTTTTGTGAGGTACGCTTCCTGTTTTTGATAGTGGCACTGCTAGTTTGCAAATAGGTCTAAGAATCTCGGATTTAAATGGGGATGATGCAGTGCTAACAACACTGGGTTTGGGAATAACTGGCGATGCCTTCTGCACTTCAAAGGGTGTTGGTGTTGATATTGATGGTAAACATGAAATATCAGTAGAAGGTTGTAAAGAATCTACACGCTTCCTGACTTTTGCTGGTGTTGATGTTGATGCCGAACATGATTAAGATGGACTGAATGAGAGATCAGGAAAAGAATCCCCTACATTATCAAGATCTTTTCTTTTGGATGCAGCTAGTTTGTTTTTGGCTGGATACGGTCGGCCACCTTTTGACTGCTGCTTGAAATGACTACATGTTTGACAGTCATCAACAGAAAGAGTTTCATCAAAAGGCTACCCAAAGATCACACGTTTTGCCAATGTCTGTAGAGCTTGTGCGTTCCACTTGTTTACTTAATCTGACAAGCTTAGTATGACACATGAAACAAATTGTTTTAGAATGCTTCCCTTCCTGGTCGTTGAGCACATCAATGTTGTAACACGAAAATATATCTCTGGTGTATTTAGTGCACAAATACACGGGTTTGTTTTTGTCTTTGACTGCTCGCCTAGACCTTCTACCACAAAGTCTACACAAAGAATTCACGGCTTCCAAATGTCTTGGAAAGGAATGTTCATTCTCCATGGCTTTAACACGCGATATTTTACTGACATAAATGCATCAGATAAGGGCACGTACACATAGTGATACATCCGGCATAAAAACCGAGTTTTTTTTACACACTCGCACTGTATACTGCAGAAGAAAAGTGCCTCGAACTACACACATTTTAATCATGTAATAACCACAGAAGTCGAAGCTGATTACAAAAGAAACTTACATGAGCTTGAAGAGGACATTTTCAAACATAGTATTACATAATATTTACGATTGTAACTTTTTAGCCACGGTAATAATAAGTTATAAACAGGTTAAACTGATCACATGTATGACAGCCTTCAACAAGAAACAAAGAGCGCTACGCTTCCCGCATGCAGCTCCGCTGAGCCTGCAGTGACCCACGCACACTTATCAGTGAAGTGGGTCATGGCCGGATCAGAGCCAAACTAAAGAGAGCGATTTACAGAAGGGTAAACTGCTGTGAGTCGCGGGAAACAGTCTGCTGTCGTGACGGCCTGTCCCACAAGCGCGACCGCCGTCGAGGTGCGCGAGTCCACTCGGTCCTTCTAACAACCAGTGGCCTGTCCGCACGGGAGGGTAGGCGGGGCGCGAGATCTCGTCGTGAGCCCGGCTCGTCCCTTAACTTTTATCCGACGAGCAGGCGCACGTTAGTCCAGCAGTCTTGTCTGGTCATGGGCGCCTGTCACTGACCTTGGAGCGGTACACCGAACATCTGTGCTGGATCTGTGCCGAGTATTTGGAGGGCCATACTCCAGAAGCACGTTGTGGGCCAGACTCATACTGGATACTTTCAGTACTTAATGAGCTGGCGCAAAATCAGTCGAAGTCCTAGGAGTGGTAACCCGTCCTGAGGCCCAGCTCGTAGGTCCGTAATTGCAAACAAGTGCCCCCTGGTCCAACATTCTCGTCCACCAAGGGTACTTGTCACTGACCGAGGCCAGGACGTCCAATGTCTATGCTGGAGTATCCCCCGGGTTGAGACGACCTGTCCCGTAAGCGTGAATAAGGTCGGGGCATGGGCGTCCGCTCGGAACTCCTAACGCCAAGCATCATGGTGCCACCGGGGGTAGGCGGGACGATAACTCCTTCTCTTTCTTGGCCAGACTCTCTCTAACTGACAAGAGGGCGTGCCCTAGTCCAGCAGTCTCGTCCCGGGGTGCCTGTCACTGACTTTGGCCGGGGCGCCATACATCCACGGGTAAGTGCCGCATTAGAAGGGTAGGCGTGGTGAGCAATCGCTGTGGGTGAGCTCGTAGTACTCGAAGTGTCACGCAGGCACCCAAGGCACTGTAGACTCGTCCTGTCCAGGGTATCAGCAATGTCCCTGGGCTGGACGCCGTACGCCTGTGCTGGGCCGGTATGCGTGTGGCGTAGCCCGTGCAGCCCGAGTGTCGAATTGGGAAGTAGGTGGGTCAAGCTAGCTCGCTGTCAGGTTCATCTACTCTCCCTGACACCGACGAGCGTGTGCCCCCTAGTCCAGCAGTCTTGTCCGTCCGCGGGTACTTGTCACTGCCCTAGGAGTGAGACGATGTATGCCTGTGCTGGACTGGTCCCGATAGTTAACTTTAACGAGTTGGTGCGAAACTGGCCGAAGTCCTAGGATCGGTACGGAATGGCCTCTCCCGTGCAGTCCTGTCACAGCCGCAGAGGTGGTATGATCGTTAGCTGGCGGCTGCTCTCGGACTGGTGTCGGCCGTCACGGCGATAGAAGCCCCAGGCTGGAACCACTGCTCATCTAGCCAGGGGCGCAGACAACGCAACGGTGAGTGGAGGTCCAGCCAGAACAGAATAGGCAGACGGCATGCTCATCCCTCGGCCATTGGCAGTCCCCCATGCGTGTAGGTGCGGACTTGTAAACTGCAAAACATAGTCAACAGTGATAGGCGAGCGAGCGTGGCTCTCTGAGGCCACACAACGAGTGTACGCGAATGAAGGTAGACTTCGTACCCAATGCCAAAACCACGGCCAATGCCGTCGCCCGGTGCTCTAACCTCCCTTCCCTGAGCGACGGTTGCGGGCAACAACCGAGGTTTTAACTTACCATGTAGGAGAGGCCGGAGGCCAGGCCCAGGGCCGTAGGGGACCAACCGTGTCGCCGAAGCGAAGCCCCGCACCACCAAAGGGTAGAGGCCACACCACGAAGGTAGCTCCAAGCTAGCACCATAAACACAGTAATCCAAGGCTAGTGTGGAAACACAGGAAGTAATCCAAGTCCCCAACACCACAAAGTCCGGCGGAAGCCCCCCCACATAAAACCGACGCAGGTAAACTCCAAGCTAGCACAGTGAGAACTACTGTAATCCGAGGCTAGCACAGTGAACACGGCCGAACTCCA
>BTPG01000005.1:143328882-143419706 GCA_036245525.1 Semisulcospira habei | reverse complement strand
AAAAAAACTTACTTACCGATGACATTACTGTTAGGGACGTGTCTTAGCTAGCACAATTTTAGCCAAAATTGGTTGTGTACCTGTAAGGCAGGGGAGGCAACAAGGGACGCCCTATCCTAGGCCGAAGTCTGAAGAATCTAAGACAGACCCATCTGTGAAAATTTTCAAATGTTAAAAATATGTTGTCTGTAATTTTTCTTTCACTAAATTTGCTAAAACGTTCACATCCTCATTTTTTTTCAAATCTGTGTAATCTATATCGAAAGTAGCATTAATATGTTCCCACGGAGGTATAGTAGGTGTTACTGGGAAAACGGGAATAGACTTGATAGCTATATTGCAGTTTTCTATAGCATCTTTGACATAATTACGTATAGGTAAAAGATACGTGATTGTTTGCGCTCTCTTCGGGAAATCCACATCTGCGTCTACAAATGTCTTCTCGTACTGAATTTTTGATGGACAGGCTTCAGACAATGTATTTTGCAGTTGCAAATTTACGTTGGTCAGATAAAGACAGAATACCTGCTTCTTTGTAGGTTTTTACTGTATTAGTATGAACTGGCACTCCAAGAGCTAATTTAACTGCTTTACTATCAATGCTTTGCAGCTTCTGTAGAAGTGTAGCTGGGGCAGTAAAGTAGACTTCCTGACCATAGATAAGTGTTGATCAAACTAAAGATGTACCAAGGTGCGCCCTGATGTTCATTCGTTTGGCTGCATCAGGGGCGAGGTCCTGGTAGTTGGAGCGTATCACCCATTGGAGCCAGGAGGATAACGTCTGCGCCGAGATGTCAGTTCTACCTGGGGACAGAGGGAGGAATAGGCGTGTGCGTCCCCTGCGTAGTGGCTTGGTCCGCCGCAGGTACACACGTAAGGCCCTCACCGGGTCCTGTTGTCTGGTCTCTCGGGCCTAGTTAGAATCCCTCAAGGGTCGAATGGAGATCCCCGTGGGGCGGCCAAGGGAGACTGGGTCTTGGCTAGGAAAGCCGGGTCGGTCAGTAGGCGCACAGAGCCATCCGTCTGGAACTGTAAGCAGAAGGGGCGTGCTGAAAGAGCGTGTAGCTCGCTGACCCTGGAAGCCGAGGCAAGGCCAGTAGGAAGCAGGTCTTCCGCGTCACGTCGGCCAACCGCGCCAAACGGAGAGGTTCAAAGCGGTCCGAGTTGAGATACGTCAGCACCTAGGGTAGGTCCCATTTTGGAATCAGCGAGCGAAGGGCAGGACATTGTAGACCGAAGTGGGCCATGATGTCGGCGCAGTCTTTGCAGGCACCAGGATCCGGACGGCTCAAATGGTGGTAAGTGTCGGTGCTCATAGCCAGGTAGCCCCTAAAGGTGATCGGCGCCAAAGCTGGTTGGTGAAGAGCCAGAGGAAGAACTCTGCCAGTAGTGGGACCGTCAGATCCGTGGGGGAGAGGCGCATGACGTCACACCAGTCACACAGGACTCGCCACTTTCCCTCGTAAACTCGTCTGGTCGAGGGTCTGCGGGCTGCAGCGATAGCGTCCACCGCTGCAATTGAGAAGCATCTAGAGGTTAGGGCTTCCCGGACAACCTGCAGGCGTGGAGGAGGAGTCGTTCGGGGCCCGGCTGTCACAGCGGCTGCCGTGGTTGCTTGATCATCGTGCGAGGGGTGGGGAGCCGCAGTGGGGGCCCTGTGGTGAGGTTCAGTAGGTCGGTAGTCCACAACTTGGTCCTGCAGAATGGAGCCACCAGGAACAGGATCGCGTTGCAACCCTTGCTTGAGCAGGACCTTGTGGACGAGCACCGCAGGTTGGGAAGCGTATGCAACGAGGCCGTCCCAGGGAATGGAGAGGGCGTCGACTGCTCAGGCTAGCGGGTCCGGAACGGGGGAGCCGAAGAGGGGGAGCCGTCGATTCCACCTCGTCGCGAAGAGGTCGATCATGGGGTCTCCCATTCTGCGCAGGTCATCTGAAAGATGTTCGGCCAGAGTGCCCACTCAGTGTGGAGAAGCTGGCCACATCACGATAGGGAGTCGGCTAGGACATACAGATGGCCCGGGATGAGTTTATGCTCGGAGAGAGAAGCCTCGATCTTCACACCACCGGAGCGCCTGGTAGAGGAGGATGCAGAGTGAGGAGGATCGCGTCCTGCCCTGCTTCTGGATGTAGGAGACTACTGAGGAGTTGTCCGAGAAGATGAGAAGCTCCTGGCGTCGCGGACAAGATTCCCATGCGATGAGGGCTTGCCAGACAGCTTCCAGCTCCAACCTGATGATGTGCTGGGCCACGAGGTCCGGGGGCCAGATGCCAGAGGCAGTGGAGAACATCGGCCGCAGGTGCGCGCCTCAGCCAGAGGGACTTGCGTCGATGCAAAGGGACAGCTGGGGTGGAGGCGAGTAGCGGGGAAATCCCATCGTGAGCCAGCCAGGAACCGCCCAACGAAGAAGATGAGGACATAGCCTTGGTAACACCGGAACCGGAGACTCACGGTCACCGTCGAGGGTCGCCAGTGAAGAAGCAGGTGCAGCTGAAGTAGGCGGCAGTAGAAATGACTGAGGGGGAGCAGATCCGCTGCCGCACCCATCAGACCCAGTAGCTGAAGCCCCATCCTGGCGGGTATCGCCTCCTCTTGAGATACCTGCCACGCAAGGTTCGCCAACATTTGCAGACGTTGCTCCAGAAGCCTCACTACGGCAAGTTTGAAAACTGGTCCTGTTACCAATAACTTCTACCGTTGGAAAATAAAGGTTCATTGTTCATTGTTCATTGTTCATTGAGATCAGTGCGAAATTCCATCCTCAGGTGAATGAAGCGGCGAGACGGCGCAAGGTCGGACTTGCCCATGTTGACCAGGAAGTCGAGCCTGTCGAGCAGATCTAGTAGCGCTTCTCGGTCCTTGTCCAGGGAGACCTCTGCCTGGTACCGCAAGAGGAGATCGTCCTGGTAGTTCGACGTGGGGCTTGAAGTCATCCATCTGGTCCTGGTGACTACTGCGTCTATGAAGCAGGTGAACACCCAGGGGCTGCAGCTGAGAGCGACGGGACGCACGCGAAACTGATACAACACACCGCTGAAAGTGAAACGCCGGAACGTCCGGAGGAGGGGAGCATGGGCCGTGCAGAACACCTCCGACAGGACTAGGTTGGCAGCAAGTCCAAGGGATGCACCACGGCTTGAAGCTCAGGAGGCCTCCAAGCAACCGGACGGGTCTGTGAAGATCTAGGACAGCGCGGAGAGGTCGATGACGGGGTGCCACTTGCCCCCAGGCTTGGGGACCACTTGTCTTTCCACGGACCTCCGGGCGGGACGCTCGTTGTCCTAAGGCTCGGTCGGGTACCACCAGAGTCAGCTGTAGAGGGCGGGAGTCGCGACGCGTTACCCCTCGTGGCGGCCTTCCGCAGCCAGGCGGCAACCTCGCCGCGAAGGGCGTCAGCTCTGAGCTGGTCTGTCGAATCCGAGGTCCACTGGGGGGTGCAGGGGGGAAGGAGATCGGAAGTCCCTCGGAGATGGTGGAGAGCCGAAGAGGAGCGATCCGCAGAACGGTAACTGCCGGAGCTGCTTCCACACTCGGACGGGCGGTCACAGGAGCGGGTAACCTGATGCATCGGATCCCAGGTACAGGCATGGGAATTGCCCAAACAAAAATCATCTGAAACGGGGCCTTCAACCTGATACAAAAGGCCTCCACCACGCTAGATCTTCTTTCCAGAACGAAGAAAAACACAGTTCACGCGAAGCACAATCCTTGAAAAACACACACAGGCACATAAATCCAAGCACACAAGTCTGAAGGAACACAGTAATCCACAAAAAGATCAGTGAAAAACCGTTAGCAACGGTCTGTGGAGCGATAGGCTAACACGTCTGAACTTGAGAGCCAAGTAGAAACGACTGATTTGTGATTGGGCCACGTAGTGGATACCTGATTGGACTGGGACGGAAGGCTACTCTCAGCCCTAATGAGGGTTCCCCGAGTGCCTCCCGGGTTGTGAAGGAACACAACAAGTTCTTAGGTTAAAATTGGGTAAGTAGTCGACACTTCCAGACAGTAATGTCATTGGTAATGTTTTTGAGGAAATAAATCAAACAGTGGGGGGAGGGGGGGGGGGGGTAGACGATGGACCTCGCTTACTTCTGGGTGCCGGAAAAACAGTGAGAGGGGGGGGGGGGGGAGGGGCGAGACGGTCCTTACGTACTTCTGGGCGCCAGAAAATCAGAGGGGGGGGGGGGGGGGGTAGGCGGCAGTCCTTGCTTGCTTCTCAGCGCCGATAAATCAGTGGGGGAAGGGGGTGGGGGGTCGGGGGTTGGCGGGCCACCTTGGGTCTGCCCGCCTAAGTTCTCAGTAAACCGCGCACTCAGGCAGGCCACGGACACAGCCCTGTTCTGTCGCAGAATGAAACCGGTGCTTTCCTTCTTTTGCTACCCACAATGGTATTTTGCAGAAACGTCTTCTTTTTTTTCGCGGACGATTTCTTTTTCCCGCAGAATTTTCGCGGACAATTCCCATTCCTGCAAGTAGCGGCCGAGGTCATGACGTCGATGGAGGTGCGGACTGCCGCGCGCAAGGCAGAGACCGCCAGCCAGGAAATCCCTCCACAGCGGCGAGAGTGACGGCGCCCTCAACTCGAAGAATAGCTGCGTGCCTAGGGCCAGGGTCAGAAGGCGATGTCCTTGTCCGCAGGCCATCTGGAGTCGAGAACCTGAGCCGTTGAAGGAGCCCTGCAGCAGAAGAGCAGAGAACGCGTTGAGCAGGTCCCAGAACCAGAAGGCTGGAGAAGTAACTGGAACTGCTAGGTCCACCAAGGGCAGCCGCGAAGGCCGACGCTGTCCTCTTGTGTGGGGGGGGAGGCGTGCCATCCTCCGGGTGATGACGCGCTGCGACGAGACGCGCCGCCTCATCCAGGGCCGGAGTGTCTCCCACCTATAGTCTATTACTTGCAGAATACAAACGGAAGAACATATCTCCATGATCCCCCAAGCCACAGGTTCCGAATATAATCTGGACACCGAGTTATATTGTCCAAAAATAGCATGGTAGTGGCTGGCAGATTTTAACGCCGTAAGGTGAAAACAATCGATATCCAGATATATATATATATATATATATATATATATATATATATATATATATATATATATATATATATATGACCCATTGCCAAAAGGTGTTACTAAAATGGTTGACCAAACTGTAAAAACAATAAAAGCACTTCCAGTCCTGATTCATCTGTTTTTAGTAGTTAAGATCATGGTAAAATTCCTGGATATACACTAGAAATAACATGGGAGACACATTTTGAGAGGTTTAGTGACTGAATGATTAAAATGTTGGCCAAGGCTGAAAATTTCCCTTGCCAGAAAGCATCACCAATCGACCTCGTGTGAGCGATGTGATGGTGTGCAAAGAAAAGTCAACCTACTGGTTTCATATCATTAATTCTGTGAGGCAAGACATGTATAAATATTTACCAGTTAAGAACAGATATTTTCATGTGCGAAATATTGCGGTATTGCCTAGTAAAAAACGGCATGTTGAACGTCAGGTGTGTTGTAATTTTCCGACATAAAGCCTCTTCCCTGAACTTCGCACAATGTGAACCTCATAGCAGACGAATTATGACCATCACTTCCTCTCCTGTACATGCATAAAGCATCCACTTTGCGTGCTTCAAGATAAAAACACAAACAGCCATTTTTGAAAGGCGAGTTTACTTCTACCGGTTTGTGTTGTAATAATCGACGTTCGACATAGTTGTCTTTTCTTCCTCAACTGCTGCCGATTTCATTTTTGAAAATTTACCCATCGTTTCTTCGTATCACGTGATGCATAGGCGCTATGCTGGATCGATAATTGCGGCAAGCTTCAAATCGACGGAACTCGAGAAAGGTATGTTGTAATATTCGCCTTTGTCTGACGTTCGACATAAGATCTACGTTCAACATACTTTCTGTATAGTTTTCGCATAACCGTTACCTAGACAATGGATTGATATGGCATTTGTACCGATAGGATATACAAGCTGTGCAGATTGAAACGAATTGGGCAGTTTGTTGTCGCCACCCATGTGCGTTGAAGATGATTTAGCGAGTTGTACGTCATTACATTACCACAATGCGTGTGTGGTAAACATGACGTTCGATCAAAGAAAGGTGATATTTGGTGCAGCATCTTTGTCTAGACCGCTCTCTGGAACGTCGTGTTTGGAGAAAACTGCTAATTTGTAGCATGTAAAACCGATTCAGACAAAATGCGGTCACACGTGTTTGTAGTTGTTGACAATCTCCCTTTTCAAGGCGTGTTGCCTCGACCGTCAAATTTGCAACACGGCCGATGTTGTAAACCTGATTTGCAATCACCTGTCAAATGGTGGTGTTGTTAGAACGCCTTTCGCACTCAGATCGCCATTGTTGACACTTTCCATCTCGTATGGAATCGTGTGAAAGGCCTTGAGAGGGAGAGTGTCATGTTTGATAATAGAACATGCAGATGAAGTGTTGAAAGTGTACATGATACATAAAAGTGTAAATGGAGATGGCAACTGTTTTTTTTTTTTTTTTTCCAGAGCGCTGAGCCTTCTAATATTTGGCACAGAAATGTGCCATGAAGAGCTCAGGTGTCGCATTGTTATTTGTATGGCACTGCAACCAGACAGTTTTCTGAATGGTTCTAATTGGTGGGCTCCTCATGACTCTGTGTCACCATCTGAAGTTATTCAAATGGCTGTGCTGACCTCAGTTTCACCTGATGCTTCAGAGCGTCTGTCGTTTGAAGCTGAAGTGATGTCAGTGGTTAAAAACTGCAGCTTGTCAGGGTTGTGGGAGTTTTGTGCAGCCAGTTTTGTGCTGAAGCGTCCAAACCAGTCGTTTTCTGCAGATCTTGGTTGGTAGATGTACAGGCTTCACTGCAGCCTCCGTTTTTACGCTCCAGGTTGTGAGGATGGACAAAAATTGTTCATCATGTGGTTCTCACTCCGCAGTGACATGGTTGCTGATCACTGGGTGCCAAACCACTTTGTGCCTATCGTTCCCCGCACACACACTCAAGCTCCAGTGGTTGTAACCTTCCATCTTGTTCAGTGGAATGGAACTGAATATGTTGGGCAAGTTAAAGACGTTAACGAACTTCTGCAGGTTGCCTGTGTGAGTTTCTTGTCAAAGTGCCGGCACTTGTACCTTTGGCCTATCCGCTTTGACTACTCGTGGGAACCATTTGATTCATTTTTGAGGATGGTCTCTCCCAACGTCGATAACAGCACATCCAGTCAGATGCGTCAGTTTTTCACAGTAATCTAGGACAGATACTGTATAGAAATTGCAGAAGAAACGGATATAAAATTAAATCAGTGATGTCAAGGTGTTTGTGTTTTCCTACACATGTCTGTATATTTACTGACATGTGTAGCAAAACAAACGTGACATCACTGTATTTGTCTGTTTCTCCTGCAATTTCTAGTTGCTTGCAGACCCATACTGACCATCTGTCACTATATTAATAGTTCTCTGAGCGGAGCCCCGAGAGACCTATGAAAGGGTTTTGGACCTAGTGTAAACATACAAAATAACATATATTCATATAAATGTATGATGTTTTTACACTGTTTTAACCTTCATTGTGGTGAGAAACTTTTGAGAAGAAATAAGTGTAAAACGAGATGTGATTAACAGTTTTAGGGATTGATGAGCAGTTCAAATACATGAAGAATAGTGCAGAACGATATGTGATTTAGCAGTATTGCTTATTGATCAGCAGTTCAGGTAAATGAGGAAAGTGTATATGCAGTGTTTGTAGCCAAAGGAAAGTGACTTTGGTTTTGGATGGATAAATGTTAAACCTCCGGTCAGTTTGTTGTAATTATGTCGTTCGACATAATATCTGTTTTCCTGAATTTGCATTTATTCTTCCTGTACTTGAAATAAAATAATCATAGAAAATGTTGCTGTTGTCTCTCTTAATTCTTTATTCATCCTGTTTGTGGTTTTTTTTACATCCCTGAGAATATGGTTTGAAAGAGAATGTGGCTGCATTTCACATTTACAACAAACAGAAAGAAGCACCTGTGTCGGATGTCAGGTATTACAACAATTCACCTCTTTCAGTGACACTCAGAAAACCTTAATGATTTAGTTTTGCAACAGAAATTCACATTTACTAATCCATTTAACTGTTCAAGTAAACATTTGCCAACTTGGATCAATTAAAAATCCCAAACGTACATAATTGTGTTGTAATACCTGACCTCCGACATAATGTCATATAAAAACTTCTGAATGAGATTTCTCTGAAACTAGTGAACAGACTATATTCCAAGTTCACATAATATTTGCACATGCTATAAACTGTCCAACACGGATTTTTCATGTAATTCTATCACTTTTCATTTTCAAGCACCCTTGTTGCCTTTTCAGTAACACCTTTTGGCAATGGGTCATATATATATATATATATATATATATATATATATAAACACATGTATATCCATATGTACCGGGCCGCGTCCGTCCTGGAGGGAGGCCTAGTGTGTCGGGCGTCCAGTCCGTAGCAGCATCCTGCGGGCGTAAAAAACCTCTCCCGTGGAGAAGAGGGTCGGACATGGGTGTCGGCTCGGAACTCCCCCCATCATGCGTCTAGCAGTCGCGTCGAAGTGCGAGGCCGAAAGGCGGAGGGTCGGGTGGGTCGAGCAAGCTCGCTGGCCAGACTCAAGCTCTAACTGGTTAGCGGGGGCCCCATGGCCCAGCAGAGTCGTCTGATCGAGGGTATCTGTTACTGACCTTCGGGCGAGATGCTGTATAACTGTGCTAGACTGGATCAGAGGATCGTAGGGCCGTACTCCTGTAGTCGAGTCGAGACCCGAACGGGCCCGGGGAGAGAGGTTGCGTGAGCAACTGGCTGTGGGCTGGGCTCAGAATGAAATACTCATTACTTACCGAGCAGGCGCCCAATCCAGCCAAGTCCTAGAAGAGGAAACCGTCCTGCGGGCCCGGTTTGTCGTTCCTTCCTATTGGCGAGCGGGCACACTCTAGTCCAGCAGCCACGTTCTGCCACGGGTACTTGCCACTGACCTGGAGCGGGACGGTGCATGTCTGTGCTGGACTTGTCCCGACGGTAGGTAGGGTTCCGTGAGTGCGAACTGCGCTGGATCACGCGTGTCCGTGGCGGACTCCTGCCTGCCTGGGGGCTAGACCCAACAGCGCCTGCCGAGCGTAACCCCTCTTTCACAGTCTCGCCAGGCCTAGAGTACTTAACGGCCCTGGGGCTAGGAGCCGGTATTACGTGCTGGTCCTATCCCGAAGGTCTGGAGAGGCGCAATCCAGTCCGTGTAGGGAGTCCTGTCTGCCTGGGGGCTAGACCCGACAGCACCTGCTGAGCGTAACCCCCCTTTCAGAGTCTCGCCAGGCCCAGAGTACTTAATGGCCCTGGGGCTAGGAGCTGGCATTACATGCTGGTCATATCCCAAAGGTCTGGAGAGTCGCAATCCAGTAGCCGCACCGATCCCTGATCCAGCTTGGGCGGAGATGGCGGGTCGAGTCAGCACGTTGTGGGCCAGTCTCTAATGGTCACTCACCTCCGACCGGGAGCTGGCATGCCATCTGTCCGAAGCTCTACCCTCGGAACCGTCCGCCGTAGCCCGTGTCATCCGAGTGTCCACCTCCAGGGGCAAACGTCACACCACATCCACCGAGAAGTTGGTGGGGGGGGCATTGGCCAGTGCATGCTCTCAGGTTGGTGTCAGTCGTTCGCGGCGATAGAAGCCCCACAGTTGTGACACTGCTCCTCCTGCCAGGGGGCGCAGGTAGCACAAGGATTAGTGGAGGCGCAGCCGAAACCGGGCAAGCATACGGCATGTAGGTCACTCGGCCATCAAAAGTTTCCCCAACGCGTGCAGGAGCATACTGGCAAAACTGCAAACACAGTGCACAATGAGAGGAGGTCGAGTGTGGCTCTCCAAGGCCACGCAAAAACCGAGTATGCGAGGTAATGGCGAAATGAACACAAGCAAAATGCATAGGTATGCCGACGTCCGGCGCTCTCTCTCTCCCCCCCCCCCCCCCCCCCCCCCAGAGTGCCGGTCGAGGGCCGCAACCGCGTCTTTACCTTGCCATGTCGGGGCATAGACCGGCCCAGTCAAGGTACCCTCGTGTCATAGAGGCGTAGAGGCAAAGCCCCTCAGCACCCATAGGAGAGGACGCTCAACGCCGATGCAAAGCTGGAACCGTGAACATAGAACCCCGGCCGCAGGCACTGCACCCGGAAGCACGTCCAAGTCGCCAGCACCACAAGTACACGGAAATCATCACAGGCTCCTAACGACGTTAATTTCCAGCTTGCACAGTAACAGTGTAACTTAGGCTAGCACAGAGCACACGGAAGCAACCCAAAGTGAAGCAACTGGTCACACTGACCAGAGCCCAAGCGCAGAAGAGTAGGTACACAACCGTCCAAGGCTAGCTAAGAAACAGACTGGCGGGCATCCGGTGAGCGATTGCCCAGATGGGGATGAAAGGGAGGCTACTCGGGATACGGCCTAAGATAGGGCGCCCCTTGTTGCCTCCCCTGCCTTACAGGTATACAACCACTTTTGGCTAAAATTGTGCTAGCTAAGACACGTCCCTAACAATAATGTCATCGGTAATTTTGAGGAAACAAAGACATGTAACTATGCATTTATATTACCAGTCAGTAGCAGTTAAGGGATTAACCCATATAGCCCTGGTGCCCTACAGCAAGAGATGGATTGTTACGTGTTGAGTCGTAGTCGTAGTATGATATCACACCAGATGCACGCACCCAAGGTTTTTTAAAATAAACTTCATTCAGCTGCAACCTGTCACACGTGGGTTAAGGATGTAGACTACACTGGAGTAACAGTTCCAACGATATTTTATTTCAGTGATGCGATCTCCACACAATGCATTCCGAAATGCACCAACACTGATACAATGTCTCCTCTGCAAATGTCAACACTGGCGACACAATGTGTTTCTCATATAACGTACACCACCGTTACGCTGCGTCTCTCACAATGTACACCCTATACAGGCCACGTACCTACGATAAACTGTGTGTCCCTACAACTGACAATGCATGACAATGTACACACGTGCTTTTTAGCACCATCTTTTATAGTAGAACAACTTTCCAGAATAATCTAACGAATTCACACAACACAACCAATCAGAACGGAACACGTAACTGAAACTCATAAATATTAATAAAAAAAGAACTTTCTAGAATAACTACAATAGTCTACAAAAATTCAACTGCTAATTTCAGCCCCAAATCCCAATGTATAATGACGTCACATAAAAGTATGGCAGACCGTTCACGACCTTTCATAACACGCAAAGAACGGCTGCTAATTTCACGCGCACAGGAAACAACTATGACTAAAAATAGAGCGGCTCTACTACCGCTATTCTCCGTGCGACTTTGCTTGAAGCTTCCGGACTAAACTTAGCATATCATAACAAAACCAATTCCGCTATCTGCGCGAACAATAGAGAATCTTACTGAAAAGGTACGTGATTCGCAACCATGATAGCTCAAATATCGGATCGTTTCCTACGATTAACACATGCATGCTCTCACAGAACAACACAACCACAATCGTAACATGGATGGACCGTGATAATTCAAGAGTAGTGCCAGATCAGCTTGGCGCTTATTGTCCATCCACCCATCTCCTGCAACTGGTACATATTTGTCAAGTGACACCTCCAAAATTTGAGAAATGCAGCTGTGAGGATAAATGCGTTAACAAAGGAAAAAGCACAAGGCTGTATGCAAGGACGGAATACCAATCAGGGGAAAAACAAACTTCACAAGGCACCAACCTAGCCAGCTGCAGACAGATGGAGTAGCAGCCCTGGCGGATCTCGTAGTTGATGTCCGTGGGCAGAGCCTCCGGCTGAAGCACGTTCACCACCAGACTGAGACCCCCATTGTTCAGGAACTCCTCCGAGAAACTGCGCGCCTCCTGTCTGCTCCCAGCATCCTCCAGAGTCGGCATCAGACGACTGCTCAAAACCTATGGAGGTGATAAAACATTGTGCTGGTTTGCGACTTTGGACATTACGGCCTAAGGCCGTAATGTCCAAAGTCACAAAACAGCACACAATGATGCCCACTTGTAATCTGGATGTAAACTCTATAAACAAAATTTTAAAAATTTCATGCTCATGGTACAGAAGAAACAAAACACCAAACACAAAAACAGAAGAACAGTGAGGTCTGCACTATGTAGTAGTATGTTTTTTTATGTATGTACCCTTACCTCCAGGTTGTAGAGGATGCGGAAAGGTGTCATATCCGGGGCGCTGATGTCGAAGAGAGCTTTCATGACATCCTGTGGGGTTTGTCTGGGGATGGACGTGGAGGAGTTAGGGGACTTGCGAGGGCTGGACTTGCCGGCCGACACGTCTTCAGATGATGATCCTTGCTTTAGGTTCTTTTGATGGAGAAAGTATGGTAATAGTCAGAATCAAAAGTAAAATGTATTTTTTCGAAAAATACTTACCGATCGCATTATTAATAGGAAGGTACGCTAAGCTTACCAATTTCAGCCAAAAAAACCGTTGTGTATACCACACAACCTGGGAGGTACTCTAGGGAGTCGTTACCAAGAAACCCTGAGTTGCCTCCCCTGCATCCCTATATGGTCACGTGCTTATCAGTTTCCCGCCAGTCTTTGCCTTAGCTCAACAGTGGCAAGCGGGGCAGGAGGGAGGGACCTCTGAGTAATGCCATCTGTAAGTATTTTTCGAAAAATACATTTTAGAGAAAAATCCATTTGTTTTCTCAAAACTCTTACTGATGGCATTATTAATAGAAAGAATAGCCAATAGGAGGAGGGGGGTGCCACCCCCTATGCATCTCCCACGTGTTCACTTTGCCAAGAAGCGAGGGGTCGAACTGTACCTGTTTAGCGCCGAGAGGTCTATGACCGAACGCCAATTGCCGCCAGGCTTGAGGATGAGGACGAGTCAGCTGTAGAAGGCTGGGGAGTCGAGACGTGAGACCACCTCCGTGTCTTCCTTCCGGAGCAGCGAGATTACCTCGTTGTGAAGCGCTTCCGCCTTGCACTGATCCCCCGGCACCTGAGTCCACCGGGGGGAGGGTCGGCAACAGAGGGGGAGACTGGAGAGAGATCCTCAGGCCCTCCGAGATGGTCGAGAGAATCCCAAGGGTCGTCCTGAACAGCCACAGACGCTGGAGACTCTACAGGGATCGGCGGGAGGACGGGGGGGCAAGTGATCCCAAGGTAATCCACTGAGCACAACACAAAGTTTGTAAAAAAAAGTGTATCACATCGCACACTATCCGATGAAATGGCCTGTTTTTATCGGCCAGCCGTACACACTCGAGCGACACAAGTCAGTCTGAATTTTTATGTCTAGTTCATGTGTGTTTCGCGGAAGTTTTGCTTTAAATTGCCGGTACTCCTCATCATCAGTGGACCAAACCGTGGAGATAGTTATTTTGCGCGGCGTTTTGTTGCACGTATCAAAATCTCCATTGAAGTTCTATCCCCATATTTTGGTAGGGATTAGGACTACCGACTCCAAGGCCTACCTACTGATGCCAGCAGGTTGTTGTCTCACTCAAACCCTGATATTTTCATACAGTTTTTGTATCATGGGCGTGTGTGATCTTCAACTTTCGTGTAAATGTTGTTTTTGGTTTTTTTTGTTTTTGTTTTTTTCTCCCCCTTCCAACTTTCCCTCTTTATATGGGTGTTCCCCTCTTCCCTCCCTTTGTTTTATTTGGTCCAAGAGTCTGAAGCGATTGATTTTTGGTGCATTTTTGCTTTATATTCGGCGATTGCTTTTGCTTCCTTCGCCGCCGCCACTTTCACCTCTCTTTTGAAATGCTCGATAGCCGCTGGGGAGAGGACGCTTTCTGCTTGCCTGATTTTTGGGTTGATCATGTTGGTTTTTTTGTCAACCGTCGCATTCCCTCCAGCTAGCAAGTGGTTTTTTGCCAGTTCCGTAGCTTCTCGGGTGAAACTGGCCATCAACCGTTGATCCTTGTCTCTTTGTCGCGGTGTTCCGCTGAAGCTCGCTTTGCTGGTTAGGCGAAGATCGATCGCTCCACATCCACGCCCTGTTTTGATCTCATGGTTCAAACCCGCTGTTAGGGTGCACCAGCGTTCTCTATTGTTTAAAAGGTTCACAATAGAACGAGTGCACTCATCTAAGGCAGGGTCAGTGGCTGCTGTGGCTGTGGAGGTCGATGGCGCCGTGATGTCCAAGTTAGGGCGGCCTGTCAAATCCAGCTCAGGTGTATTGTTAACACCTGAAGCCTGAAACCGCTGTTGGTATTCCAACATGCGAGCTTGGTTTGGGATGATTATTTGGTCCCTCTCTGTCATGTCTTCCTCGAAGTCAAGGCTGCTGTCATTGCTGTACTCCATGGTAGCGGCGATTTGGTTCATAGTCCAATTGTTGAACCGTCACTTTGGTGGTGATTAACTAGGTCTCCGCTACTTTCGTTGTGCCCAATCATGTTCTTGGCGCTTGAGGCTCCGCCTTCTAATTAGCCGTGTTGTTCGTTATGTTCCGTTCGGGTTACGGGGCTTCGTAGATCTGTGATCACTGTTTGTTTGACTATAGCCTCCTCCCATCGGCTGGCGTACTGTGGTTGATTTAGGGCTATGTTGTTGGTGTCTTTGTCATGCTGCTCATTCTGTGGCAGGCATGGATATACATTTTAATGATTCGGTTTCGATGAACACACCGCACATAGAGGGTTTCTTATTGTTTGTGTGGTTTTCTAAACCAAGTCTTTTCTTCTTTTATAGTTTATTTGTTTTTGTTTTTTGTTTTGGGTTTCTTTTCTCTTTTTACCGCTGAAGTTTCGTATTTTGTTCTTATGCTGGCCACATTTATTTCTATGTACGAGGCAAATCATCCATTATGTCGTGATTTTTGGTTTTCTTCCCGCTCTTCGCTCCTTATTTACAGAATTTATGTGTATACCTGAATTCTTGCAGTGTCGTTTTCTGCAGATCTAGTTTTTCTCCGCCATGTACTCTGGCCCCACATTTATTGAGGATCTATGCTCCTTTTGGTGGGATGGTCTGTTTTTGTTGGCTCCTCCCTGTCTTCGTTATTATGCAAGGGAGGGGGGATGTTTCCGATGTTCGGTCAGGGTTCCTGGCATATGAGGCCTCGCCTTCCCATATGGGTTGCATCTCATTTCACATTATTTTCTTATGTTGGTCAGATCGACTTCTGTCAGCGATTTCGCCCTGTGTTATGTAGCTTGTTGCGGGGTCCTATCTTCACTTATTGGTTTCCGGTACACATTCAGTGTGTTTGCATTTCTTGCTCGCATTTTGTAGATGTATATCGGTTTCCGTTTCTTAAAAGCTGCACTTGTTCCCAAAGGATCTGTGTTCCTCTTAAGGAATCGTAGTTGGAGTTGACCATTTTTACGTCGAGTTATGCCGGTTGATAGTTTGCAGGGCACTGAATGCATTCCACGGACGGTCCTGTCATACGGCTGGGTATTGGGTGTTTTTATGTAATGACACTCTCCTCTTCCCCCCCCCCCCCCCCCCCCCCGTCCTAGGTGGAGGGTCTTCTCTGTTTTTAGATGGAAGGGATTTATTGTTGGTTTCAATTTCTTACGGCCGCATTTGTTCCCAGAGGATCTATCTCTTAAGGAATCTTGGTTTGAGCTGACCAATTTGACGTTAAGTTTTGCCAGACACGAGTTTGCGGGACAGAGACCAAATTATCTCAGATGTCCCTGTGGCGGGGCTAGGTATTGGTTTGTGTGTCTGTTCCAACCCATTATTCTTTGCTTCTTTCCCCATTCTTCTGTAGAAAGCCTACTCCGTTTTGAACGGAGGGGTGTATTTTCCATAGGGTTTGAAGATCATTTATTTATTTATTTTATGGGATGAGATTGATATTTCATTTATTCTTTTGTCTATTGTTAATGTGGCCTTTAATACAATCACGTGTATGTAAGCGCCCACTACGGACACTTTGTACATCGTAGGCGATAGTACATTCATGACAAGCCTGGCATTAACTTTCGTAGTTACGTACCGTTATAATCACCTTTTTGCCACTTTGAAAGTAGTATCGCGATGCACGGTCAGTTGCATGGGGGTAATTTTACCTCCTGCCTACGTCGTACCGCGCATATATAATCTCTGTACTTACGTACAGTGTTCCGTGTTTTCAACACATGATCTCACTCCCCCGGGTTTGTTTGTTCTTTAAATTCTTTGCTTTTTTAGTCTCAGACTGTCTTTTTTTTTTTTTTTTTTTTTCACCGGTGTCGGCACATTTTTGTTTGTGTCCCCCCGTCTTTCTGTTTTGTTATTGTTACTTTGTTCTTTGTTTAAGCTTCATTTCATCCACGTTCTTCTGTTCGCTGTTAAGCAGCTACTGTCTAGTTTGACAATGGGTGAGACGCTTGGTTTGATTCGCTGGCTGCGGTTTTCCGCCTCGGGTTGACACAGTGTGTGTGTGTGGCGGGGGGAGGGGGGGGGGGGGAGGTGGTCGTAGTAGCACGCTTGTGTGTCTTATTTTCAGGTTGTTTCCCGTGATTTTACTCACTTCTTGATTCCTCCTTATCAACATCAAGGGCATGGCACACCTTTTCCAACATGTCATGGTGTTTCTTCACCACCCCCAGCCACAGACGCTGGAGACCCTACAGGGATCGGCGGGAGGACGGGGGGGCAAGTGATCCCAAGGTAATCCACCGAGCACCACACAAAGTTCACCACATAAAATCCAACGGTAATCCCACTATACACAGTGGAAGCAAAGGCTGAACACGACCGGTCTTGGTGAACTAAGCGAAAAGACTGGCGCGAAACTGCCAAGCACGTGACCAGATAGGGATGCAGGGGAGGCAACTCAGGGTTTCTTGGTAATGACTCCCTTAAGTCACCTCCCTGGTTGTGTGGTATACACAACGGTCTTTTGGGCTGAAATTGGTAAGCTAAGCGTACCTTCCTATTAGTAATGCCATCGGTAAGAGTTTTGAGATAACAAATGTATTTTTCTCTAAAATGTATTTTGTTTTCTCAAAACTCTTACCGATGGCATGACTAATAGGAAGGTACATTTAGCTTACCGATTTCAGCCTAAGCATCCGTTGTGTACACTACACAACCAGGGAGGCGACTCCAGGGAGTCATTATACAGAAACCCTGAGTGGCCTCCCTTCCCTCCCTATCTGGTCACGTGCTCTGGAGTCTCTCGCCAGTCTTTACACTTACAGACCTGCCTACCACCCATTTTTTTTAACAGTATTCATAATCGCCCAAAATAGTATTCTTGGGGAAAAAATAGTATTTTCACAAAATTGTAGCAGACTATTATCAAAACGTACAAACAATAACAAATCAATCTATACTCATAAACTAGACCATTCGGTACAACAACAGGAAACATTTGCTGAAACATCCCGGTCATGGAATCCGCAGAGGACAAAGGAAGATTTGAATCAACTCTAAAATGAACCATGCGGATTTTAGCACTACTTGCTTGTCAGCGCAATATTTCGCCTGCTCTGTGAGACTGCTTAGAAACACATCCTGTAATGAAGGCACACCTTTCTGGGCATCCGCCAGTCTCTTATGGATATTAGTTGATAAATGCTTTTCAATGTCATTTCGCCCACCATGGGCACATGAGAAGTCCCTATTGCATACCATGCAGAATGCATAGGTTGGTCCTTTCTTTGAGAGTTGCAAAAATTTCCACTTTTCAGCATACTGTAGCAAAAACTTCTGGTGTTTTGCTTTCTTTGAGCTAGAAAAATCCACACTCTCCTCCCTACTTCGCTTTGACATTTTGTGAATTTATTGACTGACACAACACGCATGAGGAAAGCAAGAAGAAAGATGGCGCAAATAGGATCGATAACTCTTTGCACACAACTTAACAAAACGACTAAATAATCCCCCCCCCCCCCTGCCCCCCCCCAAAAAAAATAATTAAAAAAATAAAAAAAATCATTTTTTTTTTAAATCGTAAATTTTAGACATTAATCGTATTTTTCTATTTTGAAAAAAAATTCGTAAAATTACACCCAAAAATCGTACGGTAGGCGGGTCTGCGCTTAGCTCACCATGGTTGGATTCAGCCTTCAAGGATAGCTTCGGCTGTGTGTGGTTGGATTACCGAATGTGAGCCCATTTGGATTACTCTCGCAGGAGCGGCACCTGGGTGGTTACCATAGCAGTTCCTTTCCTGCTGAGGGGTTTACCTAGCAGCTTTGCTGTTTTGGCAAGGTAAGGCCTCGGTAAATGCCACACAGCCGGCGGGATTCTTGGGCCGGCCGATGGCAATGGCCGTGGAAAATGGTCTTGACGGACATTCAAGATAACTTTATTGTTGCTATATAGCAAAATTTGTCTTGCCACCTCAAGGGCTGCTCACATTCACTCACTCGCTCATTCCACAAGTTATCGGAACTGAGCTACAAGATGGACGATGCCTTGGGCTGACTCGTTTGTTGAGCTAGGTTCATGTCGCCTGGGGGGATGCCATGCACGGCCTCTGCACCCTTTTGTTCTCTGTTGCAGTACTCAGATGACAATCTGTCCAAGTGTAAGGCCTTCTTATTGCCTAGGGACGCCCACGCTGTATGCCCCCCTTTCAGCCTGGGCCTCCAAGCGGACTTGTGACACGAACGGCCTGCGACGTCCCGGACCCACCCACCCCTCGCCCCCCCTCCCCCTCCCCCCCCATGGCTCCCCCCTGCTCTGCGGGAGTGCTTGTAGGGCGCACTGCCTCAGACTCAGGGTCACAGACTTTGCTCGGATATGAGGTAAGGCCTCGTTTAATGCCACTGAGCCGGCAAGATTGCAGCTGGCCCTGGCATTTCCCAGGCATTTTAAGGCAAATTATGCAGTTGGGAGGGGGCGCTTACTGACTCAATGAATCAGTGGCTCTATGAATCAATGACTCTTTCTTTTACAACAGCAAAGATGTTAAGACTGCCAGAGGCAAGGCCATTTTCCAATCTGCCGTTACTGCGCGGTCATGCGCTCGATTCGTGGGCCCTCAGGCGCCACATGGGGTGGTTTCACGCATATGCTTTATGTTAGAGGCCGCACGTCAGCCCGGCGCCTGTGGCAGAATTGCTGGGACCAAGCGGTTCCCATGTCTGGTGCCTTCCCTTCAGGATGTGTCTCAGACAGCGAGACCGGTGCACCCTTGGAGGAGCAGCATGGGCATACTTGGGGGAGGATGGACCGGCGCACGCGCCCAAGGAGCCCTACGGAATCGTCACACACACACCCCCCCAACCCCCCGCCCGCTCCTCCAGCCACGGTAGAGCGCACCAAGCAGCACCTCGGCCTCAGGCTTGTCTTCATGTTGGGCCCAGCTTTCTTCAGGTACCCGGACCCTGCCTTAACTTGGTCCAGTTCGTGCCCTCAGGGACCTTGCATGCCTGCTCCACGGAGCACGGCCGGCAGTGGACTCGGTCGCCCCGCTACGCGGTGAAAGATTCTTCTGGCCCCAACGCGCCCACCTGGACATTGTACGTCCGCCTGCCTTATAGGGCGCAGCTTGCAGCGACTTAGGTCGCCCCGCAACGCGGTGAACAACAGACCGTCTGAGCCGGGCAAGGCTACTGGGACACTGTCCGCCCACCCCACGGGTGCGGCCAGCAGCGGCTTTGGTCGCCTGGCAACGTGGTGAACAACAGACTGTCTGAGCCGGACGAGGCTACTGGGACATTGTCCGCCCACCCCATAAGGGGGCGCGGCCATCAGCGGCTTCGGTCGCCCCGCAACGCGGTGAACGACAGTACCCCTGGTCCCCGCTTACAAGAACCTCCAAAGCTTAGCCAGTTGGGTTTGACAGCAGTGGCAGCCACCGCACTCGGAGGTACTCAAGCGTCCGGCAGCCCCCTACTCACTGGACCTGCGGGACCAGGTGATACAACATGGGGGAAAGCAGACCCAAGTCCCACATGTCATCGGGCTCTTGCCCCGCCTGTGCAGCCTCCCCCTAGAGTAGGACCCCCCCCCCCCCCCCCCACGGGCTTCCCCGCACCAGCGCCAGTGGGGAACCATCTGGGACAGCGCCAGTCGACACTACCTCTCCCCCTCAAGGGACTCGCGCTCCAAGGTCCGGCAGATGGACTCCTGCGGATGCAGCCCTTCCCAGTAGCCACCAGATCTCCCATGGGGACGATTTCCCGTCCCTCCTATTTTTCAGTAGTCATGCTTCCACGATGCCCCACCTCCCTTGTGGCGGACGGCCTTCTCGCCTCCTACTCGAACACCAGCGGCGTGACACACCGGACGACTCTGGCTTCCAGGACCACACCTGTGAGGCGAACAGGCAATCCCCCTACAGTTCGCGTGCCTTTGACACGACGCAGCACCCCGCCCATCCGTCGGTGACTGTGACAAAGACGAGACCCGTAGATTACCCCTGGAGGGCTCTGTTCGGCCTCGCACCTGGATGACTGTCGTTACACTTTCGCCCCCTTTGGCCTTTGTATCCCGTTGGGGGATTCTGCGGTCCTCAGCGGAAGCGGCGCGACTGCCTCGTACCCGCTGCCACCGGACGCTGGCCCCGTCACCGCCGCTCAAGAGGTAGACCCCCAGACAGGCCATGCAGTTCATCCCTTCGTCAGGCCCTTGGGATCCCGCCAAGGCGTTTCTGCTCCCTTACAGCAGGGCAGCTTCGCGGCTCAAGCTCTTCCCCGATGCCAAGTGGCCGGCAGGATGAGACCTCCTTCGTCAGCGGCCCCCTCACCTGAAGTGGACAGTGGCAGCGCGGTAGTGGCGCCTCGGCAGGCCCAGCGACTCGAGCCTCAGTGGCCTTCGGGTCCGCTCGGAAGTTGCTACACTCCCCTTCAGGACAACTCCAGACTAGGGCGTCTTCTCAGGCTCAGACGGGTTAGCCGGAATGGACATCAGACAGACGACAGAGCTACTCGGGTCACTCCTGGAGCTGGCGACGCAGTCCGGTGTGAGATGCATGGAGGCACCTGGGATCTCTTGACCTTGGCTTGTCTAAGTGGCTTTCGCTCTGTTAGTTGCGGCGATCGGGCTGAGTATTGCTCCACGACCAACCCCTCCAGCGGTGACCAAAGGCGTTTGGATCCCCGGCTTGGGCTCTGCTCCTCGTCCGTGGCGACTCCAACCTCCTCCCCCCCCCCCCCCCCCCCGGGACGCAGGTTACAGGTGACCAGCGCTAGGCAGCAGCTCATCAGGGCGAGGTGGTCTCTCGGCTCCGGAAGCAGCCTCGGTGGCTGCCTCATCACGCTCCCGCCTCTTCGTCATCCCCAAGGCCTTCAGTCATACCACGTTGGTGCACCGGTTCTCGTCCCCAAGTTGACGGAAAGGGGCGACTCATCACAGACCACTTGGTGCTATACAGGTCAAGGTGTGGATGGGCGCCGCCCCCTTCCAGATGGACACATCCAGACCTTGGACAGTGGCGGTGCAACTCCTGGACTCCGCAGGCAGCCTCGACCTGGCGGACGCGGAGCAGCACGTGCTCATGCACCTGGCCTCTCAACGGTATCTTGGCTTTGGCTTCAGCGGTGCACCAGTCCCGGGCGCTCCCCTTCGGACTACACCTCAGCCCTTGGGGTTTCTCCGAGATAATCGATGCGGGCGTCGCCAGGTTCCGACGGGCGGCCTCGAGCCCGATTTCCTCTACTTGGACGGTCTGCCCCTCAGGAACTAGGTTGCTAGGAGCCCGGGTCTACGGTGACAAGCCAGTCCTCACACCCTCACACAGGCTAGCGCTTCGAGAGTCTCATGCGGGAACCCTCCAGCCAGGGTCAGTCTACCATTTAGGACTCCTGGGCACAGCGGCGGACCGCCTCCCCCTCTATAGGCGCTACTCACAGCCGACCCTTTTGCTTCTGCTCCTCCAAAGGCGCCCGTCCTCCGGCGATCTGGCTGCCCTGATCCCAGTGTCTCCTTGGTCTGACCTTGTCTCCTGCAGTGGCCGGATCTGTCCTAGCTAGCGTCAGGGGTTCCGCTCTCCTCCCCTCCACCCCCGCTCTCCATCTACAAGGACGCAAGCCTCGCCGGATGGGGCGCACACCGGCTGCTGTAGTTAGGCACATCCTCAGGCAGCTGGCCAAGGGACCACACAGACGGACTCGTCTGGCTAGAGTTCAAGGACGTTGGCTCCCGCTCGTCGCTGGGGAGAATCACCTCAGTTCCCAGGAGATCCTGGTTCGCTCCGACAACGTGACGGTAGGGCCCTACATACAGAACCAGGGCGGGACATGCTCACCCTCCCTCTGCATCCTCTTGTACCAGGTTCTCATGGGGCGCAGAGATCGGGACATCGCCCTCAGAGCTCGGCACTTCCTGGGCCTCCGGATTGTCCTCACGGACTCCGTCTCGCATAGCGGCCGGCATCTCCGCACAGAGTGGGCCCTTCGCCCTGTCTTCTCTGACTGCTCTGCACATGTTGGGAGTCTACCATGATCGACTTCCTTACCCTGAGGTGGACCTGACCGCTCGCTCTCCTCGTCTCACCCTTCCTGAACCACTGGCCGGTGCAGTAGATGTGCTCTACATCCCTTTGGACGACCTGCTAGTGTACGTATTCCGCCTTCTGTCCTGGTACCCAGGTGCTCACGGCTCGTGCGGCCCAGGCAGGGTCTTACCTCCCGGGCCGGAGCACTGCTACTACACGCATGGAGGTGTGCGGCAGGCCCACACCGCAAGAGGCTTCTCGAGTGCAGCGGTGGGAGCATTTGCAGCGCCATGCAGAGGTCTTACCCGAATCGTCGGTGAGTTGAGTGGCGGGCCCTCAGTCCTGGGGCTCCGCCAAGCTGCGCTCTCCCACAGATCTGCGTACTCCTCAGCTGGCCGAATTCTTCGGTGTCTCTTCTTCCAGCAGAGCCTGTACTCAAACCAAGGGCCCCATCACTATCAGAGGTTACCAGGCCATGTTAGCAGGCACTTATCGCCACTTGGGACGGCCTGACCCTGGGGCCTGCGAGGACCTCTCTGACTTATTGGCGCACCCAGATCTGCAGCGGCCAGTCTCCCGCTCGCTGGTCCCATGCTAGGACTTGTCCTGGGTGCGGACATGGCTCAACTCGGACCGTTGGAGCCTCTCCTGGGCGCCTTATGGAGACTTGACCAGGAAGACCTGCTTTCTTCTAGCTCGCGCGTCAGCGATCAGAGTGAGCGAGATCCACACTTTCTCGCTGCGGCCCTCCTGCTCCCAGTTCCGGGCTGATGGATCGGTGCAGCTCCTCGCCAACCGGACTTTCCTGGCCTTAATCGCCTGCCTGCCGCCGCACCCCTGGTGCTTACCTTCCACCCACTCAAGGGGACTGTCCATTCCCGGGAGTCCCGTCAGCAGGACCCCGTCAGGCATTGAAATCTACCTGCGCAGAGTGAAGCCACTCAGACAGCACTCTCTCGCCTATTCCTGCCCTTGGCTCTGGGCAGACGTGACATCTCCGCGCAGACGCTCTCGTCCTGGCTTCGCTGGGTCATCCGGTCTGCGTACAGGACCTCTCCCCGAGGGTGCAAGTCGATGCACACCCGGGCGCACGAGGTCAGAGCAGTGGCAGTGAGCATCGCCTTGACTGCAACGGTGCGGTGAGAGACATTCTGGTGGCTGTGGGCTGGCGGGCTGAATATGTCATATGTCTGCGTCTGCTTCTACCTACGGGACCTATCCGGCCAGTGTGACAACCTGGCCCTGGTGGGGCACATCTCGGCGGCGCAGCACTCCCTCCCGGCGCCACAGGCATCGTAGGTCACACTTAGTTGAAATTGTCAGGATTGGGCGCATGTGGGGGGTCTCGATGCCTTAGCGCACGGGGGGGGGGGGGGGGGGGGGTGATTGTTCCTGGCAACTTAACGTGGGGAGATGGCATAGTGGGCGGCGCCCTCCTCCTATTTGCTATTCTTCCTATTAGTCATGCCATCAGTAAGAGTTTTGAGAAAACATGAATGTTTTTTCTAAAATGTATTTTTTTGAAAAAATACTTACCAATGGCATTACTATGTGGAATACACTCTATAGCCTAACGATTTCAGCCCAAAGTTGTGTCCTCTACACAACCGGGGAGGAGACACCGGTGATCCAAGTACAGGAGCCCGGGTGGCCTCCCCCTATCACCCTATCCTGGCATGCGCGGGGTGACAGTTCACCAGTTTGCACACTTTGCCAAGCACATAGTCAGGGAGGCAAGCGGGGCAGGTGGGAGGGCCGTCCGAGTAATGCCATCGGTAAGTATTTTTCAAAAAAATACATTTTAGAAAAAAAATTCATTTGTTTTTTCAAAATACACTACTGATGGCATTACTATGTGGAAGAATGGCAAATAGGAGGTGGGTTCCGACACAAAACCCCCCCCTAACATAACGCCCCCCAAAGGCCCACTAAGGAGCACTCCCGACGATTTCAGCAAAGACATACCTACGGCGCCAGAGGCGCGCGGAGGGAGTGCTGGGCCGCGGAGATGTCGCCCACCATGGCCAGAGTCACGCTGGCCGGATAGGTCTCGTAGGTAGAAGCGAGCGAAGGTGGAGTCTGTCCGCCAGCCTACCGCCGTAACAATGTCTTTAACTGAGCAGTTGCGTTCAAGTGCCACGCTGGTGGCCACTGCTCGAACCTCATGCGCCCGGATCTGCAAAAGTCTATCCCCGTCAGGGGATAGGTCCTGGTATGCTGACCGAATCACCCACCGCAGCCAGGACGAAACTGTCTGGGCCGATATATCTGGCCTGCCTGGAGCCAGCGGTAGGAAGAGGCGGGAGCGCCCGAGCCGGCGCGGCTTTGAGCGACGCAGGTAAATCTTCAGTGCCCGGACTGGGTCCTGTTGATGTGCGGCGCGGGATTGGTCCGATCCTCTTAGCGGACGCACAGTCAGTATCTGGGGTGCGGCCGATGGAAGCCTGTTCTTTGCTAGAAAGGCCGGGTCAGTGAGTAGCTGTGCTGAGCCATCCGCTCGAAACTGCAAGCACGCCGGTCGTGCCGAAAGTGCGTGAAGCTCACTCACGCGAAAAGCTGTGGCAAGGGCCAGGAGGAAAACCGTTTTCCGGGTCAGGTCGGCGAACCGTGCCAAGGGCAGGGGTTCGAAACGGTCCGTATTTAGCCATGTCAGTACCCAGGCGAGGTCCCACCTAGGTATGAGAGAATGGGAGACCGGGCGTCGGAGGTAAAAATGAGCCAACAGGTCCGTAAGGTCTTTGCAAGTCCCCGGATCCGGGAGGCCGAGGTGGCAGTAAGTGTCTGCGATCATGGAGCGATAGCCCTTGATGGTGATGGGAGCTAGGCCTTGATCTTCGAAGAGCCAGAGGAAAAAATTTGCCACTTGGGGGGTCGTCAGATTCGTGGAGGGGAGCCGGTGGGCAGAGCACCACGACTGGAAGACCCTCCACTTGCCTTCGTACACATTTCCATTCTTGCTATTAGTCATGCCATCAGTAAGAGTTTTGAGAAAACAAATGTATTTTTCTCTAAAATGTATTTTTTCGAAAAATACTTACCGATGGCATGACTCAGAGGTCCCTCCCTCCTGCCCCGCTTGCCGCTATTGAGATAAGGCAAAGACTGGCTGGAGGCTCCCGAGCACATGACCGGATAGGGAGGGAAGGGAGGCCACTCAGGGTTCTTGGTAAGGACTCCCTGGAGTCGCCTCCCTGGTTGTGTAGTGTACACAATGGATGCTTAGGCTGAAATCGGTAAGCTAAGTGTACCTTCCTATTAGTAATGCCATCAGTAAGCATTTTTCGAAAAAACACATTTTAAAGAAAAATGTATTTTTCTTTAAAATAAATTCTGTTGAAAAATACTTACCGATGGTATTACTCTGAAATTGTCAGGCTAAGTATATCTTCCTCTCAGTAATACCATCGGTAACGTTTTTGAAGAAATACATTTTTCGATGGAGAAAGTGTTGTAATAGTCAGAATCAAAAATAAAAGATACATGTGCTGGCCCATGATTTTGGACCTTAATGCCTGAAGCTGTCAGGTCTAACATCAAAGACAAAGTAAACAAATGTAAATTGCATCAGCAAAACTTGTCCATTCTTAAATCACTGTACAATATTGAAGGATTACATATAGAGATCATTGTGGGCTAGTCTGTAATTCTGGGCCTTATAGCAATCCAGACCAAAAATGATTGTACATTGCTTAACGTCCCGACAGCAACAAGGCTTTCTCAGGACGTGCCTGCACTGCTTGTGAAAAAAAACAACCAACTAAACAGAACATTGAATGTATGTCGCCAGCCGGTCAAACACATTAAATAAACCTAACACATGGGGCCTAAATAAAGCTAAGACCATTTAGCAACACACATCCAATATCAAGAGCTACAGGCAGTGCAGACAGTAGGGAGAGTTTAAAAAAGGCAAATACAGGTGAATGGACCTCGGGTAGACAGAAACACATGCCCCAGAATAGAGAGAAAACCCCACCCTGTGGGGCTGACCAGGGTGACCCTGGGAACTAAAAAATACCTAACCCCACCCAAGTCCCCCAGGGCAGACCCGGGTGGGGTCCAGACCAAAAAGGTGACTGCCAAGCGTGTGAAATGCAAAGAAGTACCCAACGGAGAAAGAAACACAAGCAATCCAGACCAAAAAGGTGACTGCCAAGCGTGTGAAATGCAAAGAAGTACCCAACGGAGAAAGAAACACAAGCAATCCAGACCAAAAAGGTGACTGCCAAGCGTGTGAAATGCAAAGAAGTACCCAACGGAGAAAGAAACACAAGCAATCCAGACCAAAAAGGTGACTGCCAAGCGTGTGAAATGCAAAGAAGTACCCAACGGAGAAAGAAACACAAGCAATCCAGACCAAAAAGGTGACTGCCAAGCGTGTGAAATGCAAAGAAGTACCCATGTCTCTCGTGTTTAGTTTCTCTCGGAATCTTTCTCTTATGATTTTTTTCTTTGACGTCATTTTTACTTTTGTTCTTCCTTTTCTTTTCTTTTCTTTTTCTTTTTCTTTTTATTTTTACGTCACCTTCAGTTGCCACATTCCTTCTGCATATGAAGATAAGTAGCGGCTAATGTCTCTGTTTGTTTGTCTACTTTGACAAAGGGTATTTACCCGAAATATTAATAAATTGTGTTGTACCGTTTTTTCTAAGCGTGTTTCTTTCTCCGTTGGGTACTTCTGGGCCTTATAGATCTTGGCTGTAAGGTTTCAACTCATGGACCAGTACAAACATGGTCATAAATATTTTACACTTAATACGCAATGATACAAAGATGCAAACCGGGCGATCTTTGCCAGCACGAGGCACCGGCTCTCATAATACCCTTTAGCTACATGGGCTCAAGGAACTGATCGTCCTTCCCTTGGTCCTCGCATGGGAGGAATCAGCCATCATAAATAAGCAAATGTGTATTTGTCTGAAAGTTTCAAAATCACAACCAAACACACAAATGATGAGATTTGTTTCTGTGTTATTGTGAAAACTACTCACCTTCTGTCCAAGAATGTCGAGAGTTTCCAAAACAGCAGGATCAGTGGGTATCAGCATCAGCAGCTTCTGGACTCGCTTGGTAATCCTGCACAGACACAGAAAGCTCATCGTACATGTACTACATCACATTCTCACTGATCACCAAATCCATTCTAATTTCCACGTCTGCACTAGTGGACACCCACTGTGCAAAAGCACCTCGAACCAACATAGCCGCAGTTGGCTTGGCCCTTACACTCCTGCGTGCAGGCCGAATTAAGCCGACACTGGCCCGAGGACCTTTTGCTTTCTGAGGTTATGCCTAAATCAGAAGGAGGTTGGAAAATGCACAAAATTCACACAAAGGATTCAGCCAGGCTGTTCTATCTTCAAGAGGCATACATTCTCATAATCCCCTGCGACCACAGGGGCTTATGAGAATGTATGCCTCTTGCTGGCGAGAAGTGGGTTCATTTAGGTCCCCAGTTTGAGATTTCTTACTTACTTACTTACGCCTGTCACCCCTACCCGGGTATAGGCCGTCGACGAGAGACCTCCAGCAACTCCTGTCCTGTGCTTCTCCTTCGATTCTACTCCAGGTGGTTCCCAGTCTCTTGATGTCTGCTTGGAGGTCTCGACGCCAGGAGTTTCTCGGCCTACCTCTTTTCCTCTTTTCCCTGGGGGTTCCATGACAATGCTTGCCTAGTGATACTGGAAGCTGGCTTTCTCAGACTGTGACCGATCCATCCCCATCTTCTTCACCCAATTTCATTCTCTGCTGTTATCTGCTCTGTTCTCTCCCAGAGTCTGACGTTGCTGATCTTCTCTGGCCAGTGGATTTTCAAAATTCTTCTATGGCAACTGTTCATGAAGGTCTGTACTCTGTTGACTGTGGTTTTTGTCAATCTCCAAGTCTCTGCTCCATATAGGAGAACTGCTTTCACATTGGAGTTGAAAATCCGGACTTTGGTGTGTTGTGACAGCTCTCTGGAACTCCACACTTTTTTCAACTGGAGAAAGGCTGCTCTGGCTTTACCTATTCGTGCTCTGACATCTGCATCAGTGCCGCCTTTTTTGTCTATGATGCTCCCGAGATAGGTGAAGGACTCCACCTCCTCCAACGGGGTGCCAGCAAGCAAGACTGGTTCCTCCCTGGTTGCGTTCAGCCTCATTGTCTTTGTTTTCTGTTTGTGAATGGTGAGGCCCACTTGGGACGAGATGTCAGCAAGCCTCGTGGTCTTGTCCTGCATTTGTTGATGAGTGTGGGACAGTAATGCCAAGTCGTCTGCAAAATCGAGGTCGTCAAGCTGTGTCCACAGTGTCCACTGTATTCCACTTCGTCTGTGCTCTGTGGTCATCTTCATGACCCAGTCTATGGCCAGTAGGAAGAGGAACGGAGACAGCAGACATCCCTGCCTGACACCAGTTCTGACCTGGAGCTCCCTGGTGAACTGCCCTTCGTGGATCACGCGACATGTCATGCGATCGTAGCTGCTCTTGATCAGGCGGACGAGCTTTGTGGGTACACCGTAGTGTCGTATGAGTTTCCACAGAGTCTCTCGGTCCACACTGTCAAATGCTTTCTCATAATCCACAAAGTTGACGTACAGCGGGGAGCTCCACTCCAGAGACTGTTCCACGATGATGCGGAGAGTGGCGATCTGGTCTGTACATGATCGGTTCTTCCTGAATCCTGCTTGCTGGTCTCTCAGCTGGAGGTCAACGGAGCTCTTCATTCTCTCCAGGATGATCCTGTTGAAGACCTTTCCTGGTACTGACAGCAAGGTGATTCCTCTGTAGTTGGAACACTTGCTGAGGTCGCCTTTCTTGGGAAGCTTGATTAGGTACCCCTCCTTCCAGTCAGCCGGCATCACCTCCTCTTCCCAGATCTTTCCAAACAGTGGGTACAGCATCTCCACTGTTGTCTCTAGGTCTGCTTTCAGAGACTCCGCTGGGATGCCATCTGGGCCTGATGCTTTGCCATTCTTCAAAAATGCCACTGCTCTTCTGATCTCTTCCCGGCTGGGTCTGTCACAGCTAATGGGTAGGTCGGTCTCTGCCGGCTGGATGTCTGGGGGGTCGGGTGGGCTAGGTCTGTTCAGTAACTCTTCAAAATACTCAGCCCATCTGTCGAGTTGGTCTGCTCTGTCTGCAATAGGCTTGCCTTCTTTGTCTTTTACTGGTCTTTCTGTATGGCCATACTTGCCTGACAATCTTCTGGTAATGTCGTAGAGCTGTTTCATATTGCCGCTGCCTGCTGCCTTTTCTGCCTCTGCTGCCAGGCTGTCTGTGTAGGCCCTCTTGTCTGCCCTGACGGTTGGCTTCTGAGTATTCCCCCTGTGCCCTTACTTTGGCTGCTCTCGTGCGACTGTTGTTGACAACTGCTTTCTTCTGCTTCCTCACTTCTATCTTCTTCAAGGTCTGTGCCGACAGCCAGTCCTTGTGATGGTATTTCCTGAACCCTACAGTGTCTTTGCAGGTTGAGTTCAGCGCCTCTCTAACTGCCTTCCACTGCTGCTCTGTGGTGGCCGCCTCCTCTTCAATTACTAGCTCCTGTAGCGCTTGAAACCGGTTGGACAGCACCAGTTTGAACTCTTCTCTAACTCCAGTTTCTCTCAGGAGGCCTACATTATAGCGCTGTCTTCTTGTTGTCTCTGTGCGGCTTTTCTTTAGCTTGAGCTTCATTCTTAAGGTAAGCAGATGGTGGTCGGAGGCGACATCTGCTCCCCTCCTCACTCGAACATCTTGAAGGGATCTTCTAAATTTCTTGCTAATGCAGATATGGTCTATTTGGTTCTCTGTTGTATGGTCAGGTGAGACCCAAGTTGCTTTGTGTATCCTTCTGTGTGGGAAGATACTGCCTCCAATGACAAGTCGGTTTAGAGCACAAAAGTCTACAAACCTCTCCCCGTTCTCACTCATCTCCGAGCCTAGTCCCTGTCTCCCCATCACCTCTTCATATCCGGTGTTGTCCTCCCCTATTTTGGCATTAAAATCGCCCATGACAATGGTGATGTCTCGCTCCGCACATTTGTCCAAGGCACTCTGGAGTCGGTCGTAGAACTCTTGTTTCTCTTCCTCGTCCCTGTCATTAGTGGGCGCATAACACTGGATGACGTTCAGCTTGAGCTTTTTCTTGGTTCTAAAGGCTGCTGTGATGATTCTTGGCCCAAGAGGTTCCCAGCCCATCAGCGCTCTCTGTGCCACTGGTGACAGCATGAATGCTACGCCTTCTGTATGGGGGGCATTCTCCTCTTCATGACCTGAATACAGAATCATCTCCCCACTTAACAGCCTTTTCTGGCCAGACTGCGTCCATCTGGCTTCACTGATACCTAGCAGGGAAAGGTTGTACTTTTGCATTTCCACTGCTATCTGGGCGGCCTTGCCGCTCTGGTACATGGTCTTGACGTTCCATGTGCCCATGGTTGTATCCCTGGATAGAGAGAGGCGGCTCGGTCCTGTGGCTTCCGAAGACTTCCGGCTTTCACCACAGGACGTCATAAGTCTTCTGGTAGAAGAACCTTCCTCCTCCAGGAAAGGAATTACTGTTAGTCTTTTCGTCGGCGTTTTTGTAGCTATTTCCTTTTTTGCAGGGTGGGGAAGCTACCCCCACGCCCAACCCCCTTACTAGGAGGACCAGGTTTTTTTTTGTCGGGGTCACCTTCCCTTAGACCATGTTGGTTCACGGCACCTTATTTCATTCGGTGTACCCCTCTCACGAGGGACCCCCTATCCACCACCCAGGGGACGCGCCTCAACGCCATATGGTCCCAGCGCGAGGAGTTTGAGATTTCATTCTAGAATAAACGTACAACTGTTACAAGGACAGCAGAAGCTGCGGGGATCATTGTACAGTCCTAGCATGCCTGGGGCACTACCTGCTTTTCATAACCTGATTCTTACTTTGGTTCCTCCAATTCACTGAGCTGATACAGCATGTGGAACACCTCCCCTCCCTTGGCCATCACCACACCTGGTAACATCTTCTCCTGCCATAAGGAGAACAGAACATTATGAGTATGTTACATCAGCCTGCATTTAACCCTTGCACTGCTGAAGAAGAGAAAAAAGAACACAATCCAGCTGCAAGAGACACAGATCATCATGAACCCCCACAGTTGCAGGGGTTCATGGTGATCAGTATCTCTTGCGGACACAACCTGAGCCCTTGTTACTTGGACGGCTGGGGCTCTTGGGCCTTGAATTAACAAAGATTCTGCGTCAACTGGCAGTGAAGGAGTTAACAAGAATTTAGCAAAACATCAAAGTCTGACAGCTATTGCTAAAAATAAAAAAGCATATTACAATCATGTTTCATCCCTATGCATTCAGTGCTATAACAAATTATCAGCTAAAAAATTAATTTTTCTCTTAAAATATATTTTTTCGAAAAATACTTACCGATGGCATTACTGATAGGAAGACACGCTAGCTAGCTCGATTTCAGCCTAAATCCGTTGTGTGAATAAACACAAACGGGGAGGCGACTCCGGGGAGCCTGTTAATCAAACACAATCCCGGGTGGTCTCCCCTCCCTTCCCATCAGGCCCTATGGGCTGCTGTCCCAGTTTCACGCTAAGTGAACTGGCGGCAAGTGGGGTAGGCGGGAGGGCCCTTCGAGTAATGCCATCGTTAAGTATTTTTCGAAAAAATATATTTTAGAGAAAAATTAATTTGTTTCTTCAAAACCCTTACCGATGGCATTACTGATAGGAAGATTACCGAAAAGGAGGAGGGTGCCGCCCTCAAACCCCGTGATCGTAACAAGCTTAGTAAGGAGTCCAGAGCGCACTCCCAACGATTTCAACTAAACGTTACTTTATGGCGCATCTGGCGCCAGTTGGGAGTGCTGCGCCGCCGAGACATTGCCCAGGAGTGCCAGGTTCTCGCGCTGTTCTGAGAGATCGCGCAGGTAGAAGCGTGCAAAGGTGGAACTCGATCGCCACCCCACCGCTAACACAATGTCTCGCATCGCACAGTTGCGGTCCAAAGCGACGCTAGTGGAAACCGTTCTGACCTCATGGGCTTGTATTTGAAGCCTCTTAGCCTCCTCAGGGGAGAGGTCCTCATATGCAGACCGTATGACCCATCGGAGCCAAGAAGAGATGGTTTGGGCCGAAATGTCATTCCTGCCTCGCCACAGAGGTAGGAAGAGGCGTGTCCGGCCCCGTTGGTGGGGGCGTGTGCGGCACAGGTAGATGCGTAATGCGCGCACCGGGTCCTGCTGGAGTGATTCCTGTGACCTAACAGACCCCTGAAGGGGTTGGAATGTAATTACTTGTGCCCCGACTGCCGGCAGCCTGTTCTTGGCCAGGAAGGCAGGGTTCGTCAGGAGCTGCACTGACCCATTCACTCTCCACTGCCGCCGTGAGATGGCCTTAGTTGCCTGCTCGGCGTTAAACCCAAATAACTAACTAACTAACATTCACTCTCCACTGTAGACAGAATGGGGCCACCGACAATGCATGGAGTTCGCTGACCCTGGAAGCTGAAGCGAGAGCAAGGAGGAAGCACGTCTTCCTGGTTACATCCGCCAAAGTGGCCAGGTGTAAAGGTTCGAACCGGCCTGAATTAAGCCACATGAGCACCCAAGCAAGGTCCCACCGCGGAAGCAGGGAACGTTGGACTGGTCGCTGCAAATTGAAGTGGGCCATGAGGTCCGCCAGATCTTTAGACGCTCCTGGATCCGGTCGTCCTAAGTGCCGGTATGTATCGGCGATCATGGAGAGATAGCCCCGGATGGTAAAGGGGGCCAGACCTTGATCAGTAAATAGCCCGAGGAAAAACTCGGCTAACTGGGGTGCCAAAAGAGCCGAGGGAGACAGGTCTCTGGCCCGACACCAATCCTGCAAGACCTTCCACTTCCCCTCGTAAACCCTCAGAGTGGAAGATCTGCAAGCTGCTGCGATAGCCGCCACTGCCATACCCGAGAAGCCTCTTGCGGCAAGGGCCGCCCGCACAACCTCCAAACGTGTAGTTGGAGTCTCTCGGGGCACAGGTGGAACAGGTTCTGCCTCAGCTGTTTCAGCATCATGCGCGGTGACGGTAGCCGCAGCGGGGGTTCCGTGGCAAAACTGAGAAGGTCCATCGTCCAGCTTCGAGTCCAAGTGAAGGGGGCGACCAGGAAGATGATTGCATTGGCACCCCGGAGTTTCTACAGAACCCTGGGTACCAACACAGCTGGGGGGTACGCGTAGGCCATTAGGCCATCCCAAGGGATCGACAGGGCGTCTACTGCCCACGCAAGAGGGTCTGGCACGAGCGAGACAAAGAGGGGAAGCTGGGCGTTCCAGCGCGTCGCAAACAGGTCGACCATGGGCATCTCCCAACGAGCACCTATCATCCGGAAGAGCTCCAGCTTGAGTGTCCACTCGGTATGTAGGAGCTGTCCTCGACGAGAGAGAGTCTGCGAGAACATTCAGGCGGCCCGGGATGTGTCGCGCTCGGAGCTCGATGTCTCGATCCCTGCACCAAAGCATCAGCTGGTACAGTAGCATACAAAGGAAAGGAGAATGGGTGCCCCCTTGCTTCTGAATGTAGGACACCACCGTGGAGTTGTCCGAGAGGATCAGTACCGCCTGATGCGTGAGGCGAGGCTCCCAGTGTTCCAATGCCCGGCGCACTGCCTCCAGTTCCAACCAGTTGCTGTGTCTGTTCCGAAAGTGTGGAGGCCACTGGCCCGCAATCTCGTCGAATTCGGGCAGGAGATGTGCCCCCCATCCTGACCGGCTCGCGTCTGAACACAGTGAGAGCTGCGGAGGGGGGAAGGTGAGGGGCACTCCCAACCCGAGCCAGGTGGAGTCCGCCCACCGAAGGAGGTGTGGACGGACCAGGGGATCCACAGGAACCGGAGCGACCATGTCACCCGAAGATGGGCGCCAGTGATACAGGAGATGTAGCTGGATCGGCCGCGAATAGAGCCGGCCGAGGGGAATTAGTTCCGCGGCAGCACTGATGAGTCCCAGCAGCTGAAGCCAGGTCCTGGCCGGGCACGTGTCCGCGATGCACATCTGTTGCGCTAACAGCGAGAGCTTCAGTATGCGTGCTGTCGTCAGTCGCACTCTGTTCTGCTCGGTCAAGAACTCCATTCCCAGATGGACAAAGGTGCGGGAGGGAGCAAGGTCCGATTTCCCTTGGTTGACCAAAAAGCCCAGTCGCTGCAAGAGTGACATAAAACTGTCCCGGTCCGTCTCCAGAGTAGAGGCCACCTGATTCCGTAGGAGCAGGTCGTCCAAGTAATTTGACGTCAGGCTGGAGGAAATGCCTTTGGGAGAGGGCCACCACCGCATCCATGATCCTGGGGAAGGCCCAAAGACTGAGGTTGAGGCCGAAAGGGAGCGCTCGAAATTGGTAGACTATCCCGCAAAAGGCAAAGCGCAAGTATCGGCGGGACGCAGGATGTATCGGGACATGCAGATAGGCGTCGGCAAGATCCAGGCTGATCGCAAAGTCCATGGGACGTATGGCCACTCTCACCGCCCGTGCCATCTCCATCCGAAATGGAAAATTGTTCAAAGCCGACAAGTCTATGACCAGACGCCACCTGCCGTCCGACTTGGAAACTAGGAAGAGGCGGCTGTAGAAGGCTGGTGAGTCGGGGCGTGCGACAACCTCCGTGGCGGACTTCCGAAGCAGGGAGGCCACCTCGTCGGCCAGAGCATCTGCTTTTCTGGGATCGGTAGGGGACTGGGTCCAGAGTGGCGAGCGGCGTAGAGGGGGCGGAAGTCTGAAAGATATCTGGAGCCCCTCCGGGACAGTGGCGAGTACCCAAGGGTCGTCGGGGAAAAAGAGACCACCACTCGTTCCGGAAGAGGGCCAACCTCCCGCCGACCGGGGGCTCTGGAACGGTCGGGGGGGAGGGAGGTCGAGGAGGCAGCGAGTAACTGGGTCCGCCAGCGACCCCAGCGGCGAGCACCGCGGGGAGCAGGGGTGAAGCAGCTCCGTGAGCCGCATCCGCGGAGGAAGAAGCAAGCGGGTTCTGCGCTGCGCAGATCCCGAGGAGCCGAACGCGAGGAGGGTCTGTAATTCCGCAAGGGGCGATCCACGGGCCTGCAGACTGTAGAAAAGCGGGAGGACTCCGTGGAGGCCAAGGGCGGCCACAGATCTTTGGACGCCTTGCGAACGAACTGCCAAGTAGAGCCAAAAAGAAGAGCTCGCCCCAGGGGGGCCTGTCGGAGCTTTATCTTGACTGAGGCTGGAAGTCCAGTGCACTGCTGCAGTATCGCGTTCTGTCTCATAAAGTCGCAGTTGGCCGCAGCTGCTACTGTGTTCGTGGAGGCATGGTAAACCGCCCGATTGGCAGTCACAGCCAAAGAATGCAGATCACGTAGGGGATCCGGAGTCTCCGGAGAAGCCCAGAAATCTTCAATGCGGCAGACCACTGTCTGCGCAGCCAGTTCCAAGAAGCCAAGGCAAGCTAAGGTATTCCGAACAAGAGTAGCTGTCTTGTCAAGCCCCGGTGTAGTCCCTCCCCACGCTCCCTCTACCGCCACTCTGTGCCAGCGCCGCTGAGTCCACCGGCGGGAGGGGACACAGAAAAGCCTGGGAGTGTCCCACATACCAAGACTGCTGAAAACGGATGTCGACATCAGCTGGCCATCGGCGTTCAGCAAAGAAGTTCCTTTCCCCCAACTTGCCCTGCTGCAGGTGGGAGTTGAATGCTTCTGCGAGGTCACGAAACATGGGAGGTTGTGGGAGGGACTTGATGCGCTTGGCCTGCCGCGAGGCGTCGACCGAGGCAGAGGTCTTTCACTTGAGTGGAGGGGACGGAGGGCACCAGGCTGAAGGGAGGGAGCTGGCAATCACGCGCGGTCGCGTCCAGCGCCTGAATGGTCTCGGATCCCGTGGGTCCGGGAGGAGCAGAGGGAGAGGAACTGTGATACGAAGAGTGAGGACTGCTGACCACAGAGAGAGAGGGTGCCGTGGGACGATGAGACAGAAGTGCCGAAGCGGAGTCCTCTGGATGTAGACTAAGGACATCCTCTTCCCATTCTCCATCAGAAAGATCCGCCAGTGGTGGAGGGGGGCAGGGTGAGCCTGCGGGTAGGTGGACCGAAGAGGGCAGCAAGCGGGGAGAGGAACGCTGGAGGTCCGGAGCCAAAACGGCACTCGCTTGAGATTCGAGGGCGCTGCGGCGGTGCAGGGATGCAGCCAGCCGCGAGTCCCCATGCGCCAAAAGGGGGCGGGGAGGGGGGGGGGGGGGAGTCTGAGCAGTGAGCGTCGAGCGGCCCTTGGCGAACGAGAGTGGCGAAAATCGGAACGAAGATCCCCATGGCGAGGATAAGAGCTCCCTGAAAGCCGATGAAGGGCCTCCGCTCAGGAAGAATGATGAGTGATGGAGAGCGTCCACGCTGCGAGTGTCCGTCCATCCGCTGGTGCCATGGTGTTTTGCGAAATGAGCTCCGTGCCTCAGGGTGGATAGGCGCCTCATGGGCGGAGCTCAAGGATGAGTGGGCCTCCGGAGCGCTCAGCTTACTGGGCAACGCTCATGTACGGTCATTCCGCAGTCTACGATCTGAGCCCCGCACCGCAGGGTGGATAGGCGCCTTATGGTCGGAGCTCAGGGTTGAGCGGGCCTTGTGAGCGCGCAGCTCACTGGGCAACGCTCGAACGGGGCCACAGGCGGGAGAGCATCGGGCCTGTGAATGCTTTACTAGTGTGAGTGTAGCATCATCCCATAAGCTACGATCCCGATCGGGGGGGAGAGCGGTCAGGGAGTAAGCACATTGGTCAGTAGCGGTCAGCTGTCGCGTAGACAGCCCAATAATGTCCGAGAAAGCGCGCTTGCGAGGTCTCGGGGGTCCGGAAGGCACAGCAGCGGAAGTCAAAGGGAGCGGGGCCGGAGGCATCATACTGCGATCCTGGGCAGCCGCGGGTCGGTCCCGTCGATAGAAATCCAAGAGGAGGGACCAGTGTTGCTCCTTCCAAGATTCACAAATCCGGCAAGGTCGGGAAGAGGAGCGGCCTGTACAGGGTAGACACAGGCCATGGTTATCACTGGGCCACTGGAATCCACGGCAGGACAGGCACGAACGCAGTTGAGCACTGCAACAGAACAACAGAGCACGTGAACAGAAGAGCCTGAGAGCGAAAGATCGTACTGCTGTGCCATCGTGGTACCCCGCCCAAACTAGGAAGGTTGGTAAGGATGATAACACAACCACCGTTAACCAACCATAAGTTGCGGATGATGTTTTATTTATTGATTTATTTATTTGCGCCCTGAGCATGCTGCTAGTATGGAGTGGATGCGCATTACAAGTGGATATTCTTCTTCTTCTCGAACGCCGTCACACTTGGAGTTTGGCTCTCAAAATGAAATCTGTGGTCTTCTGTAGCGCCTCCACAGGCCCGTACAGTTTCTCTTGTAGAGTGGCGGGCTTCGGCCATATCTCCTCCCTCAGCGGCTGGTGGTTCCCACAGTCCTGGATATCATCATCATCATCAGCACCGTGCGAGCCACGGCGTGCTGAGGCACAAAAAATGCCCGGACAAATTTCTACATTTCCCGAGCTGTGGTACTCATGTGCCCAAGTAATAATAATCCGAACTAAGATGGGAGGAAAGGCAAAACAATGACACCAAACATTATGCACGATATCACGCGTGGCAAGAGTACATCGCCGAGGCGCGATGAAGAACGCCACGTGGCCGAAGACCGGCCGCCCTGGCCGACGACTCGTGCGCCAAAACTACCTTACCTCATTGAAATCTCTGCAGGAAGAGAGAGAGAGAGACCAGAAGAAAAAGAAGGAGGGAATCCTTCAGGCAACACCACAAACAACCAGACTGTCGAAGAATTCCGAAACGGTGAAGAGAACCAATGTAAACGATCACAACGGAAAACGGTGCAACCGACTGGATGTTAGCTAAGCGCGAAACTGGGACAGCAGCCCATAGGGCCTGATGGGAAGGGAGGGGAGGCCACCCGGGATTGCGTTTGATTAACGGGCTCCCTGGAGTCGCCTCCCCGTTTGTGTTTATTCACACAATGGATTTAGGCTGAAATCAAGCTAGCTAGCGCGTCTTTTTATCAGTAATGCCATCGGTAAGGGTTTTGAAGAAACAAATCTAAATTCCATACAAATGTACCACTATGCACAACCCAGTTAGCTGCTCATAATGTACGAATGTATGCCCAAGATACTAACCTCATCCAAGATTATAAAGTGAACTACATAATAAACAGCAAATTATCAAAAATCAACAAACCTGCTCATACTCAAAGTTCTGCTTAGACGTAGCTGCAGATGAAGAGGGCTGAAATATGCACAAAAAGGTTATCAGAGTCAGCAAAACACTGAAAACATAAATCAGCCATAAAGCGTGAATTATAAAAGTGCTGCTTACACAATGATTCTCAATCAAGCAGAAAAGCTGATGGGAAAAAGCTAGTAGAAGAATGACACAGGTTCTGGCTAATTCATTAACTCCTACCAACACATTTCTTAAATTTGGGAAGAGTCTATAAAGGCTGCGCCAGCTGCAAAGGTGGATGGACCATAACAGTTCAAGGGTAGTGGCAGATTCACTTGGTGGTTCACAGGTGCCAAGCTGATTTGACACTACCCTTAAACTATCATGGTCCATCATTCTCCTGATGCGTTGTATCAAGGACGAATATGTCAATGATTTGTGCCCACTATTGATTTAAAGAAGGAACCCAAGGTATTTTCATAATTTGCAGCTATTCCACTACCTAAATCGTCTTGTGATATCAACTACATTACAAACCAGCTTTGATTTACCCAAGGGACTGTACGCTAATTCTGATTTTTACCACTAAATAAGAAAAGGGCCTGACCTCTGGTAGTTTGCTGGGTACAGTAGCAGGAGCAGACATGGATGACGTCGCCACATTAACAGCACAGAGGCGAACTTGAATCATGTGCTCGTCGTGAATGTCCAACTGATGAAGTAACTTGTGGTCCCTTGTCATGGAGAGCTGTTGACAAACACAACACATTACACAATATTAACCCCTTCACTGAAAAACTGAACACCAACTGAAAGAGACATAGATCCTCATGAGCCCCTTCAGTGGCAGGGGCTCATGAGGATCTATGCCTCTTGCTGACACCACTTTGTATCTATGTTCGTTGGACAGCTGGGGCTTTTTGGCACTAAATTAACAATTTCAGAAACACAATCTGCATCAACTGGCAGTGATAATGATCATGACTATGACAATGATGAACCACATGCTCACAGTAACTACACAGCTGGCGACACAAATTATGACAGATTACACCCTGGTTATAAGGATGATGACCATAATGACGACGTGACGATGATGATGGTCACAGTGATAAATGACACATGCATGGCGAATGACCTGTCCCGTAATGAAGCATCTTGTAGACTCTTGTCACAGAGCTGATACAAACAATAATTTCATCCACTTAGCACCAAAAGCTAAACTGGAAGACGGATTGAACATACTCATTCACGGGGAAAGCCAGATTAGCTTGGTGCCTTCAGGCACCATCTGATCTGGCACTACCCTTGCGTCATCATGGCCAATCCATCCTCTGTCATAGTATCTTAGAGGTGAATATGTGAAATATCTCACCAATTTATCATCAACATGAATCTGAACATGTTCCTGAGTTTGATTGAGTCCTGCAATAATTTTCTGTCGGACAGATCCTAGTGTCTCATTACTGTGGCACTGAAAAACAACAAAAATCCATTTAAGATCATGATCAAAATCAAATCACATAAAATTGAATTCTATTTTTATGAATTCATCCAAACTACAGTAAACAATTCATAATGCATTAAGTTCATCATCTGGATTTGGAAGAAAAAAGATCCTACAAAAATAAAATGCATTTCATGCTCCCTATCACAGGTCCAAGAATTTTAGCAAATTCTGCTCTGGCCATAGCATCATTCATATGGAAACATTAGAGAAATCCATTTTTGAAAAATATCATTATGAGTGAACATGTGTAGGAAATAGAGGAGGAAGTGGAGTTTTGGGGGATCTGGGGTGGAAGGGTGTTGGAGCCGTTTGTTGGGGGAGTGGTTGGGAGGTGGGGGGTGGGGGTGGGGTCTTGAAGGAATACTCTAATTTGGCTGAAGGTACGCTTGCTTTCCATTCTTTAAAAAATCTGGCTAAAATCTTGGAGGAACTCACCAGTACAGTGAACTCCTGATGCAGAGACAGGCCAAGCTCGCAGCGCACTGTAAGGGTGAGGGGATAGCCATGGAAGGATGCCCCATGTGGCAAGATGGTGCGAGGCGTACAGTGAATCTCTTCCACACAAAGAACGTAAGCCTCCGCAATCCACAACAACCTCTCAATGGGCAGCAGCTTCACTGACCTGCACACATAATCAATGTCCATAAACTTTTGCTTTCCAAGTCAACTTAACCCCCTTGTACATGCTGATACTACTTATTGTACTGGTAGCTGCATTCACAAAAGGGTTACCACTTTGGCTATTTGTAGCGCCTTTTGTTGCGATGACAAAAGGCGATACTGACAGGCATAAGGTTTACAGGTCCATGGACCTACATCAGCGGTAGTTGGCTTGTTTGCAGCTGTGAGCAGTCAACTGCGACAGAAGTCGGCCCAAGACCATTTGCTCACTGGGTCTCTGGCAACATTGGCCAAAATTTTTAGAGTTGTGTGCTAACAACTGTGCATGCAACTCCAAAAGACTTCCTCATTTAACCCCTCCAATGCTGAGAAAAAATGGACAACACACTACTGCAAGAGGCATAAATCCTCATGAGCCCGCGCAATTGCTGAAACCACTATGTATCTATTGTTCATGGGAAGGCTGGAGCTCTTTCGCGTTGAATTTACAGAGATTTCAGATGTACAATGTATGATCAGCGGCAGTGAAGGGGTTAAGGAGCGGCTTGCACTGATCTTGTTACGCAAGAGGCATTGATTTTCAAGAGCCGATACTGCTGATTTTCAAATCCTTGTCCACTGTATCATCGATTCTTAGGTATACTGTTGCACAGAATACTCAGGTTTTACTTTTATCTACCCATTACATCCCGAGGCTGATTTAAAAAAAAAAAACAAACTTAGTGTTCTAAGAGGGCTACATTACAGATACAGGAGATAGATTAACCCTTTTAGTTCCAAGGGTGGTGCCAGAATAGCTTGGCGCCTCAGGCACCAAGCTATTCTGGCACAACTCTTGAACTATCATTCAAATTTATTTCAGGCAAAAGTATATCAGGATGAAAATGGTTAATGGTTTGATACTTTATTAAAGACACAAGAAACTTATCAAAGACACCAAATACTTTCTCAAATTTCTGAAGACATTTGTGCAAGGTCCAACATTATGATTTGAACTATGAATGACCAGCATCACAATAAACTTATCTTCCATGGTCGGCAAAACACAAGCATGAACTAATAGACAGTGATCACCTGGATGGTAAAGGCACATTGGCGACTTCTGGTACTATAGATGCAGTGAGGATCTTTGTGGCATTGGACACAGTTTGGGCAACAACGTTCCCACACACTCCAATCATCGCCATCTGAAACGGACGCAACAAGCATTGTAAGAATGTTGTCCATTATCCCACTGACTACTGATAAAAAGTCAACAGACTCCAATTGCAAGGGACATAGATCCTCATGCGCCCCCGGAGTTGCAGGGGCTCATGAGGATGTATATCTCTTGCTGACACTACCAGTACTTTGAATTCATGTTCCTGGGACAGCTGGGGCTCTTTGGCCTTGAATTAACCCATGTAGCCCCGTGACCCTGCAGCAGGAGGCGCCAAGCTCATCTGGCACTACCCTTGAATTATCATGATCAATCCATCTCCTACAACTGGCACATAGTCGTTAGACATCGCCTCCAAAAGTTTGGAAATGCGGCCGTGGTGTGAAGAGGGTTAACCATGATACACAGAAAAATGGATTTTTCTCTAAAATGTATTTTTTCGAAAAATACTTACTGATGACATTACTACTAGGAAGCTTCGTTTAGCATACCAATTTTACCCCAAAAAACTCCTTGTGTCCCTCACAACAGGGGAGGCAACTACTCTGGGGTGTCGTTACCAGGACACCCCGAGTAGCCTCCCGTGCTTCCCTATCAGGCGGCGCACTCACCCTTTCCCACCAGTCTCTGAGCCTTAGCTCTACTGCAGCAAGCAGGGTAGGTGGGAGGGACCTCTGAGTAATGTCATCGGTAAGTATTTTTCGAAAAAATACATTTTAGAGGAAAATTCATTTATTTTCTCGAAATCATTATCGATGACATTACTACTAGGAAGAATGGCGAATAGGAGGAGGGTGCCACAATCTCGGTACACCTTTCCCATGCCCGAGCGCTCCGTTCGTTAACTATCGAGGCCCGTCTCTACACACCACTCCCGACAATTTTAGCTAGGCATTACCCATGGCGCCTGTGGCGCCGGGAGGGAGATCTGCGCCGCCAAGATGTCCCCCATTAGGGCCAGGTATTCGTGCTGGCCGGATAGGTCTCGGAGGTAGAGGCGGGCAAAGGTAGACGCGGCCCGCCACCCCACGGCCGTCTCAAGGTCCTTCACTGCGCAGTTGCGGCCAAGGCGATGCTCGCAGCCACTGCTATGACATCATGTGCTCAGGCGCGCATTGTCCTGGCCTGCTCTGGGGAGCGCTCTTTGTACGCCGACCGGATGAGCCAGGCAGGGATCGTCTGCGCCGCACTGTCTCGTCTGCCAGGAGCCAATGGCAGGAATAGGCGTGAGCGCCCTAGTCCTAGTGGTTTAGTTCTGCGCAGGTACACTTCAAGCGCCCTGACCGGGTCCCATATACGGGACTCCTGGGATTGGTCCGTAGCCCTGTGCGGACGGACGGTCAATACTTCGGCGCGGACGCTGGGAGGCGGTACTTGGCCAGCACGTAGGGTTGCTGAGGCGTTGCACCGAGCGATCGGCCCTGAGTGGGAGACAGGAGGGACGCCCGGAGAAGGCGTGTACGGTGTATCTCGCGTACCCGAGAGGCTGAAGTGAGGGCGAAGCAGGAAGCAGATCTTCCTGATTAGGTCTCCAAGTCGATCGAAGTGCGCCATTCGATCCGAGAGGTCTTGCATGTACCCGGTTCCGGCCCTGCCAGGAGTTGGTGAGTGTGCCACCATTGCCAGGTAACCTTGGCTGATGATGGGGCCCGGGTCTGCTGGGGCATAACCACTGAAAAGAATTCGGCCCTTTGCGAGTTAGTCAGGTCCATGGGGGCGAGTTGTTCTGCTGCGCAACAGGCCTGGAGTACTCACCACCTCCACATATACGTTATGGGTAGAGCCCCTCCGCGCCGCTGTGAACGTCTCCACTGCTGCACCCGAGAAGCCTCTGGGTGTGAGGGCCTGCCTGGCCATCTTCAAGCGCGCAGCCGCGGTCGTTCCGGGTGTGCTTCTTTTCCTTACTTGAGGAAACAGTTGCTGTCGAGGCTGCTTGAGCATCGAGCGCGGTGCGGGGAGCTTCAGCTGGGGGGTCCGTAGCGCGGCTCAGGAGGTCTGTGGTCCAGCTCCTGGTCCAGCCGAATTAGGCCCCAAAGATAAGTATCGTGTAGCCACCCCTGAGCCTCTGGAGTACCCTGGTACCCGCACTGCAGGTGGAAATGCGTAAGCAAGGAATCCGTCCCACAGAATGGAGAGCGCGTCGACGTCCAAGCTTATGGATCCGGTATGGGGGAGACGTAGGAAGCAGCTTCAGTTCCACCTAGTGGCGGACAGGTCGAACATCGGCGTCTCCCCTTGCGCAGAGTAGCTGTAAGGTATCCGGGGGCAGTTATCACTCTGTGCGAAGCCGCTGCCCCCGGCGCGAGGGGGAGTCCGCGCGCACGCTGAAATGGCCTGTGAAGTGCACAGAGTGATGCCCTGATCCCTGCACCACCGACGGACCTGGTACACGTGGATGCAAGGGGAGGGTGAGCGCTTTACCCCCTGGTCCTGAAGGTAGGCCACGACCGTCTAGTTGTCTAAGAGCACCAGTACCCCCTGTTGCGCGAGTCGTTCCTCCTATCCAACAAAGTCCGCCACCCCGCCTTCACCTCCAGTCAGCTGATAGGTCTACCTGCGAGTTCCCCCGTCTAGCTGCCCGAGGCTGTGTCTGTGCAGATGGGAATCTGTGGCGGCGGGAAGAAGAGTGGCGCCCCAAATGCTAGTCAGGTACTGTCCATCCACCGCAGGAGATGAGACTTGACCGAGGAGAGGCGCCAGTGCAGGAGCGGCTGTAGCTGTATCGGCCGAGAGTAGAATCTGCCTAGGGGTAGGCGATAAACTGCAACGCTATGTAGGCCCGACAGTTGGGGTTAGGTCCTGGCCGGGAGAGCTCCGCGTGTGACGCTCCGAGAGCCACCTCCGCTATCTTCTATATCCGCCCTTCAGGGGTTCGTACCCGGTTGCTGTCGATCAGCCCATCCATGCCAAGGTTGAAACCTGCACGCTTGTATCCCGTCGGACTTGCCTCCATGACCAGTAATCCACGCCACGGGGCCGTCAGCCAGAAAGCCATGTCCTCCAACGCTTTCACCATCTGGCTGTTACCTTTTCTCTTCTAAACCTCTCTCTTCCTCTCTATCCTTTCTCCTCTTCTACACCGGAGGAGCAGGTTGACGAGGCGGTTGGAAGTGGGCTGGAGGCCACTTGTTGGAACCTTGAGACAACTCCGTTGACTGTCCCAGAGGGGACCCCCCCGGGCTGAGGTTAAGTCCAAGCCGTCTGCCAAGTCGGTCCCAAGGTAGGGTGCCCCCACGCGGCTCCAGATGCCGCTGTGCCTTCACTGAAACTGGGAGAGCGTGCGATCATCAAAGCAGATCATCCCGTCCTATCAGGTCGCCGTTGGCGGACGCCGCCCCGAGAGGTCCCAGGAGGTCTCCCGCCACGCGACCACAGGATGCGTCATCATCTCGAGGAATCCAGCGCCCGCTATGGGGAAGCGTGCCAAGGTAGCTGTCCTGTCCAAGCCTCGCGTCGGTGTCAATGGCTGCGGGGTACCTCCGCCTGCATCAGCGCCTCCTAGCCCACCGCTGAAAGGACACCAGAAACGCCTGGTAGTGAGTTCCAGCCACCGCTGGCGCAAGATGACACCATCCTCTCTGGTCAATGGGGAGTCTGCGAAGAAGCCGTGATCTCCGAAGCCGTCTTGTCGCTGGCGAGCCGAGATTGCCTCCGCTAGATCCCGGGAGCTTACCGGATGAGGGAGCGACTGAAGTGCTTGGGGCCGCCGCGGTGCATCGACCATCGCCAAGGCCTTCCTCTCAAGGGCGAAGACGGAGGGCAGTAGTCCAGAGTGAGGCATGACGCAATGAGCCGGCATGACTCGTCCATGGAGCAGCGAGTCTGCGATGCCGGGGCTGCACCGACCGCGGGGGTGGAGAGCGCCAACCGTCCGCCAGGTGTCTGTTGTCTATGCCTGACACCGCCACCGAGTCCTCCAAGTGTAGACTGAGCGCCTCCTCGCCATCCACCGCTGCCCGTGAAGAGGGAGACACTGCCAATCTGTGCGCTGACCGAAGCGTAGCCCCCCGGGGGGGGGGGGGGGGGGGGGGGGGGAGTGTTCCTGTGAATCGTCGTGGACCACTGGCGAGGGCTGGGCCGGTGCCTAAGGGAGGCTGCTTCCGTCCTGCGGCTGCTATCCTAGTGGTCCGGCGCCGACATCAAGGCCGTCAAGTCCTCAAGGAAGATCGGTCCCCGCCAGTAGATCAGCTGCTCCTGGAGGGTGCCTCGGAGGTCCGGTGCCGCGAAAAGCTCCGCCGCTGCGTTGCACCCAAAGTTGTCCGCCGGTCCGGCTAGGAGGAGCGGGAAAATGTATCCCAATCTCACGAGAGTCCGTTATTGCCAGTTCTAACTTAGCTGACAGGCGGCAAGCGGGGAAGGTGGGAGGGAAGTTTCAGTAATACCATCGGTAAGTATTTTTCGAAAAAATTTATTTTAAAGAAAAACACTTTTATTTCTTCAAAAACGTTACCGATGGTATTACTAATAGGAAGAATTGCGAAGAGGAGGTGGGGTGGCCAGAAAACTCAACCCCTGTGTAACTGCTTAGCTGGGTTCATTGCCGGTGCACACTCCCGACAATTTCAGTTAAGTGTGACCTATAGCGCATCCAGCGCCGGGAGGGAGTGTTGTGCCACAGCAATGTCCCCACTAGTGCCAGTTTTTTTGTCTTTGGCCAGACAGGTCACGAAAGTACTGAGAGAGCGTGTTCACTCAAGCGAGAGGCAGTGGCCAGAGCCAGCAAGAAGCACGTTTTTCTCGTTAAGTCAGAGAACCGCGCCAAGTGCAGAGGTTCAAAACAAGCAGTGTTAAGCCACGTTAACACCCACGCGAGGTCCCATCGAGGGAGTAGGGAGCGTGTCACTGGTCGCGGTAGATCGAAGTGAGCCATGAGGTCGGTGAGATCCTTGCAAGACCCAGGATCTGGTCGTCCCAAATGGTGGTACGTATCAGCCACCATAGAAAGATATCCCCGAATGATGATGGGGGCCAGGTTCTGATCCTCAAAGAGCCACAGGAAGAACTCGGCGAGTTGAGGCATAGTTAAAGCGGTGGGGGAAAGGTGTCGAGTACCGCACCAAGACTGCAAAACCTGCCATTTCCTTCGTAAACTTACCTGGTGGAAGGACGTCGGTTTGAAGCGATAGCCGCCACCGATGCATCCGAGAACCCTCGAGCGGTAAGGACACGCTGCACAACCTCCAGGCGTGTAAGAGAAGGCTCTCTGGGCAAAGGTGAAAAAGATCCCGTTGGGTCTGCTTCAGCATCGTGCGTGGCGTTGGAAGCCATAGAGGGGGATCTGTGGCAAGACTCATGAGATCTGTGGTCCTTCTCTTGGTCCAAGAGAATGGGGCTACCAGGAACAGCACCGTGTCTCAGCCTCTGAGCTTGATGAGAATCTTGGGTATCAGCACCAAGGGAGAGTACGCGTATGCTAGGAGACCCTCCCAAGGAATGGAGAGAGCGTCAACTGCCCACGCGAGCGGGTCTGGAATGGGAGACGAAGAGGGGCAGTTGTGTATTCCACCGCATCGCGAACAGGTCAACATGGGTGTCTCCCAGTGTACACAAATCAGCCGAAAAAGGTCAGGGCGCAGAGTCCACTCAGTATGGAGAAGCTGGTCCTGATGGGACAGAGAATCCGCTAGCACATTGAGCCAGCCCGGAATGTGACGCGCCCGCAGTAATATGTCCCGATCCCGGCACAACACTAGTAGCTGGAACAGAAGGATGCACAGTGAAGGAGAACGCGTCCCGCCCTGCTTCATTGAGCTTCTGAATAAACGCCACAACTGTCGAGTTGTCGGAGAGGACTAAGACCACCTGGTGTGTCACGTGCGTCTAGCAGGCGATGAGAGCAAGCCAAACTGCCTTGAACTCCAACCAGTTGATGTGCTTGCCCACTAGATCCGGTGGGCAAAGGCCCGCTGTCTCGTGGAAGTCCGGGAGTAGAAGCGCCCCCCAACCAGAGAGACTGGCATCCGTGCAGATCGACAGGTAGGGTAGCGGGGATGCTAGGGGAACTCCAGACCCCAAGAGGGCTCTGTCCACCAGAGGAGATGCGGATGGACCAGGGGAGACACAGGTACGTGGGCTTCCAAATCCCCCGAAGACGGCCGCCAGAGAAGAAGGAGATGGAGTTGAATCGACCGCGAGTAGAGACGACCGAGAGGAAGCAAGTCAGCGGCAGCGCTCGAGGCCCAACAACTGTAACCATGTCCACACCGGAGTGTCCTGGGCCAAGTTGCCAATTTCACGATCTGAGCCTGAAGGAGTCGAACCAGGTTCAAGACGGTCCGAAAATCCATACCCAGATAAAGAAATCTGCGGGATGGTGAGAGGTCTGACTTGCCGAAGTTGACCAGGAAACCAAGACGGTGAAGAAGGGAGTGCAGCGCGTCCCGGTCGGTGGACAAGCGGGACTCGTCCCGATTCCGAAGAAGCAGATCGGCGAGATAGTGTGAGAAGACCGCTGAGCGTGAGCGACCACCACGTCCATGATCCTGTGAAGACCCATGGGGTTGATGTTTAGACCGAAGGGCATGGCCTGGAACTGATAAACTACCCCGTGGAAGGCGAAGCGCAGGTAACGGCGAGCCAAAGGGTGCATGGGCACATGAAGGTATGAATCGGCCAGATCTACACTGACAGGAAAATACATGGGCTGGGCCGCAGCGCGGAGAGCTCTTGTTGTTTTTATACGGAAAGATGGAGAAGCAAGAAACTTGTTCATAGCCGAGAGATCGATCACCGGACGCCAAGTGCCGTCCGACTTCGGTACAACGAAGATACGGATGTAGAAGGCCAGGGAGTCATGTCGTATGACCACCTCCGTTGCAGATTTCCGAAGCAAAGCAGCCACCTCTCCCAGCAACGTCTCTGCTTTGGCCCGATCACTCGGCACCCGAGTCCAAAGCGGTGAGCGCCGCAGAGGCAGAGGGCATTAAAAGGTGAGTTGGAGACCCGCCGAAAACGGTAGAGAGGATCCAAGGGTCGTCCGGGAAACAGTAACCGCCATGCGTCGCTGTGCCGGGAGAGCCGCCCGCTGAGCGGGGATCCGAGAGAAGTCGGCGGGCAGGGACGGAAGAGAGTCATCGGGCCCTCCCCCGCCTGGGCTGCCGGCCCCGACCAGGCCAGGAGGGGGCCGGGGCTGGTAGGGCGCGGGAGCGGCCAAACTGGGGGGAACGGGCAGAGCAGAAAGGCACACTGGAAGCGGGACTTGAGGCGGGTCTGAACGACCGCAGGGCGCGACCCACGGCCTTGCAGGCCGAACTAAAGCGCGAGAAAGAGCGAGACGTCGGCCAGATATCCTTGTGGGACTCCTTAACGGTCTGCCAGGAGGAGCCAAAAAGCAAAGGACCGCAGATGGGAGCCTGTCGGAGTTGGGACTTCACAGATGAAGGTAACCCCACACAAGCCTCGCGTACAGCATCCTGCAGGATTAAATCGCAATTGATGGCAGCAGCCATCGCATTGGTAGAGGCGTGGTAAGATGCCCGGTTCGCCACAACGGCCAAAGAATGCACCTCTCGAAGCGGAGCGGTAGACGGAGAGTCCTAATTGTCCGCCAGAGCGCGAACAATCGCCTGCGTCGCGAGGTCCAGGAAACCCGAACATGCAAGTGAATTGCAAATCCGGATAGCAGTCTTATTAACACCCCGAGGAACCCGAGAAAAGGCGGTGCGGTGACCACCCGCCTGAAAATCCGCAGCAGCATCTAGCGAAGGTAAAGGGCACGAAAACGCCTGAGAGTGACCGGCATACCAGCTCTGGCGAAACCGGATATCAATGTCCTCCGGCCATCTGGCTCAGTGGATCCTCACAGTCCGCGTCGGCACCCGGCTGGGAACAGTGCCAAGTACTGATGTGGGCTTCAGGAAGGAAGCCTTGTCACAAGGCGTATGTGGACGCTCGCGCCCGTAAAAAATCCAAAGCTGCGACCATTGCTGCTCGGGCCAGGCGGCGCAGACGGTGCAAGAATGGTCCGAGTTGCAGCCCGTACAAGGAAGGCATAAATCATGGTCATCACACGGCCACTGGAAAGATCCACACTTTTGGCAGGACGCACAAGGGTACTGCAACATTAAAAAAACCCAAAAAAAAAACAGAAATAGTAGGCGACCAGGCGCAAGCACTCTGAGGTTGCGAAAACGAGAACGAAGGCTCTGTGCGATCCGACGAAACAAATCAACCAAAACAGGCACCCGGTCCGGGGCCGTCTGAGGGAGGGGCCGAGACCTTACCTCTCCTGTGACGTGGCGACGGGTGGAGGAAGCTCCATAGGAGTAACAGTAAACACCACTGAGAGGAATCTCTCTTTTTTTTTTTTTCTTTTTTTTTTCCCGTGTTCACCAGTTCAACCGAAGCACAATCCTTGAAAAACACACACAGGCACATAAATCCAAGCACACAAGACTGAAGGAACACAGTAATCCACAAAAAGTAGTCCAGTGAAAAACCGTTAGCAACGGTCTGTGGAACGATAGGCTAACACGTCTGAACTTTAGAGCTAAGTAGAAACGACTGATTTGTGATTGGGCCACGTAGTGGGTGCCCAGATGGACTGGGACGGGAGGCTACTCTCAGCCCTAATGAGGGTTCCCCGAGTGCCTCCCAGGTTGTGAAGGAACACAACAAGTTCTTAGGCTAAAATTGGGTAAGTAGTTGACACTTCCAGACAGTAATGTCATCCGTAATGTTTTTGAGGAAACAATGGTGTTTGCGAGATCGCGAAAGCCAGGTGGTTGCAGGAGAGATTGAAGGCGCTTAGGTGGAAGGGTAGCAGCCACTGAAGCTGAAACCTTCCTCTTAATAGGATGAGTGGGTGGACAGACTTCCGGAGGAAGAAAACAGAGGATGAGGCCCGTGGCCGCCTCAATCGACCGCCGCGTCTCAATGCCCGGAGCTACGCGAAAAGAGGATTCCGAACCGTCGGGTGGAGAGTCCGTGGGCAGAGAAAGCTGGGACGCAGAGAGGGTGCCCAAAAACTCCGAATGTGGAGGCAGAATCGGCAGGATGAAGACTGAGGACTTAGTCGTCCATAGCCGCCGACACTCGTCGAGGTAGAATATGCGGAATATCGAGGAGTGCCTGCACAAACATCTCCGAGTGTGCGGACTGTCCATGAAAGAAGCAGAAGATGAAAAGGAGAAGACCGACGCCTCACCAGGGAGGGACTGTGTCGTCTGTTCTCATGAAGTGGTCGGCGGTGCGCACCGTGGCAGGAAGAAACCCGTGAACGGGACCGCTCCCGACCCAGGACACAAAGATCACGGCTGTGGCGCAGAGGGGAAGGCGGAATGGTAGGACGCAAATCAACCCGTCCGATAGGGGAGCGCCGCGGCCGACACGAGACCGAAGAAGCGCGAGGAACATGTTCCGTCCAATTCCAAGGGCGACCACGCAATTGAATGTCCCGGGGGGAAGGAGACCCTGGTGAAGCCATCGGACGAGAGTGGAAAGATTGTCGTCTGAACGATGGATGCGCAGTGACCGGCTACGAGCCGGGGCGCAAGGAGACACAGGAAGACCCGCAGCACCGTGTAAAGAGTCGTGATATGACAACCTATGGCGACGCTGAGGCACAAAGGTGCAGGTGGGCAAGGCCACACCTGGATGGTCGGTAACTGTGCCAGGGCCAGTCGGGGGCTGGTGTCTCATCCCCCGAGGGAGAGGGGGAAGTCGCCGCAAAGGACCAGTCTCAGTAGAGCGGGTGCGTGGGACAAAAATTAAACTGCGCTCCATAGAGCAGGAGCGCATTGAATCGTAAAGGAACTTACCTCCCACAGCAGAAGGGATAGCGTCCGTTGCCTTGGGCCAGGGGAGGGGGGGGGGGGGGGAGGAATGGCTGCAAGTGTCCCATCACCAGTGATCGGGAGTGCGGTGTGAGGGAGCAACCAGAGTCCGGGGACCGAGAGCGCCGAGACAAACCGTCGACTGTGTCCGAGGTGGGAGGGGCCGGTGGAACTGGCGCCACAGTGGAAGGGGCAGGGCGCTTGCAGCGATAGAAACTCCAAAGTTGGGACCAACGGTCCTCCTCCCAAAAGGCGTAAGTAGCACAGGTATTATCCGACGCGCAGCCCGAGCAAGGAAGGCAGCGTAGATGTAAATCGCTGGGCCACTGGGAGTCGCCGCAGGTGGGGCAAGTTTTAAGCTGGTGACTGCAACAAGGAAGGGAAACAGAAGAGGACCGCGCGTGACCCGGGGCCAAGTCACAATTTTGGAGGCTGAAATTGACAGGCTATGTATGTCTTCCTATTAGTAATACCATCGGTAACGTTTTTGAAGAAATAATGTAGACGTTACTGGCGTGGGGTATCTGTAGTCCTGTCCCCGTCTGCTGCGGTCGCTCTCACGAATGTGTAAACTCTTCGTCCCCGTGTGGCGTGTAGATCGAGGCCATTGGGTGTCCCTCTCACCGCTCCTAGCGCGGGGGGAGGGGGGGGGGGTTTTGCTCCGGGGTCCGCCCTCGACAAGGAGCCACATCTCGTCGGCTGTAAATACTGACCGAGCTTGCTCCGTCTCTGTGGCGGGCTTCGGTCTCGGTGGATCTGCCCTGACTGGGGACCTCGTCCCGTCTGTGGCTCCACTCTCTCTCTTTTCTCTCTCCTTTTTATTCTTTCCATTGTCTCGGGACCCCGGAGTCTGTGTTTGTGGCCTGCCCCATCAGGGGGTGATGCTTCAGGGGCGCGACCTCGACAAGGAAACACGTCTCATCGGCTGTAATGACAAGACTGAACTTCCTTCCTACCTGTGGTGGGTTTCGGACTCGGTAGTTTGCGCTGACTGAGAATGATCCGGCCTGTAGCTCCATTCTCAGTCTCTGGCCCCCGAAGTCTTTGTTCATGGCCTGTCCGTCGGTGGCTTAATTTCCCATCCCGCTCTGAGGTGCCCCGTTGGTGCGGCCCTGTCCAGGCGCTGGTCCGGCCTACAGCAAGAGGGCACTGTCGTCTCAGAGGCGTGGTCCCCCCGTTTCTGCTGCTTGGGCTCTTTGTTTTCCTGGTGGGCGTGTGAGCGGCCCAACATTTCCCTGCGGGGGGACCGAGCTCTCAATGCCTGTATCTCCGTGGGGAATGAACCCGGTCATGGCATATCCCTGGCTGAAAGGCGGGTTAGAGCTCTTGGTGCTACACGGGATGGCAAATCTCGTCAGCTGCTTTAAGGCTCTAATACCGCTTTAGGTGGAGCAGCTCTGTCTGAGGCACCAGTGGGGGCAGCAGGTCCCTTTTTGTGCTGATAAACTCACGATGTCTGAGGTGGCCCTCCTCTGCGAAACTTCACAGCTGCGGTCGCTGCGTGGTTGCATGCCGGTCTCTCAGTCCAGTAAACGCCCAAAGCTGCGACCATCTTTTCTCCTCTGATGTCGTGCATTAGATGCCAGTCTGACTGGAAGTGCAGCCCAAGCAGGTTAGGCCGACATCGTGCGCACCACTAGGCCACTGGAGCGCCATACCTAGTGCGGGTCATCATTGAGTACTGTAGCATAAGACAGACAAAGGCCGGCGCGAGTGCGCGGAGCCTCCTTACGAGGGTCCGAGCTCCCGGTCGGTCGCATACATAGTCTCCGGTCAATGCCGCCGCCTGGTAAATCGCCGGCTGAGGCAGTAACCGAAGCTTTACCTTGTCATGTCCCGAGACCCAGTAATCCACAGAGGCCAACCACCAAGTAAATCCTCAGAAATTGAAAGTAATCCAAGCACCCAACACCACACAGATAGTAGCACATGTCCAACATAATTCCAACGTAAGTCGAGTTCACAAAAGGTAATCCCACCATACACAGTCGGTGCACATGAGGTGCACATGACCGTTTAGGTGTAGCTAAGCGAAGAGAAAGGCGGGAAAGGGTGAGTGCGCCGCCAGATAGGGAAGAGTGGGAGGCTACTCGGGGTGTCCTGGTAACGAACCCCAGAGTAGTTGCCTCCCCTGTTGTGAGGGACATGAGTTTTGGGGGCTAAAATTGGTATGCTAAGCGAAGCTTCCTAGTAGTAATGATTTTGAGAAAATAAACAGTTTTGTGTCTACCGAAGGGGTTAACCATCTGGAGCATGTAGCCACTGGCACTGGTTATGCTATGTACAACCACAGATACTGTGTACATACTGGTGGCTGCAGGCAGGAGGGGAATAGCTGTGTCACACCTAACAACGACTTCTACAACTTGGGAAGCCTCTATAAAGACTGGGAGATGGATCAGCCAGAACTGTAAAAGGGTAATGCCAGAGAAGATTGGTGCTTGAAACCTGGAACTACTCTTGAACTGTCATGGCCAATTTATTAACCCGTTACATCCTGAGGCTGATTTTTTAAAATGTGCTTATTGTCCCATGTTTTGTATGTTACATATTAGGAGATAGATAAATTATGTCAGTTCAAGGGTGGTGCCAGAACAGCCTGGTGCCTAAGGCGCCAAGCTATTCTGGCACCACCCTTGAGCTATCATAGTGAAATCTATTACAAGCAATGGGTGTATCAAGATGAACAGGGTTAAACAACTGGTGTCTTCAAGGAAAATATGTACTGGCATTACGAATAAGAAACACAGCAAATCATGGTTCTGACAAAGCTATAACCCTTTGGCTGTTGGTAGCACTTTTTGTCATGATTATTCATGCAGGAATCATCATAACAAAAAGCACTACCGACAGCCAAAGGGTTAAACACACTTCTGAAAAGCAATGACTTGAGTTATGATCTGCATGGCATTGCACTGCACCTTATTTTAGTGTTATAACCAAACAAAACCAGCCAAAACAAAGTGCCAAAGGCAAAAACTGAAAACTAAACTAGCAAACATTAGAATTTCAAATATCAAAGTGAATCAAACAAGTTTTTTCCAACAAGGTACCTCTTTACATGTTCTGTCTTTTCAGCCTGTCTTGCAAACTGAACTAGCCCATTTATGGTTCGACTGCACAAGCACAATTTGAATAATGTGGAACAAACAATTAACCCCCTTGTACTTGGTAAATCTTCTTTGTTTTGAAAACTATTTCATCAAATAAAGCAAGGAACATTCATAATTTGTGATGCAGCTGGATGAAAAAAAAACCAATCATTCAAGAAAATCCTGAGAGCATTCACCTCAAGCCGAGTGTAGCATTCATTGATGAACTTTTTATGGAGACCCAGTGGATCCTGCAAAGAAGAAATAAAATAGTGTCACCGGTTATCTCAACGGAGGAAATAAACATGATCACAAGACTGGTTATATCCCTTCGACCCCCTTTGCATGTACACTGGGTACCTCCTTCAATCTACTCTGTATGCAGAGTGGATCTAGAGATGCATGCAGTGTGTGACATAATCACACTCAATGGGAAATCACCTTTCTTGCTTCATGTCCTCAAACACTGATTACTGCATTACGGAAGATCTATCTATCTATCTATCTCCCGTAGTCTTGCCGACCGTTGGGGCACCACTGATGACTTGGCAACCAGCTCCCTCCATTCCTCTCTGTTCTTTGCCATTCTTAGTGTATCACCCAGCCTCAGTCCACTTTGTGGATTATGAGAAAGCATTTGACAGCGTGGACCGAGAGACTCTGTGGAAACTCCTACGACACTACGGTGTACCCACAAAGCTCGTCCGCCTGATCAAGAGCAGCTATGATGGCATGACATGTCGCGTGATCCACGAAGGGCAGTTCACCAGAGAGCTCCAGGTCAGAACTGGTGTCAGGCAGGGGTGTCTGCTGTCTCCGTTCCTCTTCCTACTGGCCATAGACTGGGTCATGAAGATGACCACAGAGCACAGACGAAGTGGAATACAGTGGACACTGTGGACACAGCTTGACGACCTCGATTTTGCAGACGACTTGGCATTACTGTCCCACACTCATCAACAAATGCAGGACAAGACCACGAGGCTTGCTGACATCTCGTCCCAAGTGGGCCTCACCATTCACAAACAGAAAACAAAGACAATGAGGCTGAACGCAACCAGGGAAGAACCAGTCTTGCTTGCTGGCACCCCGTTGGAGGAGGTGGAGTCCTTCACCTATCTCGGGAGCATCATAGACAAAAAAGGCGGCACTGATGCAGATGTCAGAGCACGAATCGGTAAAGCCAGAGCAGCCTTTCTCCAGTTGAAAAAAGTGTGGAGTTCCAGAGAGCTGTCACAACACACCAAAGTCCGGATTTTCAACTCCAATGTAAAAGCAGTTCTCCTATATGGAGCAGAGACTTGGAGATTGACAAAAACCACAGTCAACAGAGTACAGACCTTCATGAACAGTTGCCTTAGAAGAATTTTGAAAATCCACTGGCCAGAGAAGATCAGCAACGTCAGACTCTGGGAGAGAACAGAGCAGATAACAGCAGAGAATGAAATTGGGCGAAGAAGATGGGGATGGATCGGTCACAGTCTGAGAAAGCCAGCTTCCAGTATCACTAGGCAGGCATTGTCATGGAACCCCCAGGGAAAGAGGAAAAGAGGTAGGCCGAGAAACTCCTGGCGTCGAGACCTCCAAGCAGACATCAAGAGACTGGGAACCACCTGGAGTAGAATCGAAGGAGAAGCACAGGACAGGAGTTGCTGGAGGTCTCTCGTCGACGGCCTATACCCCGGGTAGGGGTGACAGGCGTAAAGTAAGTAAGTAATCTTTTCCTCTGTCTTCCTCTCCTTCGTCCTCCTTGCACAGTGCCTTGCAGGATTGTTTTGGCAAGCCCTGCTGAACGCGTGACATGCCCATACCACTTCAGTTTGCGTTTTTTCACAATGGCTAATAGGTCTTCATAGGGCCCGATGGCTTGCCTGATTCTGCTTCCCACTTCCTCGTTTGTGATGTGATCTCTGTATGAAATGCCAAGCAGCCTTCGAAAACATCTCATTTCAGTGGCTTGTATCCTCCTTTCAAGGTCTGCTGTGAGGGTCCATGACTCGCAGGCATACAAGAACAATGAGATGACTAAGGAGCGCATCAGTCTGATCTTGGAGCAGAGCGTGATGTTTCTGTCCTTCTCAATCTTGACAGTGCTGTTGACTGTGCAATCCTGGACAGTATTTCTGGTTTTGATCCCTCATCTGTCAAAATGTCTCCTAAGTATCTGAATGTATTAACTATTTTTAGTTTTTGGCCTCCAATCATGACGTCAGTGCCAATACCACTGGTGTTATTTGTCATCAGTTTGGTCTTCTCTGCACTGATTTCCATCCCATACTGTGCTGTGCTGTCCAGCTTTTCCACCAGCTGAGCTAGCTCCTTCTCTGTTCCTGCAAGGCCATCAATGTCGTCCACAAAGCGCAAGTTCGTGATTGTTCTGCCTCCAATACTGACAGTTCCTTCATGATCTTTCAGAGCGTCTGTCATGATTCTTTCCAGGAAGATGTTAAAAAGAGTAGGTGAGAGCAAGCAACTTTGTCTGATGCCAACTGTAGTCCTAAACCAGTTTCCTATTTTGCCGTTGAAGCAGACTGCACTAGTGGCCTTGTTGTAAAGGTTTGCTATGACTTTGATCAGGTTGGCATTTATGTTGTATAGCTTCATGGTGGACCAAAGGGCTGCATGCCACACCCTGTCAAAGGCTTTCTTAAAATCCACAAAGACATGATAGAGGTCTTGCTGGTGCTGGAGGTACCTCTCACATAGAACTCTCAGGTTGAAGATCTGCTCAGTTGTGCTGCGCCCTGGTCTGAAACCTGCCTGTTCCTCAGCTATGATTTCCTCTGCCTATGGCTTCAGCCTGTTCAGTAGGATCTTTAACATGACTTTGCTTGGGTGGCATATAAGACTGATCGTGCGATAATTCTGGCATTGATGTAAGTTGCCTTTCTTGGGCAGAGTTATTATAAGTGATTGGGTCCATGGTGTGGGCCAATCCCCTGACTGCCAGATCTTATTGCAGATTGTTAGTAAGGCGCTTATCATGTCTCCCCCCCCCCCCCCTTCTTGGACTAGTTCTGCAGGGATGTTGTCTGCTCCTGCTGCCTTCCCTTCCCTGCCTTCCCATTACGGAAGATGCAGACACTTTATCTGAACCCAACCAGTTTCTAGCGAAGTGCCTCACCTTTTTGAGCCGTGGGTTGAGGTTGTTGTAGGACATATTGAGCAGAAGTTGGATAGCAGAATCAGCGATGGACTCGTCACGGATGTGAAGACACACCTCCCACAAGTAGTCAAGGCCTAGCAGGTCACCTTTCTCTACGACCTGGTAGGGAAACAAATCTTTACAATTTATTGGGGGGGGGGGGGGGGGGGGAACAAACTAAACACACTAACAAAATCCCAGCAACGGGCTATAAACCTGTAGGTCAATCAAATTTCCTCACTTATTACCTAAATAACAGATTTTTTTTTTACTGTGTAAATTTCTGCACTGTCTAAACTGAAAAAAAAATAGTGCTGGTGATGCTGGTCTGTGATTTTGGACTCTGGCTTAGAGCCATACACCACCATAAAGACTCCCAAAGTTATCCAGGTTACCAAGGCTGATCATATTTCTTTATTTAGAATAAAGACTGTTTCATTGGTACGATATTCTGCACTGTCCAGAGCAAAACTGGGTGCTGGCCTGTCATTTTGGACCTTGCGGCTGTAAGCGACAAGGTCCAAAATCACAGGCCAGCACAAAAATACTCCTCAATGCCCATGACAACAGGGGCCTTATGTTCCACTAGAAGGGAAGAGTCGAGAAGGGTCAAGATATATATTGTCAATAAATAAAATGGATATTTCTTTTCACATGAAGAATGCGAAGTGCGTGACTCACCAGTGTGTTGTTGTTGCGTTTGAGCTTGTGCTCTTTGATGTTGACGCTCTCAAAAAAACACTTAAAGCAGAGGAAGCCCTTCTCAGAGAGCTGGGACGGCTCGAGACGCAGTATCTCCTTCTGGAACAGCTGGGTCTGCGTCTCCATCTCCAGGTCCATCAGACCCTTACGCATCCACTCGTAACACGTCTGTAGAAACAGATTTATAGAACTGGTCATTTGCGCTTGCACCAGTAACACATCCAGGAAAACGTATTTTATGAAACTGGTCATTTTCGTAGGTAAAAAACATGAGAAACAAGAAAGGCAAAGCCCTTATGGCTCACATGTATGACCGATCTACATGTGTAACCTTTGTGACAATAAGTAATAGGATGGCTTCTGCACCAGAAAAATCCATGTTTTCTCAAAATTTAATCAGTTTTCACACATATGTCAAATACCTGTGACCCTTGACCTTTGAGATAAAGTCGACTAAATTAGTATAGACAGAAAGGTCTTATCATCATCAACTATCTTTGTGCCAAATTTGATTGAAAAGTTTGCAAAACTGTTGATAATAAGTACAATTGTATGACAAATTGGCATTCTACACACATTTCCTGAGCTCTTGTGACCCTTGATCTTTCCGAAGGCTCATCCAAGTTAGTATACATAGATAAGATGCTAAAATAGAACTTGGAAATACGGCCTCTCGCGAGATCTGGAAGGGAGGCTATCCGGAGGATAGGGAGGCCACTCAGGGGATGGGGTAGCTGCTTGCTAGAATTACGTCCCTTGTTGTTTAGCAACACACAACAATTTTGGAGGCTGAAATTGACAGGCTAAGTATGTCTTCCTATCAGTAATACCATCGGTAACGTTTTTGATGAAACAATGGCATTCTACACACATTTCCTGAGCTCTTGTGACCCTTGATCTTTCCGAAGGCTCATCCAAATTAGTATGCATAGATAGGTCTTACCATCAGGTATCTCTGTACTAAGTTTGGGTTTGAAGTTGTGAATAGTATTTGAGAGAAAAAAAACATCTTTTGTCAAAATATAGCTATTTTTTTTTACCTATTTCCTGAGCTCTTGTGACCCTTGACCTTTCCGAGGGATCAACCAAATTAGTATGCATTGAAAGGTCTTACCATCAGGTATTTTTGTACCAAGTTTGGCTTTGAAGTTGTGAATAGTATTTGAGAAAAAATAAATGTCAAAATATAGCTATATTATCTACATTTGTGTGCTATTCATGGGTCAGTCACATGTGTGAGCTTAGTCCTGCATCAGCCACTAAGCAAGGTGCTCCGCTATACAGCAGAGCGCCTTGTTTAGTGGCAGGCGCAGGACTATACTCACTCATGCAACCTACCCTTTGAACTTATGACCATGAGCCATACGGTCGAAAATGACATATTAGCACATTCAGTACAACTGGAGTCTCCATCTCAAGGTACACCAGCAAGAAGCACAGACTCCCATGTGCCCCTGCAGCTGCAGGAGCTCATGTGAATCTATGTCTCTAGCAGATAGTTAAGCGGTGACTTTTTACCTCTCTGTCCCAGTCACAGGCTCGTGGGTTGGCAACCATGGTGGCCCAGATGTCACGGGCACGGTTCCAGGGCAGGTAGAGCACACCCTCCTGCAGTACATACTGCAGGAAGTTCAGGTGTGTCATCATGTACTGAAATACAGAAGTAAAACACCAGATATTATGGGCCTAGTTCCAGGGCTGGGCAGGTAGAGAGCACCCTCCTGTAGCAAGTACTTTAGCAAGTTAGGTGTGCCATCACATACCAGAAAACACAGTTAACCCATTTAACCCCGAGTCCCTACAGCAGGAGATCGACTGACAATGATAGTCCAAGGGCAGTGCCAGATTAGCTTGGCGCCTGAAGGCACAAAGCTAATCTGGCACTACCCTTCAATTATCATGGTCAATCCACCTCTTGCAAATGGTACATAGTCATTCAGTAACACTTCCAAAATGTGGGGAAAGCACCTGTGGGGCTAAAAGGGTTAAGGGTTAACAAGACAGTAGCTAAGAATGTTATGGAAATGTTTTGACAAGGTATTACTACACATGTCTAAACAACATGCCATTCCTTCATCACCATTCTATATGGCAGCAGAATTCCTGCCAGTTGTGCTGCCATCTGATCATGGATTTCAAAGTTTCCAGTGTAACTACAGCTGGCGCCACACTCCTACATCATACTGAGATACCAAAAGTCAGTACCATCTGAACATCATTTCCTTCTGAGAGGATATTGGATTTCAGTTTCTTTTGGGACCTACTGCTCCTGAAGAATCTGAAAAAAGTATTAAATCTTTTAACTCCCAGCAAAGAAGAGCACAAGATGGACTGGACACATTAGCTGAAGGATACTGCTACATGAGCCACCAGGACAGGCACCTTCAGCTCATCATGTGACTTTGAAGTCTTTTGAAGAAGATGACACCTCCAGCTAATCAAACTGATACTGCAAAGCAAGAGGCAAAATGCACTTACATCAGAGTGTGTGTAACGGCCGTCAACAAGTGTGTTGGGAGTGAGGGGGTTTGTGTCCCCTGTAACAGCCAGCCCCTGTTTGTGACATTTAACCAAGGAGTTGGTCACCAGCTTCATCACATCACAGTTCTTGTTCAGCTCATGGATCACACCCTGAAAGGAACACAAAAACTATTTAAACCAATTTAGCCCTGATGAAGTATGGCAGGAGACAGATTGACCATGATAATACAAGGGTAGTGACAGATTATCATGATCAATCCATCTCCAGCAACTGGTACATAGTCATTAGGTGAAATCTAAAAAAAATTTGGGAAATGCGACCTAAGGGTTTACAGTATCGGTGACTGCATGCACTAGAGAGCTCATAAAATGGATTGACCATACAATTTGACCCCAGCTTCTTCACATGAGTTTTTCTTCAGCTAATGAATCACACTCTGCACAAAACACAAGAAAGTATTTGAACTCTGACACAAGACAACCAGATATCGATCGACCATCACAGTGCAAAAATTGTGTCAGAATAACTTACCACCTGTAGGTGCCAAGCTAATTTGGCTCAGCCCCTTGAACTTTATCATGGTGGACCTGTTTCTTAAACTGATGCGCAGTCTTCAGTTGATCGTTATGTGTTGGCTAAATGGATGGATTGATTGATTGATGATGTATGGATGGATGGGTGGGTGGGTGGATGGATGGATTGAGGGACAGACAAAAGGATGGAAAGGATGGATAGGATGGGTGGGTGGGTGGGTGGGTGGGCAAGTAGATAGACGGATGGACGGATGCACATTTGACAATGAGAGTTGAAGGTTGGGTCAATAGAGAGGAGGGCTATCTGTGACTGTGTGGAGATACAAATGAAACAACAGACTACATCTGATAGACACAGTATACCTAAGTTTACAGAATCCCAAATTGTGCATTCTGAAAAAAAGACAAATGCATAACAGACAGACAGGAATCAAACAACTAAACAAAACAGAACATTAACCCTTTTCATCCTGATACACTACTGCTTAAAATTAATTTGACTATGATAATTCAAGGGTGGTGCCAGAATAGCTTGGCACTGAAGGCGCCAAGCTATTCTGACACCATACCTGAACTAAAATGGTTGATCTATCTCCTAATCTGAAAATGTTGCCTCAGTAGGACAATAAGCAATTTTTTTTTTTTTAAATCAGCCTCAGGATGCAATGGGTCAACTCATTCTACCCCAACACTGAAATCCCCAAATTCTGCCATTGTCCTATGAAGACTGCATTGCAGTGCAGGACACAGATCGACCATGATAGTTCAAGGGTGATGTCAGAATAGCTTGGTGCCCATAGGCGCCAAGCTATTCTGGCATCACCCTTGAACTATCATGGTCGATCCTTGTCTTGCTGTGGTGTGTCTGGGGTAGAATGAGATAATACATTAGAGGTGTAACACACATGAACCTGTCCTGACCTTATCAGCTTTCTGGAAGCTCTGCTTGATGATGTTCTTGCTAATATTGGTCAGCTGTCTGAGTGCTGGTAGTACACATGCACCCTGAAACAACAACTCTATCTCTACATCAGGGGTCAGTTGCATAAGTGAGCTTAAATAATGTACCCAGCACTAAGCATGGGTGCTCCACTGTAATGAGTGAGCTTAAATCCTGTGCCCACCACTAAGGTGCTCCACTGTAATGAGTGAACTTAAATCCTGCACCCAGCACTAAGCAAGGTGCTCCACTTTAATGATTGAGCTTAAATCCTGCTCCTGCCACAACGCAAGGTGCTCCGCTATAGCGGAGCACCTTGCTTAGTGGCAGGTACTGGATTTAAGCTTACTCAAGCAACTGGTCCCAGGTGTCAAGTCAACTCATAACACATGTATTTTTCTTTAAAATATTTTTTTTCAAAAAATACTTACCGATGCCATTACTGTAAGGAAGATATACTTAGCTTGTCAATTTCAGCCTCCAAAATTGTTGTGTGTTGCTACACAACCAGGGACGTAACTCTAGCAAGCTAGCAAGCAGTTACCTAATCCCGAGTGGCCTCCTTATCCTCCGGGTAGCCTCCCTTCCTAATCTCGCGAGAGTCCGTTAGTGTCAGTTCTATCTTAGCAGACTGGCGGCAAGCGGGGAAGGTGGAAGGGAAGTTTGAGTAATGCCATCGGTATTTTTTTTTTAAATTTATTTTAAAGAAAAATACATTTATTTCTTCAAAAACGTTACCGATGGCATTACTGAAAGGAAGAATTGTGAAGAGGAGGAGGGTGCCGCCCAAAGCTCGAACACTGTGTAACTGCTTAGCTAGGAGCCCTGTAGGTGCACACTCCCGACAATTTCAGCTAAGCGTTACATCCAGCGCCGGGAGGGAGTGTTGCGCCGCAGCAATGTCCCCCACGAGAGCCAGGTTCTGTCGCTGGCCTGAGAGGTCTCTAAAGTAGAAACGGCCGAAAGTAGATTCGGCCCGCCAGCCCACAGCCGCCACAATGTCCCTCACGGCACAGTTGCGGTCGAACGCGACGCTCGTGGAGACAGCCCGGACCTCGTGCGCCTGAATCCGCAGCCTCTTCACTCCCTCTGTCGAGAGGTCTTCGTAGGTGGATCGTATGACTCCACGCAGCCAAGCAAAGATCGTCTGGGTGGAAATATCATTCCTGCCCGGACCCAAGGGCAGGAAGAGGTGGGAATGTCCTCACCGAAGGGGCTTTGAATGGCGGAAGTAGATTTTTTAACGCCCTGACCAGATCCTGCTGTCACACTTCCTGGGGTGTGTCAGGGCCCCGCAGTGGACAAAGAGTGATCAGTTGAGGGGCGGCTGAGGGGAGCCTGCTTTTGGCCAAAAAGGAAGGACTAGTGAGGAGTTGAACCGAGCCGTTGGCCAGAAGCTGCAGGCAGGACAGGTACACGGAGAGAGCGTGGAGCTCACTCACTCGAGAGGCAGTGGCAAGAGCCAGCAGGAAGCACGTCTTCCTTGTCAAGTGTGAGAACCGCGCAAAGGGCAGAGGTTCAAAACGAGCAGTGTTGAGCCAGGTTAATACCCACGTGAGGTCACATCATGGGAGCAGGGCGCGGGTCACTGGCCACTGGAGGTCGAAGTGAGCCATGATTAGGCGAGGTCCTTGCAAGACCCTGGATCTGGCCGACCCAAATGGCGGTAAGTGTCAGCCACCATAGAAAGATATCCCCGAATGGTAATGGGCGCCAGGTTCTGATCCTCGAAAAGCCACAGGAAGAACTGGGTGAGCTGGGGCATAGTCAAAGCTGTGGGGGAGAGGTGTCGAGTCCTGCACCAAGACAGCAAAACCCGCCATTTGCCCTCGTAGACTTTCCTGGTGGAATGTCGTCGAGCTGTAGCGATAGTCGCCACCGCCACATCTGAGTAACCTCGAGAGGTGAGGGCACGCCGCACAATCGCCAGGCATGTAAGAGGAGACTCTCCGGACAAGGATGAAAAAGATCCTGCCATGGCTGCTACAGCATTATGCGCGGCGTGAGAAGCCGCAGCAGGGGATCCGTGGCAAGACTCATGAGATCTGAGGTCCAGCTCTTGGTCCAAGAGAACGGGGCTACCAGGAACAGCACCGCGTTGCAGCCTCTGAGCTTTAGGAGAATCTTGGGTACCAGCACAGATGGAGGGTATGCGTATGTCAGGAGACCCTCCCAGGGAATGAAGAGAGCGTCTACCGCCCACGCGAGGGGGTCCGGAACGGGAGAGACGAAGAGGGGCAGTTGTGTGTTCCACCTCATTGCGAAAAGGTTGATCATGAGCGTCTCCCAGTGCATGCAAACATCTGAAAAAGGTCGAAGAGCCCACTCGGTATGGAGAAGCTGGTCTGTCGGACACGGAAAGAAAGTGGACGGACAGCTCCCAGATGGGTATCGTAAATCTCTGCAAACGATGGTTTAAAAAAACAATCATAGGCAGGATTGTCTGAATGGGCCTTCAGTTTCAGAACGTAGCTGACCATGAGGTGGATGCGGCGGAGCTTGAGAGAAGGCTCCCCTGCCTCGGCATACAGACTAGGAACTGGAGACGTCCTGAAGGCCCCAAGACATATCTGCAGACCCTGATGGTGAATTGTGTTCAGACGCTGTAGCACATACTTGGAAGCTGAGCCATACATCACAGAGCCGTAATACAGTTTGTACTGAACAAGGGCAGTAAGACAGTACGTTCCGCACCCCAGTCAGTACGACCAACGACATGAAGAACGTCGAGAGCCTTCTGACAAGAGGTACTGAGGTAATTAATATGGTTGCGGAAGGTAAGTCTTTTGTCAAAGATGACCCCCAGAAACTTTGCCTCCTCGGCCAGCTTAACTAGCACTCCAGCAATGCTCAGGCTAGGTTCTGGAAAAAATTTCGTCTGGTTAGTAAAATGCACGCAGACTGTCTTGGAGGGCGAGAACTTGAATCCATTGAGAGACACTCACCGCAGCATGCAATCAACGCACAGCTGCAAGCGCCTCTCAAGGGACGCAAGTCCTCGACCACGTGAGCACAAAGCAAAGTCGTCAACAAACAAAGAGCATTCAGAATCATCCTTGACGGCCTTTACAATGTTATTAATTTTAATACTAAATAAAACAGGAGATAGAATGCTGACCTGCGGGACACCCCTCTCCTGTTCAAAGGAGTCAGAGAGGGTGGAACCCACACGGACATGGAATGACCGGTTAGTCAAAATATTGTGAATAAAAACGGGCAGGTGCCCTTTAAAACCCATGTCCAACAAGTCAGACATTATGCCATAATTCCAGGTAGTGTCATATGCCTTCTCAAGAAAAGAAAATTGCATAGACATGCTGCTTGTTGACAAAAGCATCTCAAATAAATGATTCAAAGCGGACTAAATGGTCAGTAGTACTACGGAAGCGCCGGAAACCGCACTGGAGGTCTGTGAGGAGACCCTGTGACTCAAGATGCCACACCAGGCGGGCGTTGACCAGGCGCTCCATAGTTTTACATAAACATGATGTCAAAGCAATAGGCCGGTAGTTGCCCGGGTCGGAAGGATCCTTGCCCGGCTTGGGGATCGGTACAACCACAGCCTTGTGCCAAGACGGCGGAAAATGACCAGTTCTCCAGATATGGTTAAAGGCCTTGAGAAGTACAAGGAGTGACCTCTCAGGCAGATGCGTTAGGAATTGATAGTGGATGGTATCTAGGCCAGCAGCAGTCATTACATTTCTGCAAGGCTTGCTGCAATTCTGATAATGTAAAAGGGGCATTATCGTCTTCTGAGTTATCGGACTTAAAATCACAAATACGAGACTCTCGCTTCTCCTTCTCTCTCTGGAAGAAGGGAGAATAATGCTCTGTTGAAGAAATATGGGCAATGGTGGAGGCAAGCAAATTGACCACAGCTTTTTTATCTGTGACCAAGTTGGCACCATCTCTAAGATGGCCAACAGAAGAGGCGCCACCCCTGCCCCTAATTCTTCGAACAGCCTTCCAGACTTTCTGGGACGGAGTCCGAGAAGTTAAAGATGAGAGGAAGCATCTCCAGGAAGCACGGCGTTCACGTTTAAAAATGTAACGGGCTTTCGCCCTCTGTCTTTTAAAGGTTAAAATATTCACTTGCGACGGATTACAGAAAGCACGTCGCTGAGCAGATTTGTGCACTTTTTGGGCCTTGCGGCACTCCTCATTGAACCATGGTACTCTCGGCTTCTGAGATGCGGAAGTATTAGGGATGGTTTCACCCGCTAAGTCCAACAAAATAGTAGTAAAAGAAGAAACAGGTTTTTCAGCTGACATGACCACATCCTCTGTAATACGAAACTGACAGAGGGAGACGAACAGAGACCAGTTAGTTTTCTGGAGATTCCAGCGCCCCACCGGTGGATCCTCCCCACAGCTGACCGATGACAGGACCACTGGGAAGTGGTCACTACCACACAGGTCGTCGTGAACCTTCCAGTCAAAGTCCAGCATGAGAGAAGGATCACACACAGTGAGGTCTAGAACAGAACTAGATCCTAAACCTGGGAAAAAGTAGGTAGGTGAGCCATCATTAAAAACACATAGGTTAAGTTGAGAAAAAACATCTTCTAACATCTGACCTCTGCCATCATAGTGGTCGCTACCCCACAGGTGAGCGTGACCGTTAAAATCTCCCATGAAAATAAAGGGAGTGGGCAGCTGATCTACTAAGTTAAAAATATCATTACTACAGACCTGCAGGGATGGTGGCAGGTAAATGCTGCATATGGTTATGATCTTCTTTAAGGTAACCCGAGCTGCGACAGCCTGAAGACAGGTGTCAACACGAACGGAGCTACATAAAAACTGGTTGCTAATGAGAAGAGCCACTCCACCCGAGCGTCTCTTCGAATCAGAACCTTTATGGATAGCATTAAAACCATTAAAGGAGACAGGGTCAGAAGTCTTCAGGTAAGTCTCCTGAAGAGATATTACTGAGGGGTTATAGGACTTGACTAGAAGGCGTAATTCTTCAAAGTTGGTGTGAAAACCACGACAATTCCACTGAAGCAGAGAGTACATGATTAGGTTTTATGTGGAGGAGAAGAGTTCTTTCCCCCCTTTTCCTGTGCTTTGGAAGGAGTTGAAGAAACAGAGGGATTGATTGATTGATTGTACATTGCTTAACGTCCCGACAGCAACAAGGCTTTCTCAAGACGTGCCTGCACTGCTTGTGAAAAAAACAACAGAATATTGAATGTATGTCGCCTGCCGGTCCAATACGTTAAATAAACCTACGCCATGGGGCCTAAATAAAGCTAAGACCATTTAGCAACACACATCCAATATCAAGAGCTACAGGCAGTGCAGACAGTTGGGAGAGTTTTAAAGAGACAAATACAGGTGAATGGACCAAGGGTAGACAGAAACACATGCCCCAGAATAGAGGAGAAAACCCACCCTGTGGGGCTGACCACGGTGACTCTGGGAACTAATAAGTAGTTAACCCCACCCAAGTCCCCCAGGGCAGACCCGGGTGGGGGCAAATAAACAGAGGAGGGTCGACTCCCGGGCCTTCTCTGGTTCCTCGGAGATGAGGAGGGAGGAGGGAGGAGCTGCCGCAGCACCAGCTAAGACAACTTCCACCCCCTCCAATTGCTCCTCCAATGCAGCATATTTATTTTGAAGGGGGACATCAGTGTCCCCCTTCTGGGCCCGTACGCACAGCGGTCCCGTAACTTTCTTAGACTTCTGGGCCAGGGCAGCGTTCCTGCCGCCAGAGTTGGCAGCCTTAGAAGGCTGACCAGAGCCAGAAACCTTTGTAGTAAGATTGGCAGGCCTGGGTGGGGGCTGAGGCTTAGGGGCAGCAGAAGGCGGTGTCACCGGACCGGTATTGTCCGCCCTCTGCGTTCCCTGGCTCCTCGTCACCACCAGAGAAGGGTTACTCTCCAGGGGCGAGAGGATCCGAGGCTTGGGGTTTGACAAGAGAAGTCTTTGGTGGGGCGCTTGCCTGCCACTGCAGCACTAAAAGTATACACAAAGGTGTTATTTGAGCTTGGCGCAGCCTCAGATGCACCAGGGTCATCAACCAGTTTTTTGGCGTCCGCAAAGGACAGCCCCTTCTCCACACACACATGCTGAATCTTGCACTCGGATATCCAACGAGGGCACTTCTTGTCCGAAGTCATATGCGCCCCCTGGCAATTCACACACAGGGGGATGGCTGTGCAGGACTCAGCAGAGTGTCCCGGCTTAGTGCAACGGGCGCATAGAGCCTCTGCCTGGCGGCATGTCTTCTGCCCATGGCCATACTTTTGGCACTTAAAGCACTGGAGGGGGAGAGGGACATACTTTTTCACTTTTAGGGAGTAGTAACCTCCACAGATGGTAGTAGGAGCGGTGGGGGTGCCAAACGTCAGGATGATGGTAGGGAGACGGATCTCCCTACCACCTCGTTTGGAAACGAAGCGCCGGACGTAGGTCACCCCCTGTGACTTAAGGTTCCGTACAAGTTCATCTTCAGACAGTTCTGCCAATGCTTGATCTTTAATCACTCCTCTAGAAGAATTCATCGTTTTGTGGGGAATGACCTCCACTGGAGTGTCTCCGATAGAGGAGAGCCTCCGTAGCCCATTGGAGTGTGCCCGGGTACGGCACTCTACCAGCAAGTCACCAGACCTGAGGCGCTGGGCCTCGACCTCAGGCCTGCCAACACGGCTCCTGAGGGTCTCCCCTACCAGGAAAGGGTGCAGCTTGGAAACAGGCTTCTCTTTAACTTTGCTGTGGATAATGAGAAAGCGAGGCCATATGGCCGACGCCTGAGGCGTCGCTTCTTCACAATCGGAGTCACTATCATTCTCAAGGTCAATGTCAGTGGCTATGTGCCGCTTTGGTGCCAGTTTTTTTTTTTTTTTGTATGTTCCATATTATAGTATGATAGATATTCATCCCCCGGGGGTCCCCGCCTGCCACCGAGCCCAACAAGGGAAAGTGCATTCATCAGCGGGTCTCCAGCCGACGCACAATGGAGACTGCCCGAAAGATATACTCAGGGGGCTTATGCCCGATTAAACCGTCTGAGCCACCGCCTTCTATCACACGGTTGAATGCAGGGGAATACAGACGTAAAGCACCTAATCAGCAGCAGAGGCTATAGCATGGTGCTCCGTATATCAGCCTGCATGTCAACAATGGGATAGGGCTCAACGTGACAAGAGCCGATTGACTAGGCCGGTATGACTAGCCTCCCGTTTAGGCAGAAGTCAAAGCCAAAGTGGAGTGTTTCAGCCACCAGGATCCTCTTCTCCCCCAACACGGGTCTCCAAGCACGGCAAACACTTGGGATCCAAAAGACCAAAAGCTCACGAGCATTTTTAAGGACCAATCCAACATGGTAGGACCTGGGTTAGTACAGCTCCTTAAAAACCGGACCAGTGAAAAACTGACCAACATATCTGCTAACATCAAGTCCCAATCCTGGACAAAGATGGCACCCCTCTGCTAGCCCACTCAGTCAGGGACTGAGGGGACTACCCACCCACGCCACGTGGAGGCCAGTGCCCAGTGGGCTCCATACGGAAAGAAGGGGCAGCAAGAAACTTGTTTAAAGCCGAGAGATCGATCACCGGACGCCAACTTCCGTCCGACTTCGGTGCAATGAAGAGACGGCTGTAGAAAGCCGGAGAGTCGTGTCGCATGATGACCTCCGTGGCGGATTTTTGAAGCAACGCAGCCACCTCTCCCTGCAACGCCGTCGCTTTGACCGGATCGCGCGGCACCTGAGTTCAAAATGGGGAGCGCCGCAGAGGCGAAGGATGTTGAAAATAGAGTTGGAGACCCACCGAGATGGTAGAGAGGATCCAAGGGTCGTCCGGCAACAGCAACCGCCACGCATCACTGTGCCTGGAGAGCCGCCCACTGACCGGTGACCCAAGAGAAGTTGGCGGGGGCAGGGCAGGAGGGGAGTCAATGGGCACTTCCCCGCCCGGGCCGCCGGCCCCGACCAGGCCAAGCGGAGGCCAGGGCTGGGAGGGCGCGGGAGCGGCCAAAATGGGGGGGACGGACGGGGCCAAGAGACACACTGGAAACGGGGCATGAGGCGGGTCTGAAGGACCACAGGGCGTGACCCACGGCCTTGCGGGCCACACGAAAGTGCGAGAAGGTCGGGCAAGATGTAGGCCAGATATCCTTGTTGGACTCCTTAACTGCCTGCCAGGTGGAACCAAACAGCGAAGTACCGCTGAGGGGAGCCTGGCGTAGCTGAGACTTGACCGACGAAGGTAACCCCGCACAAGCATCAAGCACCGCATCCCGCCGAATTAAATCACAGTTGATTGCGGCAGCCATCGCGTTGGTAGGGGCATGGTAAGATGCCCGGTTCGCCACAACTGCCAGAGAATGCACCTCACGAAGCGGAGCAGTAGACTGAGGGTCCCAATTTTCCTCGAGAGCTCTGACAATCGCCTGGGTCGCGAGGTCCAGGAAACCTGAGCAGGAAAGTGTGTTGCGGATCAGGATAGCCGTCATGTCCATGCCCCTAGGAACCCGGGAAAAGGCGGCGCGGCGACCACCCACCTGAAAATCCGCGGCGGCATCCAGCAAAGGCAAAAAGCACGAAAACACTGAAGAGTGACCCGCGTACCAGCTCTGGCAAAACCGGATGTCGATGCCCTCCGGCCACCTGGCACCGGAAAGGAAAACAGGGTCCTTTAAATTGGCGTGAGTCAAATGCGCCAAAAACGAGATCCCGGAAGCCGGGTGGTTGCGGTAGGGATTTTAGGCGCTTAGGCTGAAGGGTAGCATCTACAGAAGCTGAAGCCTTCCTCTTAAGCAGAGAGGCGGGCGGACACGCCTCCAGCGGAAGAAAACGCAGGATGAGCCCCGTGGCCTCCTCAAGCGACCGCCGCGTCTTGATGCCTGGAGCGACGTGGGAAGAAGACTCCGAGCAGCTGTGCTGAGAGTCCGCGGGCAGGGAACTCAGGAACGCGGAAAGGTGCTCCAAAATGCCAAAGGCAGAGGCAGAATCCTCAGGATGAAGGCCGAGAACTTCGTCTTCGACAGCCGCTGCCAAGCGTTGGGGTAGGGTACGCGGAAGATCAGAGAGTGGGTGACTGTCGAGAGCCGCATGACTATCTGTTCCGCGGGGAAAGGTCAGAGGAACAGGATTGAAACGGGAGCGAGGAGAACTCCGCCGAACGACGAAAGAGGAGCGCTGGCGCGCGCCAACACCCCCGAGAGCTCCGACTTCCAACAGAAAAAAAAGAGGAAAAAGGAGAAGACCGACGCCTCACGGGGGAGGGACTGTGTCGTCGGCTCTCTGGAAGAAGTGGTCGGCGGTGAGCACCGTGGAGGGAAGAAATCCGCAAACGGGACATTCCCTGGCCCGAGACGTGATGAGAAGGCGGCCCGGTGCGACATAGATCCACCTGTCCAAAAGAGGAGCGCCGCAAACGACGAGAGACAGAAGAAGCGCGGGGATCAGGGCGGCTATCGAGGATGACCCCGATGTATGTCCTGGGGGGGGCTGGGGGAGGGGTGAAGTAATCTGACCAGACTGGCAAGATCGTCACCGCGAGGGCTGACCGTCCGATCGACGGGTGCGCGGAGACCGGCTCCGAGCCGGGGCGCAAGGAGACACGGGAAGCCCCAAAGCGCCAAGCAAAGAGTCGTGAGGTGATGACCGATGGCGACACGAAGGCTCAAAGGTGCATGGGGGCAAGGCCACGCCTGCCTGGTCGGGAACTGCGCCAGTGACAGTCGGGGGCCGGTGTCTCTTCCCCCGAGGGAGAGGGGGGTACCGTCGCGAGGGACCCGTCTCCGTAGAGCGGGTGCGCGGGGCTGACAGCAAACTGCGCTCACGGGAGCGGGAGCGCAGGTGCTCAAAAGGTAACTCACCTCCCACAGCAGAAGGCACAGCGCCCGTCCCCTTGGCCGGTGAGAAAAATGTCCGCAAGTGTCCCGTCTCCGTAGAGCGGGATTAGTAGGCAACCGGAGTCCGGGAGCGCCAAGACGAAACGCCAACTGTGTCCGAGTTGGGAGAGGGCGGGTGAGCTGGCGCCACGGTGGAAGGCATGGAGCGCTTGAGGCGATAAAAATGCCAAAGTTGGGACCAACGGTCTTCCTCCCAGGCGGCGCAAGTTTCACAAGTGTTATCAGAAGCACAGCCCGAACAGGGGAGGCAGCAAATATGAGAATCGCTGGGCTACTGGAAGTCACCACAGGCGGTGCAAGTTTTAAGCTGAGCACTGCAACAGGTAACGGAAAAAATAAGAAAATCGCGCGTGACCTGGGGGCCACGTTACGGAGCACATGACCGTTGTAACCTACAGTCGAAGTCGAAATGAAAGGCAAAACGCCATAATTCCACGGAAATTGCCCCAGTCAGCCACAATCGCCGGGTGAGGCAATGTCCGAGGCCTTACTCAGCCATGTCTAGGAGAGCGAAACCGAAGAACGAACGAAAGAGAGGAAGAAAACGTGGAGACTGAAAACTACGAAACCGAACAAAATGGAAGCTAAGCATAGAACTGGCACTAACGGACTCTCGCGAGATTAGGAAGGGAGGCTACCCGGAGGACTCAGGGGATTAGATAACTGCTTGCTAGAGTATCAGTTACGTCTCTGGTTGTGTAGCAACACACAACAATTTTGGAGGCTGAAATTGACAAGCTAAGTATATCTTCCTTTCAGTAATGCCATCGGTAACGTTTTTGAAAAAATAAATGTAGCTGTGCCACAAGGTCCAACAACACGTGCACTGACCACCACAACTTATCAGGTGTCATTTCTAATGTTTATCTACTATACTTTTACTCAAACCACATTTATTTTTGAGCTGGTCTGTGATTTTGGAGCTTACAGTTTCAAAATGAAAGGCACTAATTTACATGCCAGCACACATGTCTACAAACCTCAAACTATTTTTTTTATTCTCACAAGTACCAGTGTCCCTCATTTTTTTCTTAACAACTTTACTGTCACACAAGGGGAAATTTGTGCTGCCTGCCCAAGGAAGATGTGTCACTGTAGCACAGCACCCACCTAGATTTACAGATTATCTGACCAATTTCACTGGGGGAGGAAAGCCGGAGTACTGGAGAAAACCCCCAATGAGCATCCCAAATGATTGGATTTTTATCGCAGTGTAATGTATCACAGGCTGGTGCAAGCAGGGATCAATCCCAAGTCGCACTTTCCCTGTGGCATCTACTGAACAGCAACTCGCTAGCCAGGTTGTTATCCCATCAACCACCACTCATGCCATCAGCTTACACATCTGCCCACTTGTCTTTCATGTACATGAAGCATGCCCCTCAGCCAGTGTTGTTTATTTTCCTTCTTTTTATGTTTTTTTTTTTCACTAACAAAATCTGTTGTGCAAAGCAAAATGTGAGAAGTATCTATAATTTACTTAAATATCCTGCCAGTAAAAATGTTGATCATCTGTATTTCAACACTTATTCATGAACAAAAAACGTTCACACATACTGACATATGAGTGTTGACCCTTCCAACAAAAATAATGACAAAATGTCTCCCCAACACATTTAACAAACTACAAGAAATGTATGCTGGTCTGTGATTTTGGACCTTACAGCACCCTCACCTGGTGGGGAAGGAAGGGTTGGGTTCATTAAAAGTTTAGTTTTCCCCAGGTAAAATTGGTGGAATATTTGGCGTGCTCAAAAGTTCAGCTTTCCCCAGGTAAAATTGGTAGAATATTTGGCGTGCTCAGCACGCTGAATATTCTACCATCTTTACCTAGGGAAAACTGAACGTTTAAGGAACCCAACCCTCCCTTTCCCGACAGGCATAAACAAGAGCCCACACAGCAACTAAATAATTTAGAAAAGAAAAGGGAAGACTGCGTAAATAATCTTCCTAAATAATTTAGACATTGGCATTGATGACTTTTGTCCCCTCGGAAACAGGGAGAGTTGGGATCATGTCAAGGTCAGTTTCCTGTTTAAACAAAATCATAGTGTGTTCAACGTGCATTAAGATCCTTGAAGCCATCAAGTCCCAAACCAAAGACCAGCGCACAAACACAATCATCATTCCAAATTCCCAACCTTTTTGATGTCATCAACGCATTTGTTGACATACTGCAGCTTTACTTGTTCTTTCACGCTGTAAGAGTCTGAGAGAATAGCATGGTGCTCCTCCTGCGCCTGTTCCACAAGGTGACGAGACAACGCTGGCAGGTGGGCTAGATCCCATAGTAGCTCCAATACCTGTGCGTAAAATATAATTCATGTGCTGGTCTCGAGCGGTAAGGTCCAGAATCAAACGACTCGCATAAATCTGAACACTTCAATATTCAAGAACACTGACTCTGTAAATTTTCACACTTTCTTAGAGTGTGGGTAAGAATACAAGAAAAACTGATACAAGCAATTATCAAACTACATCTGATCAACATAAACCCTTTGGATCAAGTACTCGCAGGCTGTTTGACTCATTTAGCCCCAGCATCCTACAGCAGAAGAAGAATCGACCATGATCATTCAAGGGTAGTGCCAGATTAGCTTGGCACCTGAAGGCACCAAGCTAATCTAGCACTACCCTCAAATTATCATGGTCGATCCATCTCTTGCGACTGGTACATAGTTGTCAGATGATACCTTCAACATTTTGAAAAAGCACCCATGGGGTTAAATGGGTTGACCAAGGCACACAAATGCTGGAAAGTCTCTCTCTTTTCCCCATGCATACACATAAACAGATGCACATACCCCTCACTTCCTGAACTAGTGAATCAACTCATGGGTCTGGATATTTTCAGTCTTCAAGTTCAAAATGACAGTGAATCACACTGAGATTATGTTCATAATGTCAAGCTAATGTTACAGAATAAAATGTGATGAAAGAAATACAAAAACATACTCGAGTGGTTGTCTTAGCAACACGTGCATCCTTGCCAATTTTGCCAATCAGACTGAGAAGTTTCTCCCGCATGCGATCATTGTCATCCTGCCATTTCTGCAACACATGCAAGATACACTCAGCTTTGAAAACTACACCGGGAGATGGGTCAATCATGATAATTCAAGGGCAGTGCCAGATTAGCTTGGCGCCTGTCGGTGCCAAGCTAATCTGGCACTGCCCTTGAATTATCATGGTTGATCCATCTCCTGCAACTGGTGCACAGTCATTAGATGACATCTTTAAAAATTTGGGAAATATGGCCGTCAGGCTGAATGAGTTAAACGCATGTCAAAATGCAGAATCTGTATCATTATACCCAGCAGTAAAGACCTGCAGAGTTCTCCACTGCAAAGCCAAACATCTGCAAATTCAAGAGCCTTTATCTTCTACATTCAATATTCAGATCAGCCTCGGTATAAGACACATCAGAATAGTGTGAAATCTGACCTAAAGTGGTCAGTTCTGTAGCTCACAAGTTTCTATACCAAATGAACAAAAAGACTTGTGATGGACTCCATCCTTAGTTGGCCTGTGCACGACAGTGCGTGGGACAACTAGTTCATTGGCCAGTGCACGACAGTGCATGGGCCAACTAGATGGCCCATATACTGTCGTGCACGAGCCAACTAAGGATGGTGTCGGCCAGGGAACTTTCTGCCTACTGTGTTTTTTTTTCTTCATAAGCCTATGTAAGTTAAGCAACACATTAACGCAAATGCCAATAATGCGGGTATGATTTGAAGTGTCATGACACTGTTTTTTTTCGTCTAATTTTGTAGGGGAGTAAGTTTAGAGGGGTGACAGGATTTAGTTAGTCACCGGATAGCGTTAGCATAGGAGTCTAGTATTTGGCCTGTACACGAGTATTTGCTGCCGTGCGAGAGTTTGCAGGTCGGCGTAACACACGTGATCGCTCAGTCTAAACGCTATCGGGTGGTACTTGTTTCACGTGAATTATTACCGCTCGATTTACTGAGCGTTTTTTTGCAATACGTACGATAACGGAGTTTTTAGACAGTCGCTTTTCCAACTGCGAACGAGTCAGTCGCTTTACCAGCAGTCTCCTAGGGTGGTCTTCCAGGCGTGGTTCGCCATTTGCTGAAGGCCTCAAGCAGCTGTGTCGTTCTTGTGTATCGGCCCTGCGATACGGTTTTCGATCGTCCCAGAGCCGGTGTCCATAGAAGGAGGAAAGGAAGAAGAGCTGCGATGACTTAACCCCTGGCTTGTCTTATCTTGTTTGTCTTCGTCCTAGCCGAGGCGTCTTCACGGATGACAGTAAGTACACGCAACAATTCTCTAGTGGCCATTTGCTTGGGGGGGTTTGTTTGGGTTTGCTTGTTCTGTTATTATTATTTTGGTTAGTGTGTATTGGAATAGAAAGTTGGGGTGAATGTTGTCATCTGTAGTTTGTAGTATTTGGCGTTGAATTAGTTATTAGGGTTCAACGCCAAGCAGGCAACGAATGCCATCTGTTGTATTTTGTAGTTTCTAGAGTATCTAGCGGCGGATTAGTTATTGGGATTTAACGCCGAGTGGGCGACTGAGGCCATCTCACTATTTAGCATCAGAGTGTAAATATTCGGAAGTGAGTCATGTGGTGACGTGTAAATATGTATTTTGTTGAGGTTGAATTTATTGTTGCGGGAGAGAGGTGAAAGGAATATAAAAGGCGGCAATTAAAATTGCGGGAAGGATGATGATTATTTTGTTTCTTTTGTTAGTTATTTATATGTGTATTTTTGCACCTGTGTTTTAGTGCATCCTAATCCTATGGTCCAAATCCAACGGCCTAAAACCTAAAGAAGTAACCGGCTAAGTCTGCCACCGTGCTGTGGTACTGAGAGTGGAGGCTGACTGTGTCACTCCGCTATGACGCCGGACATGGGTGCTGTTGCGAGTGTCGCGGCACGCCCGTGTTTAGTCAGGTCGGGTCATCCCATTATTTCTAAGCTATTTAAGTAAAGTTCTGTATGTTTATAATGTTGTAAAAGACGTGAGATTTATTTCATCTCCTCGTTGTGACTATATTGTGAGAGGAGCTTTGTCACAGTGACGGAAAGTTTTTGAGAAATTGTATTATTTAAAAGCAGCCTGTGTTACGGAGGGCCTTATCGCGGAAGCAAGAGCGTCGAGCGGAGCTGAGCTTAATGATTGTGCTTCTGGCAAAAAGGTCCAGTGACGTTGAAATATATTCAGTTGTGTTAAATTAAGGATATTTGCATTATTTGTATTGTGATATTGTTTATTCTGAAACATTGTTAGTTAAAGGAGCCTTGTGCTGTGAATGTCTAGTTTGCAAAAGCATTAATTTCATTTGAACTTGTCGTTCGTGCTCCCGCTGGGGAGATTCAGTAGCTTATGAACTATATTCATTTTTCTCGATCTTCATTTGTGTTTTAGTAAGCATATTTGGTTCATCGTATATTTGATATTGTGCTATCCAAAATACTGTTACTTAAGGAGCCACGTGCTGTAAGGGAGTCTTCGCAGAAGCAAAAGCGTTGGTCTAACTGGCGTTAGCGCTTGACACTTGTGCTTCGGTCGGAGTCCAGTGGCTTAGGATTTAGGCTTTTCAGCTTCGGTTTTCCTTTATATTTTTATTAAGGATATTTGTTTTATTATTTACTATTTTTCTCAACCTTTTGTATTAGGGATATTTAGTTTATTATATATTGGTTATTTTGTATTGTGTGTAACGGATATTCGGGGTGGGGAGTTTGGACGTGTGTGAGTGTGAATGTGATGTGTGAATGCGTGGTTATTGTTAGGGTTATTGTGATGTGTGAATGCGGGAGTTTGGTTATTGTTAGGGTTATATGTAATAAATGTCGTCGTTATTGTTCCTCTGGTGTTTGTGTTAGTGTGGGTCGGGTGTATCTCAAGTTGTAGAGCTCATAGTTCGCGCCCCGGAAGCGGGGGCAGTGACATGAAGGTTCCCAGCTACTGTGATATAATATGCTGACATGCTCTGTTCACAGGCTGCCATGAAGCGGGCCATTTTCAGGAATACTTACCAAGTGCTCAGTATACAGGGGTGTAAGTGTATGAATTATGTGCTCTGTGAAGTGATCACAGTCCTAAAACCACATTTCAAACAGAAAGAGACATAGATTCTCATGAGCTTCTGCAGACACAGAGGCTCATGACAATCGATGTCTATTACTGAATGAGATCAGCTCCACCTGTGCCTAAAACTGAGAGCATTATGTGCAGTTCTGTATACAATTGATCAAGTAAAGTTATTGCCCGCTAAAATAATACTAAGCTAAAGCACCCTATTCTCTCAACAAATAAAATGTCTCAAGGAAAATACCCCAGAACCATCATACAACCTCTAACCCCCATTGTGCACGCAGCCACTGGTACTGTAAACAGAACCAAAAGCTGAATGCACAAGTGGGATAATAGTACCAGTGGTTGCAGCACAAAGGCATTAACCTTTGACTGTCAGGTCAAGGCGAGTCCTGACTAAACATGCCAACAACAGCCAAAGAGTTGAGCACCGACTTACCTTCTGTATAAGGAGAAAGAGATTCTCCAGTTGCTGTGGCTCAAACTTCACAGCCGCTGCTGCCACAATGGAGTGGATGTTGTCAATTACATTGTTTGTCTGACCATTCTGACAGAAAAAAAGTCATTGTCAATTCTTACAAAGAAACAAACACATTTATTTTTCAATCTTACTATTAGTTCAACAATAATAATAATAAGATTACAAGATTGTAGTTCAATAGCAAAAAAATAGGTATGCACATATAAACGTCACCATCAATTCTTACTGAAAAGAAATAAGCACACATCTATTTTCAATATTAGTTCTACAAGATTGTAGTTCAATACAAACAAGAAAGGCAAAGCCCTTTATGGCTCATGTGTATGACCGATCCACACGTGACAATAAGTAAAAGGATGGCTTCTGCACTGACAAAATCCATGTTTTCTCAAAATTTAATCAGTTTCACACATCTGTCAAACCCCTGTGACACTTGACCTTTGCAATGAGTTGATTAAATCTTATCATCAGCTACCTTTGTGCCAAATTTTATTGAAAAGTTTGCAAAAATGTTGATAATAACAATTCTATCAAACATTGGCATTTTATACACATTTTGCCGACTTCTTGTGACCCATGACCTTTTACAATGGGTCATCCAAATTAACATGCATAGATAGGTCTTACCATCAGGTATCTCTGTACCAAGTTTGGGTTTTAAGTTGTGAATAGTAATTGAGAAAAAAACATTGTCAAAATATGACTATTTTTTTACCTATTTCCTGAGCTCTTGTGACTCTTGACCTTTCCGAGGGGTCAACCAAATAGTATGCATAGAAAGGTCTTACCATCAGGTATCTTTGTACTAAGTTTGGGTTTGAAGTTGTGAATAGTATTTGAGAAACAAGAAAGGCACAGCCATTATGGCTCATGTGTATGACCGATTTACATGTGTGACCTTTGTGACAAGGGCTGGCTTCTGCAGCAGCAAAATCCAGGTTTTCTGAAAATGCAAGCGTTTTCCACACATCTTTCAACCCCCCATGACCCTTGACCTTTGTGATGAGTCGACTAAATTAGTATGCTTAGGAAGGTCTTATCATCAGCTATCTTTGTACCAAATTTGGTTGAAAAATTTGCAAAAATGTGGGAATACCTACAAGTTTATAAAAAATCAGCATTTTACACACATTTGCCAGTCTCTTGTGACCCATGACCTTTCCAAGGGGACATCCAAATTAGTATACATAGATAGGTCTTGCCATCAGGTATCTCTGTACCAAATTTGGGTTTAAGTTGTGAATAATATTTGAGAAAAAAAATCTTTTGTCAAAATATGGCTATTTTTCACCTATTTCCTCAGCTCTCATGACCCTTGACCTTTCTGAGGGATCAACCAACTTAGTGTGCATAGAAAGGTCTTCCCATCAGGTATCTCTGTAGCAAGTTTGGGTTTAAAGTTGTGAATAGTACTTGAGACAAAAAAATCTTTTGTCAAAATATGGCTATTTCATACTGAAATGGGTATGTTTAGAAAGGTCTTACCACAAAGTATCTTTGGGCCAAGTTTGAAGAATGTGGCTTGAATAGTCTCCGAGAAAATGCCAACGTTAAAGTTTACCACAGATGCCATCAGACGCATGCCGGACGGATTACCACTGGCCCAGAACATAGACCCACATTTGCTTCGCACATGAGCCAAAAAGTATGCACAAAGATATTGCTGCATTATTTTTAAAACAAGAAAGGCAAAGCAATTATGGCTCATGTGTATAACCCATTTATATTTGTGTGACTTTTGTGACAAGGGCTGGTTTCTGAAGCAGCAAAATCCAGGTTTTCTGAAAATGTAAGCATTTTTCACACATCTGTCAACCCCCGTGACCCCTGACCTTTGTGATGAGTCGACTAAATTAGTATGCATAGGAAGGTTCCATCATCAGCTATCTTTGTACCAAATTTGGCTGAAACATTTGCAAAAATGTTGGCAATACCTATAATTTTATCAAAAATTGGCATTTTACACACATTTGCCAGCCTCTTGACCTTTCCAAGGGGTCATCCAAATTAGTATGCATAGATAGGTCTTACCATCAGGTATCTCTGTACCAAATTTGGGTTTGAAGTTGTGAATAGTATTTGAGAAAAAACATCTTTTGTCAAAATATGGCTATTTTTACCTATTTCCTCAGCTCTCATGACCCTTGACCTTTCTGAGGGATCAACCAAATTAGTGTGCATAGAAAGGTCTTCTCATCAGGTATCTCTGTAGCAAGTTTGGGTTTAAAGTTGTGAATGGTATTTGAGAAAAAAAAATCTTTTGTCAAAATATGGCTATTTCGGACCTATTTTCTGAGCCCTTCATGACCCTTGACCTTTCCGAGGGGTAACCCAAATTAGTAAACTAAACATCTTTTGTTAAAAATATGGCTATTTTTCACCTATTTCCTCAGCTCTTGTGACCCTTGACCTTTCTGAGAGATCAACCAAATTAGTATGCATAGAAAGATCTTACCATCAGGTATCTTTGTACCAAGTTTGGGTTTGAAGTTGTAAATAGTATTTGAGAAAAAAATAAATTATGTCAAAATATAGCTATTTCTGACATATTTCCTGATCCCTTGTGACCTTGACCTCTGTGAGAGGTCACTCAAACTGGTATGTTTTGAAAGGTCTTGCCACAAAGTATCCTTGGGCCAAGTGTGAAGAATCTGGCTTGAATAGTCTTCGAGAAAATGCGAACGTTAAAAGTTTACCACGCACAATGGATGACGGCGGATGGAGGAGGGACAGACGACCACTGGCCCAATACATAGACTCACTTTTGCTTCGCACGTGAGCCAAAAATCAAACTTTACCCAACAAGAACAGCAAAACCATCATGGCTCACATGCATGACTGATCCTAACAGTTAACTAACTTTCTGTGACTTCATCATTCTGTATTGTTATCTGAAACTAGTGAAAGGTCGCTCATTTGAGTAGGTGTTTAAATGTTGACTAGCAATAGTACCTGCAAAATGAATTTTTCTTTAAAATGAATTTTTTCGAAAAATACTTACCGATGGTATTACTGATAGGAAACGTTACCTAGCTAGCCTAATTTTAGCCAAATTTTAGTTGTGCCCGTATATGGGAGTGTTGGCAGGTGAGGGGCGCCATAGTCCAGGCAGTAACCCGAGTAGCCTCCCTTTCGCCACATCCGGGTACAAGCTCACCCGATATTCATCAGTTGGTTTCTTAGTGAACTGGCGGCAAGCTGGGCAGGTGGGAGGGACCTTCGAGTAATACCATCGGTAAGTATGTTTCGAAAAAATTCATTAAAAAAAAAAATTCATTTGTTTCCTCAAAACACATTACCGATGGTATTACTGATAGGAAGAATCCCGAAGAGGAGGTGGGTGCCGCTATAGCGCCCCTAAAACCAAAGACACTGGCCCTCAGACCCGCCCTCCAGAAGCAAACTCCTGATAATTTTAGCTAAGAGGGAGTATTGCGCCGCTGCGATGTCTCCCACCAGCGAAAGGTTCTGCCGCTGGGCGGAGAGGTCCCTCAGGTAGAAGCGGGCAAAGGTAGTCTCAGCTCGCCATCCCACGGCCGCCACAATGTCCTTTACAACGCAGTTGCGGTCGAATGCGAGACTTGCGGCCATGGCTCTGACCTCGTGCGCCCTGATGTTCATACATTTGGCTGCGAGGGACGAGGTCTTGGTAGGCAGAGCGAATCACCCATCGGAGCCAGGAGGAGATGGTCTGGGCTGAGATGTCACGTCTACCTGGGGACAGAGGTAGAAATAGGCGGGTGCGTCCTCTGAGCAGAGGCTTGTTCCGGCGCAGGTACACACGTAAGGCTCTCACCGGGTCCTGTTGTCTGGTCCCCCGGGTGGAGTCTGTCACTCGTAAAGGGAGAATAGTCATCATCTGTGGGGCAGCCAAAGGTGACCGCGTCTTGGCCAGGAAGGTCGGTTCAGGTAGCAGTTGCACGGAGCCATCCGTCCGGAACTGCAAGCAATCTGGTCGTGTTGACAGCACGTGAAGTTCACTGACCCTGGAAGCCGTGGCTAGGGCCAACCGGAAGCACGTCTTCCGAGTCACATCCGGCATGCGCGCCAACCGAAGAGGTTCAAAACGGGCCGAGTTGAGCCACGTAAGCACCCATGGTAGATCCCATCTCGGCAAAGCGAATGCCGTGCTGGGTGTAGCCGACCGAAGTGGGCCATCAGATCGGCGAGGTCTTTGCAGCTACCAGGGTTGGGCCGGCCCAAGTGCTGGTAGGTGTCGGCGATCATGGCTAGGTAGCCCCCAATGGTAAATGGAGCCAGTCCCTGGTTGTTGAATAGCCAGCGGAAGAACTCCGCCAGCTGGGGCATCGTCAAGTCCGTGGGGAAGAGAAGGTTGTCACCACATCAGTCACACAGCACTCGCCATTCCCTCGTAACTCGTCTGGTTGAGGGTCTGCGGGCTGCAGCAATAGTATCCACTGCCGCACTAGAGAAGCCTCTGCTGGTGAGGGCTTGCCGCACAATCTCCAGGCTTGGAGGAGGAGACGTTCTGGGCACGGATGTTACAGCGGCTGTCGCGGTTGCTTGAGCATCGTGCAAGGAGTGGGGAGCTGCAGAGGAGGGCACTTGGGGAAGAGATGACCACAAGGCGCACCGAGCCTGGAGAATGCCCACCTATCTTCGTAGACATAACGAGAGGCGCTCCTCATGGCTGCAGAACTCGCTTCCACCATAGACCCCGCAAAGCCTCTAGCAGAGAAGGATTGCCGGACCACCACGCACATGACCTCCGAAATTTGATTCTCGAGGCGAGCAGGGTAGCTGGAAGATATCTGGCCGTAGCGACGACTCCAAGAGCAACCAGGCCTCGAAGAGCACTAGCACATCCCTTGTGGACATCAATCTTCCCAAGAACCAGCCGTAGCGCTTCCTCTCCAACCAGATGAAGTGTCTGCCTGGGAAAGATGATCCACTGGCGTGCTAGCCATCCTAACAGTCAACCCGAATGTAAGGCTCTGAGGGTCGCTCCTACTCTACACTGCTCTCGTCCTACTGGAAGTCCTACTCGAACAGGACGGCCACAAATTCCATCCTCACTGGAATCCGCGAGAAGGTACCACGTAGGACCTGCCCTGTAGACTAATAGCCTAGTCGACGAAGAATCGGCGCGCAGGAACCTCTGCCGTCCGCCAAGTGCTTGCCAACTGGTTCCGAAACAGTCGGTCATCCAGCTGTAACAAAGTCCTGGAGACGCACCGCTGCCCTCAGGGCTCTGTCTGTCTCCCTTCTGCCGCGACGCCGAAAAAAATGTTCTGGGCCGACAGGTCGAAGATCGGCCGCCATATCCGCCGGCTTGGGTACGAGCAAGAGTCAACTGTCCTGCTGCGGAGTCGGAACGCAGGACCACCTCCAAGTCGTCTGTCGTCACGTATCATCTCCCGGTACTCGTGCCCCAGGCTGTGCTCCCACAGCGTCACGTCCAAGAACCACGTCCACACCAGCAAGACGCGGAAACAGGAAGGCTCTTATTTCAACCTCGTCAGAGACCACTGGCTGCGCCCTGCCTGCACCAGCGCACTCTCGTCCACCGCCGGGCATGTACCTGCATAACAAAGCCGGTGGGAGTGAATCCAGCTTCTCTGGTCAGGTGCGCGAAAGAACACCAGCTCTCCAAGTTGTCTGCACGCAGAAGTGCAAACGGCCTCCGCTAGCTCCCGAACCTGTCGGCTGAGGAGGAGACTTGTAGTGCCTGGCCGCCACGAAGCGAAGACCAAGCCAATTCGACGACGGGGGGCAGAGCTCCACCGGGAAAAGGATGCGAAGAGACGAGACGCAGCGTCCAACCAGGTGCGTAATTCTGAACTGCATCCACTAACACGATGGAGAGCAATGGCGGCCCACGCAGTGCTGTCGGTCTGGACAACATGCTCTCCCCGTGCTGACACCTAGTCCTACGAAGGTAGACTGCCTACTTCCTAGCCATCTGCCGCACGCTGGGAAGTGGCTGCCACTGTCGTTTCCAGGACCGCGCCGTCGGTGTCACAGAACCGTCGCCTCCATCCATCGGCCTCCAGGCGACTAGTTCCGGCGCAGAGGACGAAACTGCGCCTCCGCGGAAGAGTGGTCCTTGCCAATCCAGCCCGACGAGCTGCTGCAGTCTACGGGCACATCCTGCGTCAGTGTCCCTGGAAGGCTGCTACATCCAACACTGTCGACCACGCGACGCCGGCGCTGACCTCGAACTGCGCCTCAGTGGAAGAGTGGACCCTGCCAACTGACCCGAAGGTCGGCTGTGGTCCGGCGACATGGCCTGCGTCGGTGTCCCTGGAAGGCGGCTCCATCCAACATGGTCCTGTTCCTGGTGGGCCCCTTTCTGCTGGACCAAGTCGTGGAGGAGTGTCTGGCGGTACGCAGGGTTCGACCCACGGCCCTGCAGGCTGCCTGAAAGCGGGTCGGAGCGACGCGGCTGGGCCACAAGTCCTTGTTAGCCTCCTTGACGGTCTGCCAGGTGGGGCCGAAAAGGAGTTCTCTATCAAGAGGCGCCCGGCATAGCTGATTCTTCAACTCGGTCGGCAGCGTGCAAGCGTGCAGGACGGTATCTCGGCGCATCAGATCGCAGTTTGCAGCTACAGCCATGGCGTCGACAGCGGTGTGGTAAGCGGCCCGGTTGCCGGAAACTGCCAAGGCGAGGACGTCGGCCAAAAGCGGTGAGATGGTAGGATTCCCGGCCTCCTCAACGCGACGGATGCTGGCCTGTGTCAGGTCCAGGAACCCTGCTGAGGCCAGGGAATTGTGGATGAGGGAAGCAGTCTGGGTAAGTCCAGGAGCGGAATCACGTAGTCGAAGAGAACCAGCACAGGACAGCGCCGGAGGGTCCACCGCCGGGAGTGGGCAGGCGAAGCTCTGCGAATGTCCCGCGTACCACCTCTGACGGAAGGCCATAGACAGGTCCGCCGGCCACCTGGTGTCAGCGAAGAAGCCGGTGTCTCCCAAGGCGCCCTGAAGCAGGTGAGTGGAGAAGGCGTCGCGTAGGTCCCGGAAACCGGGCGGTTGAGGAAGAGACTTGAAGCACTTGGCCTCGCGCTTAGAGTCCACGAAGGCTGAAGCTCTCTTCTTGGCAGGGGGAGAAGGAGGTCAGTCTTCCGCGGGAAGACACGACGCGATGAGGCGAGCAGCTTCGTCCAAGGCCCGAAGAGTCTCCATCCTATGGCTCAGCGTAGCTGGCGGCGAGTCCATCTCATCTCAGGACTGCAAGCGTCGTGAAGAGGAGGCAGCGTCATCGCCAAGCAACGCTGAAACGGAGTCCTCTGGAGCCAAGCTGATGGAATCGTCAAGCCAAGCGCGCGGGAGGAACAGGGGCGTCCAACTCCTCCGAACGACCGGTGATCGCAGGCGCGGCGGCGGCCCGACGAGAAGAGGAAACAGCGCTGGAAGGGGTTCGTCTCCCGCTGTGGCGACGCCGCAAGCGGAGAAGCGCCGGGGAATCCCGCGGGATCCTGTGTGAAGAGGCCGAACTGCAAGGGCAGACCGGCGGTCCCGAGGGGAGCGGCTGCAACGAGGAGAACGGGAAGGTTTCGAACGGGCGTCTCTGTGCGTACTGCATTGCGTCGTTACAGCACGGGCCATGGGGGTAGATCTACCTTGTCTCCCGTCCTCCGTGATGAAGACCTAGGGTGACGACTGTCCTGCGAAGTCCGGGAGGAAGGGCGCAGTCTCGGCGGCCGGTCCCGCTAACCCAAACAGCAACGACGAGTCATAGTCGAGCCGGTCTTCCGATCGCGTAGCGTCCCATCGGTACTGGTATGTCGTCGTATGCTCCTCTCAAGTCCCTTGTGTAGCGAGCGAGCGCTCCTGGAGTCAGGCGAACTGTCTGAGCGTGGCCGAGGGCGGGGGACGTTGGACCGTCGTGGGGTCGTCTCTCGCCTTTCAGCACTGCGTCTGGAGCGTGCTCTCGTCTCCACGATCGGGGCGTGTGGTCGTGGCACATCAACACTGACCTGGGATTGTGACGTGGAACGTGCAGCAGTCCTGTGGTGCTCGCAGTTCCTGGATGCAGCAGGCTCGTGCCTGTCTATCCTGTGTCAGGCGCTGGCGCCAATCTGTGTAGGGAGCCTCTCTGGCCGTGGACGCTCATCACTTGACCTGCGATCGAGAGGCCGAGCGTTTGTCTCTAGGGGCAGGATCCTGTCGCGAGTGCGCCTCGTGTCTCTCTTCCCGAAGCACCAAGAGTGACACCTTCTTTCTGTCAAGTCTGCATTCCGCCCTCTGGTCCGGTGCTAAGATCGTCATAAGAGCGTGTGCCAAGGCCTGCCCAGAAGTAGTAGGATTGGTCCGATACATCACGGTCATGAGTGACTTAAGAGCCCCATCCGTGGTATTCTGTGCGGTAGTCGTTCTACCGGTCATCACAGTCATGGGAAATTTACTGGGCCCATCCGTGGTACTCTGAGCAGGAACTGATGGCCGCTCTCGGGTAGGTGTCGGGCGTTCACAGCAGTAGAATCCCCACAGCTGGGACCATCTCTCTTCCAGCTAGGGGGCGCATACCGCACAGGGATGCGTTGACGCACAGCCAGCACAGGGCAGGCAGACTGCATGCTCGTCACAGGGCCACTGAAAATCGCCACATCGCGTGCAGGTACGAACCTGGTAACTGCAACATTGAGGCCATAAAGAAAACGAGCGAGCGTGGCCTCAGAGGCCACGCACCAATAATTATGCGCGCGAGGGTGAGAACAAACTCAATCAAGTGCACAGAGCGTGCCGATGCCCGGCGCTCTTCCCTTCCCTTGAGCGCTGGTCGAGGGCAGTAACCGAGGTTTTACCTGGCCATAACGGTGTGAGAAGCAAACCCACGCTGGTCGAAGCGACGTCCTGAGGCGCCACGGGACTCACAGCTCAGTCACCACCCCGGTCAAGGCCGTCCACAGGCACGCTAAGTCCAAGTCACGCCACACAGGTCAAAGTTCGAAACAGCACAAGGCACAATCCAAGTGAGCTCCAAGATAGCACAATCCAAGTGAGTTCCAAGCTAACACAACCCGCGCAGCCAAGTCCCAAAATGAAGCAAGCACAGTTCAAGTAAAGTCACAAGATGACCGGTCACATCCACACAGTAAGATCCGAAGAGCGATGTACAAACACAACCATCTACAGGCTAGCTAAGAAACTAACTGATGAATATCGGGTGAGCTCGTACCCGGATGGGGCAGAAGGGAGGCTACACAGGTTACTGCCTGGACTATGGTGCCCCTCACCTGCCAACACTCCCATATACGGACACAACCAAAATTTGGCTAAAATTAGGCTAGCTAGGTAACGTTTCCTATCAGTAATACCATCGGTAATGTGTTTTGAGGAAACAAATCCTATGTCTTTCAAAATATTAAGCATTTTTCACGCTTTTGCTGACCTCCCTTGATCCTTGACTTTACAAGTGGTCAGTCAAATTAGCATGCACAGTAAGGTCTGTAAATTTTGGACTTTATGCCTTGAAGCCTTAAAGTTATTTTCCCCAAGATCAAGCATCTCAGCACAGTCAGAAAACTATCTGCAACAGATACTGCTGACAGTATGTATGTATGGGTCTTTTGTGTACTATCTTAGAGCTTTATGGTATAAGTACAATGCCAAATGTCGAAATTTATTGTTTGGTATTGTTTTTGTACCCAAATCACGGATTTATAGTCGGCAGCGGTCTTGTTTTGAATTAATATGCATATTTATGAGCCTACATCACAAGGCAGAACCCGGCCGACTATCAGTGTATCGCAATACTGCAGGTCACGAGGTCATCGGTGTGGCGTACACACGTGTCAGTGTACACGTGTACTGATGTTTTCCGGCATCACTTTGACGTAATTTTTCATGAGAAAAGTAGAATAAACCTTCCATACTCGCTATGCTGTCAAAATCACAATGAGGGTTCCACTTAACCTGCTAGTATTTACTAGTAACAATCGTGCTGAGGGCATGGCTTATTTCAGCAACTCGCAACTGAAGCCGGCGAGCCTGCGTCAATGGTGCCGGGCTTAGTTTGACCTTTGATCCTTTACCCCTCGGAAACACAACGCGTTCAATCATTGAAACAGAACATTGGTATTTATACCCACTTTCTGCATGTAACTATATGATAAAACAGGTTTAAAATCTTGCGAAATCAGTAAGAGATAAATTCTACTGAAGATCATGAATTCTGAAAATCACTAGCGCTCGCGGAACTATAGGAAGATCGACAAAGACCGTAGATTACTCACTGATTCAGCAGGAAAGGGACAAATTTTAGATGGGCTAACAAGCCATGCTCTTGCTTTATGCATTGCCACATGTCTATACTACCTTGTCCGATGTCAGTTCTACTTAGGGGTATCTTGTCTCTCTTCCTCTTTCTTCTCTTCAATTCCGAGTCTGTCATTGTCAGCGCGAGTCAATAATACTTTCTTGTTTTTTTTGCTGGTTCATCTGCCATCTTGTCTCTGATTGGTTATAATTATGCAGATGACCTAAGGTCGTATAGAATAGTTATGACATCAGCTACCATCGCCTATCAGAAGCAATCTTTTCATGGCGTTCAGTCACAAGATTCCGGTGGGCCTCTTTTCGCTTTGAACGGACGAAAGAAAGCATTTGGTGGGATAATAGGGTGGTCACTGTCTAAGTGGGTATGTATACTGAATCCCAGTAAAAGCTTTTTGCAAACTGAAGCATTAAAAAAGGTCGAGAGTGCCCCTTTAAGGTTCAAAAGCACAGACCTGTACACATTTACCAATATAAACAAGCAAAATACTCAATAACTGTCTGCTGATGATCTGAAAAACCAAACATGTGCAAATACTAATCAAAAATTAAAACATAAATCTGAGGAAATCAAACCTGCATCCTCCAGATCATGGTCAGTTCGTCAACGGACAGCCGCGACCCAAGAAAATCCACAATGCCCTTGATCTTATCACAGTACTGTGCCTGGTCTATGTTACCTGTGTAACACAAATCAAAGATACACCCATTTCACAAATATTCAAACTTGACATGCCGCACTCCAGAAGAAAAGAGGGGTGGAAGAAAAATAATCAGACTCATCTATACCAGCAGGGGGCATGGATTCTCATGAGCTTCTGCGGCTGCAGAGGCACATGACAATCCAAGCCTCTTGCAGATGGAAGGAACTTAGAATTTCACAATTTCTTCAGCTGTGGCAAAATGTGCTTACTTCCTTCAACCAACAAACAAACATTTCAAAAATAAAATCCAACAGAATAAAATCCATAGATAACCTAAAGTAATAAATAAAGTACAGAACAAAAAAGGCAAAGCCCTTATGGCTCACGTGTATGACCACACGACTGACAATAAGTAAAGGGATGGCTTCTGCACTAACAAAATCCACTTTTCACACATCTGTGAAACCACCGTGACCCTTGACCTTTGCGATGAGTCGACTAAATTAGGATACATAGGAAGGTCTTATCATCAGCTACCTTTGTGCCAAACTTGATTGAAAAGTTTGCAAAAATGTTGATAATAACTACAGTTATTGGCATTTTATACACATGTGTCGACCTCTTGTGACCCGTGACCTTTTCTGAGGGGCCATCCAAATTAGTATGCATAGATAGGTCTTACCATCAGGTATCTCTGTAGCAAGTTTGGGTTTGAAGTTGTGAAAAGTAATTGAGAAAAAACATTTCTTGTCAAAATATGGCGATTTTGGACCTATTTCCTGAGCTCTTGTGACCGTTGACGTTTCCAAGGGGTCATCCAAATTAGTATGCATAAGCTAGCAAGATCTACCGTGCACCCACTCCCCCCCCCCCCCACCCCCCAGTACTCAATAAGATGGGTTTCAAAGTGTTCCTTAGTATGTCCTGAGATGTTTAAGCCATGTTCCCCGAAAATCCTTAGGAACACACCAGAGATATATATAGCCGATGGCGCAAGGGTACCC